>CM074454.1:7588951-8188951 GCA_037101425.1 Elopichthys bambusa | reverse complement strand
TGAGGGAAATGTTACGGTTTCCAAACACATTAGAGCCTCATCTGAAGGAATCACTGGATTCAGTGCTTGCCATTTTATGATCAGTTATCTTTAATAAATTATATTAAAGTAATTCCCTTCCTTTTCCATTAACAGCCGACCAAACAATACCGACAGAGAGTTACAAACCTCTAGAACAGGTCAGGCGATTTACAGACAATAATACTGTGACTCTCTCAGGAAGTTTGTTCATTTTCTAACACACCTTTTCTTGGCAGAAAGAGGAGGTAATAACAGACACGTTGATTGCAATCTTGGCTTCAAGTGGTGCTTTGGTGCTCATTTTGTGCTGCTTTGCTGCATACTGCACTTATCATCGCAGATCCTACAGGAAGAACCAGGTAATACTCAATTCCTAACACAAAAATGAATTAGACATACTTGCATTGCTTGAGTCATGCTCTAGTTTCAATAAATGCAGCAAATGGCCTTTTTGCACTACTTGAGTTCTAAATGATTCAAGCCAATTAAATGTCAAAGTACACCCTGAATCCCAAAGTGTTACGCCGTTTAACATGCCAACATATACTTTTACCTGGGTAGCAACACCTGACAGAAGAGCTGCAGACAGTGGAGAACGGTTATCATGACAATCCCACACTGGAGGTGATGGAGGTACAGCCCGAAATGCAAGAGAAGAAACTGGCATTGAACGGGGAGTTCAACGACAGCTGGATCGTCCCCATAGACAACCTACTGAAAGAGGACATACCTGATGAAGAAGACACCCACTTGTAATGGCACCGGATGAGCCGTCAGGAGTGGTAAACCTGCTGCTCTCATAACGGTAGATTGTGACCAGACAGAATGTAGGAAAAGCAGAGATTGATGTAAAGACTATCAAACGACAATGGTTTCATTTGGTGCCGGGATGTATATGCTGTAATTAAGTAGTTAGATGTCAAGTAAGTGCTAGAAATAGCTTTTGTGTGTCACTGTCTATGGGAAAGGCAAACGTCTGAGTTCTGTATATGGACTGTCAATGCACAATCTTTGTGCCTTAACTTTACTTCACTTATTTTAATCTTAGCATATTGCTTGGCTAACAATGTAGCCCGTTTCTAATTTAAAACAGATTTGGTTCAATAATTTTCAGTATTGAGTTAAAAAATTAATTTAGAATTGATATTTTTTGTGATTTCGCTCACCATCTTGGAAGTTTTTTCCCACTGCAGTGCATTTGTGGACTGCCTTCTAAATGTGATCCTGCCTTAGAATTTGTTCAAAATGAGCCATCTTAAAAGGCAGCAAGTTCACTGCCTCCGCATCGGAGGCATGCCTTATGATCAGGATTTCCAGGTCTGTGCAACAAAATTAGCCCAATGGCCGAATTCTCCACTGAATTTGTACATCTGAGGGGTGTTTTGGGGGTGTTGGAGTGCCGAAATCCTACGTACGGGGGTGGAAATAAACCCGCAAGAAAAATTTTTTACCTGCGGCAACAACTTCTGTGGGAAAACCGCAGATTTGACAACACTGCTTATGATGCCTTAAAATGCATTTAAGCACTGTCAAGTTTAAGTTTCATGTGCAAACTGCTCTGTTTTTTTCTAAAATTATATTTTCAAGATTCAGGGTTCACACAGTTTTTGATCAGTGAATGTCCATGATTTTTCCATGAATTTTCCAATAATGTGATTTTAAAAATCACATTATGGAGACGGCAGTCACAAAGTAACTTTCCATTACTATTAGAAATTTCCATTACTTTTAGGAAATCACATTAATCCAGGACTGTGGGAACCCTGTATTCATTCTTGAGATGAATGTAATTGTTACGCTTGTATATAATGCTTATTTTTTATGCTTTTTTTCATTATGTTTGTTTTCTGTTTAGGGAAGATTAACACTCATATAGGCACCACATTACACCGTGACCAATGGATAATTCATCCTGGTAAATTAGACTATAGTTCAACATAACTTTTGCATTATCTTCCCTCTGCACTACTTGTGTATTTGTGTTGATAATTATGTATGAAGGTTTTCGGTCCTGTTAACCTGAAACAACTGACACTAAATCCAACATAACTCACTCAAGTTTATTTACAGGTATTAAAAATTCATATGCCAACCTTCTTTAATTAGAATGTTCAGTTTAATACATTGATCACTTTTTTGTTTGGGGATGTTTTATTTAATTGTTTTGATGTCAATTTCACCAAAACATTTTTACATTTTATTTTTTATTTGCATTTGCATGTACTTCACCAATTTTCATTATAAGGGATTCACTGCTGCCTCAGTTTAGCCGATCTACTTCCACCAAAGTATTAAGGTTGAATTTATTGCTGTATTATGTATTTGAAGTCAGTTTGCTGCTGTGCGAACGACAGGGGTCTGATACACTGGAAGCTGCATATCTGTCAGATTGGACAGGGACAGCCATGATTTCTAATAAAAAGTGTTTTTTTTTTTTTTTTTAAGGAAGTGTTTTCTCTTGAAAAGTGAAAAAAAATTTTTTTATATATATATATTTTTTTTTTTTTGGAAAGAAGTCTTATGTTCACCAAAGGTTCATTTATTTGAACAAAAATAAGTGTAATAAAAGTAAAACAGTAATATTGTAAAATATTACAATTCAAAATAAGTTATTTATTGTAATTTATTTTAAAACGTAATTTATTCACATCCTTACTGAATAAAAGTATTAATTTCTTTCTCAGTAAGACCTTAAAATAACTTACTGACCCCAAACTTTTGAACAGTAATGTAAATATACATTCACAAAAAAAAAAAAAAGAGAGAGAAAGCTTTACCAATAATAAATAATAAAATAAAAACCTCAAATCATGAGTCAACACTTTAAACATTTATAGGTCTATGTTAAAGGACGACCAAGACGATTTTTAAGAAAACTTGAACAAAATACAATCTTTATTCTTTATGTACATTACATACAATGCAGTTCTTTAATAGGTTCTACACATTCATGAGAGCCACAGTGTAGTGCTGACATCTCAAAGCGCCCTCGCTCAAGAGCAGAGGGAGGCTCGCCGAGATGAGGATTTCCAGGAGAGAGGAAAAGAAAATAGTCATTTCATCTCTGACACTGCAGAAATGTACACCAAAAGCAAAATGTATTTGGCATTGAGTGCGAAAAAAAAGTCTCCGGTTGTAAGTGTCGATCCTCTCGTGTATCCATGATTTCATTTTTTTTATTTTATTTTTTTAACTTTCATCCTGGCACAAAGACAATGCTAGCTACAAAAGGCAAAGAAAGCCCTGGATTACAAATCATAAACCAAATTGCTTTCACACCGGAAAAGAAACCAAGAGGGCAGGGGGAAAAAAAGAAAAAAAAAAAAATTCACAAATGGGCCAATCACAGAGAAGTCAAACTTCCACACATTTCCAATCTCCAAAAGACGCACACCTCACTTCACGGGGGCCAAACTACAGCTAATACTGAGTCCAGGGAACTGAGATATGACACTTGGGAGGACACAATCAGCAGGGTGAAGCATAATGTGCTGTCCCATGGTTCTTTGAGCCTTTGGTTTCTGCGTGGGTGAAGCCAAAAGTACAGCAAATTTAAGAGTGATCCAATTACAGGAAATTGTTTTGCCGGGCAAACACTTCCTACTCGTGCACAGGGACACAAACAATCCTAAAACAACAGCTGTTAAACTTACACTGCACAAATGGAGACCAAGTTATCTAGATGTACGGATGGACACACTCATTGGAAGACTATCATCCAACGCATTTTCATCTGTCCAGGATTTTAAACAATCCGGAAGATCATAGGGAATGAAGGGCACATACAAACATCTCTATGGACATCATAGAGAGAGACAGAACATAAGACATGACATTCAGGGCTCAAGTTTCCAAGAAATAATAATAGTAATAATAATAATATTAATAATAAATAGTGAGGGGTCTCTTCTGTCTTCAGTGGTCCCAATAAGGCTCCTTTGTGTTGGTACCAGTCTGCTGAACAGTCTATGTAACACACCAGTATGAACTGGACTACATTGAGTTTGGACAAAAGCAGCCACAACCTTAAGTAAACAGCAATCTACACGTCAAAAAATCATCCATGTCTTCGGTTTGTCTAATTGCAGCAAAGTATTTAGCAAATCCATTCGCTAACGGATACAAGTGTAACAACCTGTTATAAAATACAAGTTGTTACCATAAATGAATGTGCTACTAATATTTGCGTTCCTACACACACGGAGTGGAAAACATTTCTTGTGTATCTAAATGTGTGCATTACACCTTGAACATATCACTATATTCCTCGTAAGCATGGTGGATGATAATTTATAGTTATGGAATCTATTAAAGAGTCAAAGAAAGCACTAATGTAATGGCAGCATCCAATAGCAGCAGCAGCAGGTTTAGATGGAAGCCAGTATTCAAATCCAGTATTAAGTGTTCAGAATTCATCTGAAGGTGTAATGAAACCAGAACTGACTCTAGAGGGCGCTCTGATCTTTGCCTCCGGCCTTCACTGGCTCAGCACGCATGTCCATAAAAATGTGATTTAAAATAGCAAGGCAGAAAGGAACCCATGATGATCAAACAGTTCATAAATCAAACCCACCCCTTTATGATGTAAACTGCTTGAATTTATAACTCACCTATTTTTCAACCTGTATGAGAGATTATTTAGATAAAATTTTAATTTTTTAAATTAAAAAAAAAAAAAAAAATCAAATCAGTTCGCGATTTTGCAGATATGCCAATTTAAACCTAATTCCGACACCTTTTTAAAATCAAAAATTAAAAAAAAAACAAACAACAACAAAAAAAAAAACAATACAACCCAACCCTGGCACTCCAGAGTAGAAAATTATATTTCTGCATTTTAAATAAGTCTCAGTGACGTTTAAGTGGCATTACATCTGTAAGAGAAAACACAGTCGGTGGGCATGGCACACCTCGGGTGGAAAATGTAGAAAAATAACTTCTGTTTTTGGTGGGAGGAGTCTGAGAGGTCTAGAGGGTGTGGCCTAATATGTGGGGCTTGGCTACAGGGTGATGAGGTCGACAAGGTTACCCTTGGGTGGGGTCATATTGTCAGGGAAGAAATTGACGAGCGTGTCGAACAGCTGCGTGCGCTGGGCGTACGTCTGATCCACATCTGAAAAGCCTGTGACGAAGAAAAGAAAAAAGATTAATATTAAGATTAATAAATATTTGAGCAACTTGTGAACTGATTTGCACAGTTTTAGTAAAAAACCATGAGTGGAGGACAATCGTGATCATGAAATGAATCTAAGAGCGCTCACCTAGAGGAATGAAGTCTGTGCTGGATTTGAACAGAGCAGAGGGCAAGAGCTGGAACTACAGGAAACAAACACACAAAAAGCATTTATGATACGTACTCATTGTCCCAGTACAATTTTAGTCAGACTAAAGCATTTACATGATACTTTCCTTTAGTGTAACTGAAATCAACTTTTAAAATGCATGTTGAATCAATAGCAGAAGTTTATTGTTTGTTAATTACACGCTAAAGGACGATAACTATAACGATATAGATATAGTTCTAAATATAAAAGAACAGCAGAGTTCACACCACAACTATAACGATAATGATCACTTTCAGAATGATTTTTTTCTTTCCAGCTGATGAACAATAAAAACATTGAGAGCCAATCAGAATCCATCTTGCTTTCAGAGCTGGAGCAGACGACAAAACTGCTGAACGCTCTTATAATAAACAGAACGATATCTTCAACTGGTGTGGATGCTAATATAGTTAGTATAGCACTAAATATAATCATTTTTACAGTGGTCCTGACCTCTTTTGTCTCATCGGGATCAGTGTGGTCCACGGTAAGAGACAAATCATTCTGTAAATATTTAAGTGCATTCAAGGGCTCGGTCTGAGCCTTCTCCTCAAACCTGCAAACACACAAGCAGAATGTAAACATAACATGTTTTAAAAATGCCTTAAGACTTCTGCAACCTCAAATGTGATAAAGTACATTATTATTCCATCAACAAACCACAAGAGGGCACTAAGAGAGCAGAAAACACATGCACTGATGGAAAAATACTACTGTAACTTAATCACTAACTGCAGTACTGCATGACACTGCATTACATAATACAGCTTGGTCCTAATGGTTTACATTCAGATCAGACAGATCACAGAAGGATCAGAGCAAGTGCATGTACTGTATATTAACATTCGACACAAACTATTTAACATGGAACCGATATCCAAACACTTTCCTAGAGCCATTTGGAAACCAAGAACTATGAGGTCAGAATAATGAATATCTCTTAAGAGCCAGAGAGGAGCAGTTTGTAACAGGTGAAACACACACTTGAATTTAAATAAAAGTATGTTAATACCTGTATTTGCGAATGAGGTATTTGCAGTGTCGAAGCAGATATTCTTTGGAAGGGCGGCACAGCTTTAAGGACCAGAAATCATCCAATCGCATTTTAGGAGAGCTGGATTTCCCTGGGTTTCCACCGAAAAGGTAATGCACCTGTGTACCATATCATTGTATCAAACCCCTGCTAACCGCTTTGATTATTTAGTACAGCAATAATATAATATAATATAATATAATATAATATAATATAATATAATATAATATAATATAATATAATATAATATAATATAACAACATAACATAACATAACATAACATAACATAACATAATATAATATAATATAATATAATAGCACATTTTCACACTATCGGCTATCGTCGATAATTTAACAACAGCCAATAGTCAGGGCCTATATATCCTGTCAATCAAAAGAGGGGAGAAAAATGCACTGCATTTGGGCTTTGTGTAAAGAAAATGCTAAGAAACCAGGTTGATGTTCAATATTACTAGTAATTATATTAATTAATATTCAGAAAGTTAAGAAATATGAATTTAATCTTCAGAATTTAGTTAATGTGTGTTAATATTAATTTGAGTAATGTTTGTTTATAACTGATACCAGTTACTCTGAAACAAGTAGATGAAATGGAGGCTAAAGTTATATTTGCATTTCTTTCAAAATATAATAATTAAAAATACAATGATTAATTATAATAAAATTATTCATTTAAAAGAAAGTATAAAAGGAAGAACCCCCAAACTATTGGTATCGGCAGATGTCACTGAATAATCAATTTAATATCGGTGTGCATATATTACATATATATAAAAAAAATTGAAAGCTGCTGTCCGTGGTACTGCAAAACTGAATCATTATGAGTCTGTTATTAATATTTTATTAATAAGCATTCAACAGCCTTTAATATTACACTAATATAATACTAAAGCACTAATGTAACACTAATATAAAATAACATCACTATAAAAATGATAATATATATTGTTAGATTATATTACAAAATGGAATAAAAATATAATAGAAAATATTATATTATATATTAATAATTATATTATAAACCTGGAGTTGAATTAACAGTGTTTGCAATGTTCACTTCTTTCAGGCTAGCTGAGGTTGAAACCTACAAACTTTGGGTTATTATCAGGTCAGATCTTTAACCAGCAAATCCTAAACCACACCACCACACTGTTTATAAATGCCCATTTCATATTTATCCTGGGTGTGGAAGTGAAATGATCTACATTACCTTATGCAACTCGTCGTAGACTAGCTGATGAGCAAAACGAGGACAAGGTTCTTCTTCCTGTAGGGCCTTAGTGGGGTTTTCTTTCACCGCCTGGTCATTCTTATAAACACATGACCTGCACACAAACACAGAGTTAGTCTTTCATACTAAACTGTGCATACTGTCTTTGCAAAGTGTACAGACACACACCCACCCAAATCAAGTCAAATAAACAAAACGACAGAAACCAGTACACCAGATCCAAAGGAAACACTGACGGACTAATTTTTCACAAATCGTAAGCCAACTGTTTCAATTAGTGTACAGAACAAAGGGTTTTTCTCCCCCGTTTAAGTGCAAAGTACATTTAATACACACACAAACACATGTACACGCAAGCAGCCAGCCCCACACACAAGCAGAGAACATTCTGTTCCTGTTTGATGGTCACCAACTCCCTTTCTGAAGGTCAGCCGGGCCTTTGAAATTATACTTTCACTCTGGCTTTATTCAATGTGCGTACAAGCTGAGAACCATTTATATAAGGGGTATTTGTATGATACATTTACGGCCATTATATGCACATCATTCACTGCTCCCTGTTCAATGCACTAAAAAGAGAACAGAGTTCAGGAAGGAGAAAACATGTTCTCTCATCATAACTGAAGATTTTCTTCCTTTCCAGCAGTGTATGGCAATCTAAAACCTCAGGAATGAAGCGCCTGAAGGCACGTTGTGGATTACCGATGCAGGCAGTCCACTGGGAAACAGTGTACAAACACAGGTCTTGTGTACTCATTAACATTCAATGTGCAATGCTGTATAGTTGAAGAGCGTGTCCGAGAACTCACGCACCAGTTGTTGCGTGCGATGTCGTAGATCCAGAAGGAGTTGCGCACATTCTCCTCGCGTTTGTCTTTGTCTTTGCTGAGTCCTGATAGAACGTGGATCTCATTAAGCTCCGGGTCGATGGTGGCACGCTGAGTGAATCCTGTCATTGGTACTGCAACACAAACACAGACAGACTTCAACTTAGATCATTAAGGGATGGTATAAAGTGTCAAAATTAAAGTGTCATGACATAGCAGCTTGGTGTAATCGTTTGTAAATAACAAGTAAATCTATTTATTTTTTTCTCTATGGTTTCAGCCAAACTCAATATAAGAGTATAAAATTAACTTAATTGTCGCCACCAGGCAATGGTAAGCAAATTAACAAAACATTTATTTTATTTTAATTTTATTTAATTTTATATTTTTTATTTTATTTATTTATTTATTTATTTTTTAAATCAGCCATGAAGTTACATTCTGTATTACTTATGACATTCATATCAAAATATTAATAAAATATTTAAGCATTAATGTTTATGAACATTATATGAAAGTATTAAGAAAAATATTTATAATTTTATATTCTTTAAATATTGCATTTGCAAGTTGAATTTACCAAATTTGCCAATTTTTATATATATTTTTTTAAATCAAGTTATATTTTGCATTATTTCTCGATTACATTCATTTTAATATTAATATTATATTTATGAAGTATTTTTAAGCAATAACATTTAAAGTTTAAAAAATAAATTTTATATATACACACACGCAGGTCATATAATTAGAATATCATCAAAAAGTTGATTTATTTCACCAATTCCATTCAAAAAGTGAAACTTATATATTATATTCATTCATTACAGACTGATATATTTCAAATGTTTATTTCTTTTAATTTTGATGATTATAACTGACAACTAAGAAAAACCCCAAATTCAGTATCTCAGAAAATTTGAATATTACTTAAAACCAATACAAAGAAAGGATTTTTTTAAATCTTGTCCAACTGAAAAGCATGAACATGAAAAGTATGAGCATGTACAGCACTCAATACTTAGTTGGGGCTCCTTTTGCCTGAATTACTGCAGCAATGCGGCGTGGCATGGAGTCGATCAGTCTGTGGCACTGCTCAGGTGTTATAAGAGCCCAGGTTGCTCTGATAGTGGCCTTCAGCTCTTCTGCATTGTTGGGTCTGGCATATCGCATCTTCCTCTTCACAATACCCCATAGATTTTCTATGGGGTTAAGGTCAGGCGAGTTTGCAGGCCAATTAAGAAATGGGATACCATAGTCGTTAAACCAGGTACTGTGTGCAGGTGCCAAGTCCTGTTGGAAAATGAAATCTGCATCTCCATAAAGTTGGTCAGCAGCAGGAAGCATGAAGTGCTCTAAAACTTCCTGGTATATGGCTGCGTTGACCTTGGACCTCAGAAAACCACCAACATCAGCAGATGATATGGCACCCCAAACCATCACTGACTGTGGAAACTTTACACTGGACCTCAAGCAATGTGGATTGTGTGCCTCTCCTCTCTTGCTCCAGACTCTGGGACCCTGATTTCCAAAGGAAATGCAAAATTTACTTTCATCAGAGAACATAACTTTGGACCACTCAGCAGCAGTCCAGTCGTTTTTTATCTTTAGCCCAGGAGAGACGCTTCTGACACTGTCTGTTGTTCAAGAGTAGCTTGACACAAGGAATGCGACAGCTGAAACCCATGTCTTGCATACGTCTGTGCGTAGTGGTTCTTGAAGCACTGACTCCAGCTGCAGTCCACTCTTTGTGAATCTCCCACACATTTTTGAATGGGTTTTGTTTCACAATCCTCTCCAGGGTGCTGTTATCCCTATTGCTTGTACACTTTTTTTCTACCACATCTTTTCCTTCCCTTCGCCTCTATTAATGTGCTTAGACACAGGGCTCTGTGAACAGCCAGCCTCTTTTGCAATGACCTTTTGTGTCTTGCCCTCCTTATGCAAGGTGTCAATGGTCGTCTTTTGGAAAACTGTCAAGTCAGCAGTCTTCCCCATGATTGTGTAGCCTACAGAACTAGACTGAGAGACCATTTAAAGGCCTTTGCAGGTGTTTTGAGTTAATTAGCTGATTCGAGTGTGGCACCAGGTGTCTTCAATATTGAACCTTTTCACAATATTCTAATATTCTGAGATACTGAATTTGGGATTTTCCTTAGTTGTCAGTTATAAATTCATCAAAATTAAAAGAAAAACATTTAAAATATATCAATCTGTGTGTAATGAATGAATATAATATACAAGTTTCACTTTTTGAATGGAATCAGTAAAATAAACTTTTTGATGATATTCTAATTATGTGACCAGCACCTGTGTGTCTGTGTGTGTGTGTGAGATGTGTATACACACATACACATACACACACACACACACACACACACACACACACACACACATACATATATACATATATATACATATTTTAAACTTAGGAAATAACACATTTACACAGTTAACAAATAATATTAAATTATTACACAGCTCTCTATTTTGGCGAATATTTCTGTGTAATGACTATTAAACTGTATAATTTCACAGATGACCAAGGTAACTGTTTTTTAACAAAGTTAGTTTCACATATCTTGGATCCAACTCTTACATTTTTCTCTTACAATTTTAAACCAGATCAAATGTCATGCCTAGTATTTATTTACTTATTTATTCACAAGTAGTTGTGAAATATGCAGGATAATGTTACCTTTTGAATCTCTGAATTAGCATGCAATTCTAATTTATTCACTCTTTTTTATGCTCATAAGAAAACATCACCCCTGTTTGGAACTACATGATAAATTATTTTAAGGTGTGGTTGTTAGCATACTATTTGGGCTCACCATTTCCTTCCTGGTAAACTGTGTTCTGTTAAGTCTTATTTTTGTCTCTCTCTGCTGCCTGCTAGCTCTTGTTCTCTTTCTGTCACCCCCTGTCCTCGTCGCACACACATCTCTCTCTCTCTAACGCGATAACCGAGAGAACACAGGGGTCTTTTTATACTCTCTCACTGCGTCAAGTCGCCCATTGAGATTTTACACAATCTGTTTATGGGAACAGGAAGTGTGTCAGGCCTGTGTCTGCACAATCTCTCTCAGGCTCTCTCACACTCTTCCACCTTCTGTGTCTCTCTTCTCTATGAACTGGCTGTTCGATTTGGTATTTCCCTCTGAGCTTGACACAATATCATGCAATAATTACTGATTATAAAGAAAGTGAAAATCTGGGGGACATTATGTGGGTGTGCAGACTTTATGACCTGTCAACTCATCGAATTCTTCTCTGTGATGATCAGAGATGTTTTACAATGTCTGCTTTGTTAGAAGACTTGATTGTGTGTGCAAGCATAATTTGTATTTCTGTGTAGCTGACGTTAGTGTGCGTGAGGTGAGTCGATCACCGCAAGTGCGTAGGCATGAAGAATTTTCTAAGAACTCAGTTCTCAAGAAGTCAATCGAAGTTCTGAGAACTTCATCAAATTGGTATTGTTAAATACTGATTTGTGCCGACAGAGGGCAGATGCTGAAAAAACCTGCTTTCACATGTTTCACAGATATTTTAGTACTATTTATATACTATTATAGTATTTAATATTTTTAAATAAGTGTTGTCAGTTTTCATTTTAATTTTCTTTTAGTCATTTTGTTATATGCTTGTCATTTTTATTAGTTGTTTTTGGGTGACTAATTTTATTAACTAATCCTTTAAGACATTAGTTAAAACATGCAGAAATGTCCATATCAAAATCTGTGCCCTATACAGGGACCAGAATATCATAGAGACTTGGGTAGGTAATTAACCACCTAGAAACTACCCAAATTACTGTAGTAAGCACCTAGAAACACACTAGTAACAACCTTCAAAACCCTAGGAGTGTGCGTGCAAGATTGGCATGGCCAAAACCACAGATTTTTTTCTTATGTAACTAGAGTCATCTAGGGCCTCACATATCTAGTCTACTAGAGAAGGCTTTAAATATTAAAATGTGTATTTTATGCACAGTCTTCAGAGGCGAATATCTTGATAAGTGGCAGAACACGTGTTCTTTGTAGAGCAGCATGTAACCTCAAAAACCTTGTCTCCCTGCTTAAGAATTTGCTGCAATATTCACCAATCATCATGACAGTCCTCAAGAGAAACGTTCATCACCATCATCTAGACCAGCAGATCTGTGTCCATCAGTATCAGGAAGACAGATGATGTCAAGTTGATTTAGCTGTTGAACAGTAGGACTGCAATAGATCACATGCTCACTTCAGCTGCGCGTAACAGGCCACTGCAGTGACATAATCCCCACCTGATTCAACTCTATTTCTGAACATGATGTCACCTTCATGCTCAAGATTCCTATACTGTCCTTTTAAGGAGTTTCTTCGCAGGGCACAGCTTTGAGTCATTCTTATAATACGACCAAAAAATAAATTGTGTTACTAAGATTTATAAATCCCGGCCAGTATTAATATTTCTTTTACAAATTTACAGTTTGCTGATGACATCATACCCATGCCTGAGTCCTTCTTTGTGCCATCTGAGATGATCTCCACATGATCACCATCAACGTCGTAACTGAAGAAATCATTCAAGTAAGTTTTGGACCTCTGACCTCCAAAAACGTACAGGCAACGATTTCTCTGCGGGAGAGAGAAACAAAATGTCACATTAAGTTTGTTGTCAAAACTACCCATTTTTTTAAGAAATTAAACTAATAATCTTTACCATATTATTAAAACACAATTTTACTTTTTATATTATATATTTTGTTAAAGTGAATTACTCATACAGTGATATAAGATCGTGGTCATATTGCCCACTCCCTATTACCCAATCCACAAATACATCAATCAAAAATTGAGGTCAACGTGTAAAATATTGGAGTTGCAGCCCAGAGAACTTTATGGGTCGTTACTAAGGAGACGAACCGTGTGGAAGAGCATGCAGTGTCCAATGCGGGACTGGATGTCCTCTGGCCCTGCGTTACACGAGTCTTCTCTGAGTAGACTCCAGCTGCCAGCTTGACAGTGATACGCATAAAGTCCGCTGAACTGAGGTTCTGATGTCCTGCCGTCATCCACGCTGCCATTACACGTCAGAATCCGACCACCAAAAGTGTAGATCATGTGCTTCTCAGAGTCCATGCACATCTGAGAGAGAGAGAAAGACATAAGCTTAGTTCAACTTTCTGAGAGACACTGAACTATTCATCATAAATCTGTAAAAGGGAGACTCCTGGTGGTATGTGGGCAGAAATCCTGAATAATTTCGTGTAATTTAAAATGCGGTACCTGGTGGTCAAACACGAGTTTGGGTCCTCCGTCAGCAGACGTGTCCTCGCTAAGGAGGGTCCATGTGTTGGCATCAATGTCATAGCAGTAGAAATCACTTTTCAGGGACTTGCTGTTTCTGACGGAGGAGTCCAGATAACGGCCCAGCGTATAGATCTGTCTCCGCTGAGAGTCAATGCACATCTTGTGGCACGAGCGTGCACTGGGACCATTCTAAAAAAAATACAGCACATCTCTTACACCACACACTATAGACCATGATGCATATTGCACACAAAATGCATATTTCTTTCAAAATCGCAACCTGCTTGTTACACTATTTCGGCCCGGTTTCACAGATGAAAGCCAGGATTAGGCCTTAGATCAATTAGAGCATTTAAGTGGCTTTTATAAATGTGCCTTAGAAAAAAAACATTATTGGTGTGCATCTTAAGACAAAACAATGGCATATTTTAAGATATGTCAGTGCAAGTTGCTTTAACATGCTTTTTAGTCTGGGACTAGGCTTAAGCCTTGTCTGTGAAATCGGGGCTTTCGCACTGGAGGAACCTTTTCATAGTTCCTATAATTAATGGCAGAAGTAGACGCTTTTTGGCGTGTTCGCACCACAGGAACTGGGAATAATTTTAGTTCAAGGAACACCTTTTTAGGGGAACTAAATTATCTCCTACTTCAGAGTAGGGTCTAACCCAGCACAACCAGAACTACCAGTGACGCAAGTGTACGCTGATTGGCCAACGCATGCGAAACACTGGCACCCGGCATTTTTAAAGAGCTGTGTAAACACACAGTTTAACGCCTATAGGTGCTGGTCGTATAATTAGAATATCATCAAAAAATTGATTTATTTCACCAATTCCATTCAAAAAGTGAAACTTGTATATTATATTCATTCATTACACACAGACTGATATATTTCAAATGTTTATTTCTTTTAATTTTGATGATTATAACTGACAACTAAGGAAAATCCCAAATTCAGTATCTCAGAAAATTAGAATATTGTGAAAAGATTCAATATTGAAGACACCTGGTGCCACACTCTAATCAGCTAATTAACTCAAAACACCTGCAAAGGCCTTTAAATGGTCTCTCAGTCTAGTTCTGTAGGCTACACAATCATGGGGAAGACTGCTGACTTGACAGTTGTCCAAAAGACGACCATTGACACCTTGCACAAGGAGGGCAAGACACAAAAGGTCATTGCAAAAGAGGCTGGCTGTTCACAGAGCCCTGTGTCTAAGCACATTAATAGAGGCAAAGGAAAGGAAAAGATGTGGTAGAAAAAAAAGTGTACAAGCAATAGGGATAACAGCACCCTGGAGAGGACTGTGAAACAAAACCCATTCAAAAATGTGTGGGAGATTCACAAAGAGTGGACTGCAGCTGGAGTCAGTGCTTCAAGAACCACTACGCACAGATGTATACAAGACATGGGTTTCAGCGGTCGCATTCCTTGTGTCAAGCTACTCTTGAACAACAGACAGACAGTGTCAGAAGCGTCTCTCCTGGGCTAAAGACAAAAAAACGTTATGTTCTCTGATGAAAGTAAATTTTGCACTTCCTTTGGAAATCAGGGTCCCAGAGTCTGGAGCAAGAGAGGAGAGGCACACAATCCACGTTGCTTGAGGTCCAGTGTAAAGTTTCCACAGTCAGTGATGGTTTGGGGTGCCAATCTGCTGGTGTTGGTGGTTTTCTGAGGTCCAAGTCAACGCAGCCATATACCAGGAAGTTTTAGAGCACTTCATGCTTCCTGCTGCTGACCAACTTTATGGAGATGCAGATTTCATTTTCCAACAGGACTTAGCACCTGCACACAGTGCCAAAGCTACCAGTACCTGGTTTAAGGACCATGGTATCCCTGTTCTTAATTGGCCAGCAAACTCGCCTGACCTTAACCCCATAGAAAATCTATGGGGTATTGTGAAGGGGAAGATGCGATATGCCAGACCCAACAATGCAGAAGAGCTGAAGGCCACTATCAGAGCAACCTGGGCTCTTATAACACCTGAGCAGTGCCACAGACTGATCGACTCCATGCCACGCCGCATTGCTGCAGTAATTCAGGCAAAAGGAGCCCCAACTAAGTATTGAGTGCTGTACATGCTCATACTTTTCAGTTGGCCAAGATTTCTTAAAATCCTTTCTTTGTATTGGTCTTAAGTAATATAAAAATTTTCTGAGATACTGAATTTGGGATTTTCCTTAGTTGTCAGTTATAATCATCAAAATGAAAAGAAATAAACATTTAAAATATATCAGTCTGTGTGTAATGAATGAATATAATATACAAGTTTCACTTTTTGAATGGAATTGGTGAAATAAATCAACTTTTTGATGATATTCTAATTATATAACCAGCACCTGTATACTTACTCCATGAACATGGAAAACAATGATAGATGGACCAACGCCAAAGTCCAGGCTCTTCTCAACCATTACACTAAGAAGGAAATCCAACGAGACTTTGAAGAAACCAAGCGAAACGTGATTATGTATTTCTGCTCAGCTAGCAACAGTGGGAATCAACCACGCACAGCAAACGCTATAATAATTTTTACATATACAGTTTACTTTCTTTGTTTACCGGTTCTATCTAATAACGTATAAGATAGGACTGTTAAACAGATCATAAACTAATGAAAACAGAATGGGAGTGCTATGTGCTCAAGCCCTGGCTAAGGTGATCTCAGCACCATCAAAACAAAAGTTCTGCACAACAACCAGAGCGGCAGGACACAAGTGACTGCTTACGTCACTTCAGTGTTCCAAATGGTGGTGCGAATGCAACCAGGAACATTTAGTTTTCAGGGGACTGCCTTGGTGGCTAGTTCCTATAACTTAGTTCCTATAACTACCCAGTGCGAAAGCCCCTTATCAGGGAATATAGTTGTTTTTATAAGGTACCAGTGTACAATAATGGCTGTTTCTGAGAAAGAACTAGTCACTGGATAATCCAAAATGTGCAAGGTTTATGTAATCAAATCTTTGGGTCCTTAATAGCACATCAACCAAGTAAATTCTACAATAAATTCTAGGATTGTAGAGTTATGTGAAAAATAAAATAAAACAAAACAGAACTGTTTTTGGATGGACGTAAATTCTGATTAAAAATCTACACACATTTCCAAACATTTCTTTGGTATTTCTCAGTCGTATACTTTTGTGAGATCTTTTTTTTTTAGGTGTACCCACCCCTGAAGGCAAACTGCAGCTGGCCATGTCACATATTGGTCAGGCAAGACCTTCCTGTGTTAATGGGTGGTTCTTGGTCATAAGTGGGAGAGCATACTAGACTTATAGCACATGCAAATAGCCAAAGAGACCATCTCCATTATAACCTTTATCAGCACTGCAGCCATCACTCTACATATTTTTCATTACAATCATTTCATTCTCTTTCTCATCCACAAACCATTCCAACTATGAGTCAAAAATCCCCATCTAAGTAACCTACAGATGAAAGAGTACACATCCATCAATGCATTTTGCACAGAAAAAGAAAGTATGTGAAACTTAAATGACACGATGAAAAAATCTAGGGGATTTTTGTGCCATGCAGCAGTCATAATTTTTTTTTAAATCCTCTTTCACTTTCTTTCTTACCTCTTTCTCTGTATCCCTGGATATGCAGGCCCATTGGTTCTCCTTCACACTGTATGCCCAGAAATCAGCCAAGTCCTGCGTTCCATCCCAGCCACCAAACAGATACACTGTTTCTGTCAGACAAAGAGGCGAATACAAATTAAAAACAAAGCATCGGTGAGTGGGTGATACTTTTACACCTTTGTAAGAAATTCAATATGAAACTGAAAGATAAAACTATTATGGTATTTTTTAAAACTGTTTTAAATCATAATATTCTTGAGAAGCAGCTGTGAGCTGAGGTTGAAAGGCTGATGTCGCCATGGTGATAAGCAGAGACAGTTGTTTGAGCTATTGAGCATCAGCCGAGCTGTAGAGTAGGTTACTCGAGGTCAGTCTGAACGTACGGGGCCACATGAGGGCTGTGGGATCGATTGTGCCTCTAACAACAAGCTCACAGATTCACACGCACATATAAAACAGCCCTTAACTCGCAACTACAGGGCCAAAATGCAGTCTTAACAAGCATTCCATTACAAGCAAGACAGAACAAGCTAAATAGCACTGCAATAACCACACAATCAGAAACTTTGCAAATCAACCAAGTGACGTAAGATGTACCTGTCTGAACATCAATGACCATCTGATGACCTCCTCTCATGCCTGGCCTGTTATCATCACCATCACCTAATCAGAGAGAACAAGAACGAATGGATGTGAATGGAGAGGTGCGTGTCAGGAACAGGACACAGGAAAAGATCAAGAACATGGAAGATATATTGAATATCAATACACCCCTTAAGTCATTTAATACAGCAGACACGGATTCCCTGGAGTCCAGCGTTCAGATTCGGAGCAAGAGGCCGCCACTTGTGTGTTCAGTAGCCTGCTGTCATACCTTTGTTACATTTGGGGATGATCTGACTCCAGCGGGGCTTATAATCCTGCTGGCTGATGTACTGATTAAACAAACCATCTGGAAAAGAACAGATAAAGAGCACTTTAATTTGCTAATGTATGCTCCCTGAGAAGGAAACAAGCGTACATTAGGTTCTAATTACTCTAATTTACACTGTGACCACTAAAAAGAATGTGTAAACTCAAAATGCTATTGTGAACCACTTTAAAGGTGATGTGTGTAAAATATTTTCTCCTATCCCATCTTAATATGTTAATTCCTCCGATAAATCTGTAAACAATGTATTTGTTCTTGACTAGCCCGACACAGCAACATTGGATTTGTTTTGTCTGTAGAGTTTTTTAAAACATGGTAACATGTCACCTGGTGTTCGCAATGATTTGCAGCAAAGTGACTTAAAGAATACCGACTTCAAGTCAATAATAAGTTAGTTTACTCAGCTGCCATATTTGCTACACCACTGGGCAGCGATTTCAGTCATGCAAGAATTGTTTAGACCAACAATTAAACCTGACATTAACTGTATCATGAACCTTGATTCTTAAGCTCAAATTGCACTACAAAAAAATAACCCTAACCCTACTGCCCAAAGGAAAAACGTAAAAAGAACTGTCATTAAACGGGACCCATTATGCCCCTTTTCACAAGATGCGTCTGAAGTTTCAGCTCAAAACACCCCACAGATCATTTATTATAGCTTGTCAAATTTGCCCCTATTTGGGTGTGAGCAGCAAATGAGCTGCTGCTCCCGACCCCCTTTCCAGAAGAGGGCAGAGCTTTTACAGACATTGTATATCTCCAGCTGCTAAAGCGAGTAAACAGAAATGGTGGACTGCTGTGATTTACTCAGGGCGGTATCTATGCTAACAGGGAAGATCTCTTACACAAGAGTAGGGTCCCCTTTGATGATAGAGAAGTCATGATGATAGAGAACGACTTACACTGCATTCAAGTTATACATTTTATCATTATTTCCTGGAAATCAAACCCATGATTGACTGTCATGCTCTACTGTTTGAGCTAAAGAAATGTAATTTAAATTGTATCGAAATGTTAAAATATCTTGCTAATTTCTGCACCCTTCAGTCAATACAACAGGCAAATATTTATTTAGGTGGGAGCATGTGAAAAACAATACATTATTCAAATAGTGAGAGTACAAGGAACTAAAGCTTTGGGACAGTTAAAATGAATTTCTTACATTTTTTCGACATCAGACCTTCTCTAAAAATGAGAGCATGGGAGCCACTTATAACAGACTCTTTGAGTAGAGATCATCTTTTTTGACATAAAACATCTGGCTTGACACGTAACACAATTATAATCCAGAAACATTCTGTTTCCTACAGTGAACCAACATGCCCACATTCCCTACTTAATGAAAGTGGCATGTATCCATATGATGAAACACTGGGTGAGGTACCTCTCACGGCTTTGTCTATGAGCTCCTCGCAGGCATCAAAGTCTCCTCTGAGGACCAGCCGCTCGTGAAGGTGCGTGAGCATGGGGTGCTCCAGAGCGATCCGTGTTTTCTTCTGCAGAGACTCGAAGGCTTCTGTGTAGTTGTGTTGCCGGAAGTGTTTCAGGCACAGGCGGATGGCCTCCTGTTCACGGTACTGTCCGAAAAAAACAACAACAACAACTGTAACAAGCCATGTTTAATAGAGTTATAAAAACATGAATGTTTTCCTTACTGGAACAGCTTTGCAATTTAAAAACCGTTAAGGATTATGGCATAAAAAGATGATGATGCAGTTTATTAAAATAAACCTTTAAAAACAAACCTATTGAACAATTAACTATTAAATATTTAACACTTCAATTTACATGCTTTGAGACTTGCGTGTGATTTTCTTTAAAGGTACACTATGTAACTTTTGGTGGTTAAACCTCTAGATGTTAAAAACTGCATGCATTTTGCAGAAGAACATGGTTTCGGTTGTGCTCAGCGCTGTGTGAATGTGCAGATGAATATGGTTATCCTACTGCTCATAAAACATTCACTACTAGGCTTAAGAGATATAACCAGTTTAGATAGAAAGGATCTCAAGCTGACGACGTTACTGTAGCTATACCCATTAATAGACATGGTACTTCCTTAAAAAAAAAAATTCCAGCACAGCGCTACAACACAATGAAATGACCCAATGAAAAAAAAATTACATAGTGTACCTTTAACCGTTGGATGGTTAATAACGGCACATATTTTTGTAATTCAATGGTCAATCTCATGAACCCTGTCAAGAAAACACCAGTCATATTTCCACACAATCATTAGAAAAAAAAAAACACATTTATCGAATACAAATTGACACCTTTTTTTTTTAGAACCATTTTCATTTCACTAAGCGAAATGTTGTGAAATATGACACTAACATTTCTTTGTGAGATTCAACCTGAAAGAGTAGTTGTGGTGCAGGGGGATGTTTGGACAACTCACCTTACTGTACCAGTTAAGGCAGGGCTGGACAACGTCTGGATCCTCAATGCCGTGTAACTCAATATACCAGATGCTGAAGTTAAAGCTGGGCCCCCATGACATCAGAGGCACTGTACACAACCAAACAGAGATAGAGATAAAAACACACAGAAGAGAGGACATTCAGACATACGCTGACAAACTTCAACAAAAAAAAAAAAAAAAAAAAAAGGGGGGGGGGGGGGGGGGGATTTACATTTCAAATTTCCTATTCTTAAACAAATCTGTCTGAAACAGATACCATACAAGAGACAAAAATTATTGTCTAAGAGTTCAGCATTCATACAAGCACTTGTTTGTTCAGTCAAAGACTTGCAGAGTCATTCAATCACTCATTCAACTGATTGTCTTCCTCTGAAATCATGTGATGACTAATCTTTCCCCTAAATGTGTCAGCAATGAGTTCACCGGGTCTTTAGTTCGCTTTTGCTGTAAACACTCACCTATTTTAATGAACCTGCAGGGAAACATCTGCTCATCGATCTTGTGCTTTAGCGTGAATGTCTCCTTGTTGAAGTCATTCTTAAGGCCACTAGGATTAGATGAGACAGACAGTGAATGACCTCATCAGATCACAAGAAGCCATTTTCCCAAACATTACTTGCGTCTCAAGAGACACTATAGGCCGTTTTATTAAATGTTTGTGTTTCTGGTCACCCACTCTAAAGATGGTCTAATACTTATGAGTCTGTAAAGCTTATATGACAAAGACAATAAGTAGATTGTAATCACAAACTAACATTTTTCAACTGGACTCACCTAGACAAGAGTTCTGTCATGTTTTCTTCACTCATGCCTCCAAACACCTTGAATTTCTTCAGGTTGCACACATGGGTTTTCTCATATTTGCCATAGGTGATGCTCAAAACAATAGCTGGTCTCTCCAGTTTTAAGATCAAGTACTGAGTAGCAGAAAAATAAATTGTTATACCAATAGCAATTCCAAACTAAAGTGTTCCAGCTATGACACCTCAGAAACAGTCATTTGTAACATCAACTGTACACATAATATTTTAAAAACGTTACCTTTAACAACAGCAAATCTAGACCTATTTCTAGTATCATATACACTTTGTCCATGTTCTAACAGTCGCACCAGATTTGACATGTTTTGTAATGAAAGCAAACACAAATGCGATCACAGGGTGAAGATTTTCAGGGAATGATAACTAAAATTTTAGTCAGCTGCCCCTCAAAACTATAACCGTGCAAATGTATGGGGTCAGTAAGATTTTTTTTTTACGAAATAAATGCTTTTATTCAGCAAAGACAGCAAGTAAAGATATTCAATATTACATAATATTTCTATTTCAAATAAACACTTTTTTTTTTTTAACTTTCTAATCTATTCAATATGTATCACATTTTCCACAAAAATTAAGCAGCACAACTTTTTTCTACATTGATGATAATAAAAAAAAAAAAAATGCTTGAGCAGCAAATCAGCATATTAGAATGATTTCTGAAGGATCATGTGACACTGAACTCTGGAGTAATGGCTGATGAAAATTCAGCCTTTCCACCACAGGAATAAATTACATTTTAAAATATTAGAATAGAATGAGCTTGACAGTATCTATCACTTTCCATTTTGGGTAAAAAAAAATCCATTATATAGAAACCAATTGAGAAGCCAGGACATTCTTCATAACATCTCATTTGTGTTCCACAGAAGAAATAACTAACCAATACACTGCAGATGTTTACCTCACGTTCTTAATAATGTCAGCATTAAATCAAAATCGACAATTCTTGTTTTCTTATGGAATATTGCATTACTTATTATAAGTTATTTATCCATACCCTCACAATCTTTAATCAAAATATCTTTCTCTCCCTCTTGCAACATCTCATCTCTGATGATGTGTTTCTCACCACGAGGGAGGGAACACCTGTCACACCTGACAAATCAAGTTCCACCCTACATTTTTTTCTTGTTTGAGAAGCCGTTTCACTCAGATATACGTCATAACAGGGAAGAAAAGACTATCACAACTCTCGTTTCATGCCAACTTTAATACATTATGCTATCTGAAGTAATTACAGAACATAAAGTTCTGTTCTTGTGTTTTTGTTGCTTATATGAAGACACTTCATGGCCAGGGACTGCGACTGACAACGCACTCTTCAGATGCACGTGGACAAGAGGGGCTCCATTACTTATGTTGCCCTCATGAAAACAATTCAATAAAATGTAGACATACTTGACAGAACGGCCCGCAATCACGGCTTGTAAAGTATTGCTCAGAACAAACACACCCTAAAAATGAATGGGCTACTGTCACTGAAGATGGGAACTGCGAGACAAATATTTCACACAGATTGACTGAGATATTCCATCCACCACCACTAATGGCTAACTGCACTAAGAGCTTGGTAAAAAATGGTTTTACAACATTCAGCCACAGAGGAAATAGTGATTTTCTGCAATGATTTACAACATGTAGAGTGGTCAAGTGCAGCATTATTTCTGGGGAAAAAAAAAAAAAAGGATAATGACAGGAACTGTGATTTCAAAGTTCTGAACTCTGTGAAGGGTGACTGTACTTTAAGTGAAAGGACACAAAGAAAACAAGCCTTTGAGGTTAAAAGTTGAGGGCGCTTGCTACTGTACAGCCAACACGCACTTTCGATTTCCTTATTACTTAACCACAAGTCTGTCTGCACTGCATGGTCTGTGCCACAAGGCCAGCAAAAAGAGGAGGCTTCCTCTTTCCAAAAAAAGATGAAAGCAAGGCACAGTGTCAATGAATAAAAATTTCAACATAACCAGGCATTAGAATATAAATAACTTTGAAAAAAGCGAGCAACACACATCTCTGAAGCCAAATACCAATACTCATTAATATCTGCAGAGCATTTCGCAGAACCTGAAATTTTGAGTAGGACAACAATTATCCAGCTCAGGTTAACACTGAAAGAGATGAGCAGAATTTACCTGTGGAGGGTAGTTGCTCTCAGATGACCACCTGGAAGACTGATCGTTAGGTTTGTCCACTAAAATATTCCTGCAAGCAAACATTCAAAAGCTGATGAGTTAAACAGCACATTAAGTCTTGGAGTGTAAATGAAAAATAATACACCTGCCACTTTTTCTATGTAATGTGTTACTATGTTGTTCATATTTCAAATCAAATCACTCTGTGTCTTTTACATTTTACACAGATTTTTAAATATAAAATTGTTCTAAGCGCATTTGTTTTATGATCTGTCCTGATTATTTTTTAGTTCACGAATAAATAAGATGAGAAGTTCATATTACAAATGGTTTCTTTGCATTTATTTGGGATTTATTGTCAGTACTGGGCTTGAAGTTCACATGGTTAGGGTACTTAGTACGTGGGTGACTGTATATGTCCGCCGTCACCACCAAAGACCATTTTTGACCCAGGAAAAATCCTGCAAGTCCAACACAGTTCTGCTTGCTGAATAATATTCATAAAGCATATGATACCTGTGTACCCTTACCAATTTGGTTAATATAAGATATGCTTCACCACTGACAAATGCATGAATGCATGTTTATGCCAGTCTACAGCACATATTTTCTCTAGCTATCATGTCGAACACAAAGATTACAAAGAAGCAAAGTAAATTAGTAATATATGATCCACATGACACAAATTGCATGCATATTATGTCTAAGACCGCAATAACCAACCAACTCATTGGCTGGTTCAAAACTCAGACCGCGTTTCATAGACTTGTCTAGATAGGCAGCTTGCTGGGGTTCGAAACTCTGCCACTTGACAGACAGCAAGAAATAACAGCATATTCAATACAAATGCCCCTCTGTTAAATATAGTTTGCCATGTAAGTATTGTTACATAATTTGTAGATTAAGAGTAACAGAAGAAGATTAAAAGAGGAGATAAAAATAGTCTGTGACTCTCAGTGTCATATTCCCACAATTTAGCATTAGCCACCAAAGCATCTTTATGCATTCTAATTAAGCAGAGTTTCAGTTCGACCTCATATTCTTAAATAAAGAAAAATAAAACAATTAAAACTGATTCCAGCGATTTGCAGTTTGTTTACTTCTATAAAACTATTCCCTAGTAAACTAGCCATGTAGCTAACCGGCTACATACTGCAGTTCTGATTAATATTTTAAAGATAAATAACAAATGCTATTCAGTAAGACACCTGCCAGGTTCTTAAAAGAGCATCACAATCTATATAAATAGATTGTGCAATAAAACACATTAGGTGTCTTTGAGGCGTGTTTTTGTATCATTTGAGCTGCTTCATACTAGCCTAGCCTAGCCTAGCATGCTAACATGACTGTCACATCTGCACATTTACATTAATTTAGAGCCGTTTCCGCACTTTTACACATCTAAATGCACATTAATATGTATATTTACAGAGTTCGTTTGTTGTGATGTTTGCAGTTTATACATTTGCGGCTGTTTTATGTATATGTACCCGTCTATTGTAGCCCGGCCCGTTTGTTAGATTAAGCAATGGATTTGATTAAAATTACAGCGTTATGAACTGTTTGTATATTCAAGAGCATATATAGAGTGTCAACGTGAGTATTTTTAATGTGCGTTACTCACTCGGGTAAATATGTAGAGGAGTACGAGCTCCATTTATAAACACTGTAGGAGAGCACTCTGCTGTCAGGAGCCACCGCCATCTTGATGCACGAACAACACACACACACGCGCGCGCATATACATACATATTCACACTAACACACACACACACACACACACAGAGAGAGAGAGAGAGAGAGAGAGAGAGAGAGAGAGAGAGAGAGAGAGAGAGAGAGAGAGAGAGAGAGAGAGAGAGAGAGAGAGAGACAGACAGAGAGAGAGAGAGAGGAGGCACGCAGTCTTAAAGTGGAACAGTAGTAAAACATTATGTGCCCCTAGGGAAAGATGATAAGGGAATTTATTCATTTTCATCTGATAATATGGATTTTTAGTAGGCCTATTAAAACTTAAGTTAAGCAATGTATTTAGTAATGTTGTGAAACTGTAATAATGTCAAATATCTCTGCTAACTCAACTGATGTGACATTGTGCATTTCTAAATTTAATGAGGGCTACAGTGACACAGTACAGTGTGTGAATATTAAGACAATTAATAAATAAAAAGCCTCTTTTGTTTGTAAATAAGAATTATTTTATGTTTGTAAAACTTTGAAGGAATCCTAAAGGTCTTAAAGTCTGCATGAAACAGTTGCACTAGTCATTTCGTCCCTATTGTGATGTAAATCGGAGAGAAATGGCTTCTCATATGGTGAGACTTGATTTTGTCCATCGGGAATTGATTGTATCGCTGGATCATTGTCGTTTGCTATTGCTGCAACCTCATGTGAGTGAAAGTATCAGATGTCAATGCAAGAAGAAGGGAAAGTTATTTTGATTAAAGATTAGGCACATGAAATTTATTTTAAAAATAATGATGTGCACAGATAAATCATTTATTATAAATATTGAAATATTTTATGGTGACTTTAAAAAACATTACACTCATTATAGGCTGTTGTAAGCTAAAGGAAAACTTTTCCATCTCCTCCTTTACCTAAACATTTTCATAGGACCTAGATTACACTAATACTTTAAATTAATCATCCAGCAATGGCTGAACTATTATAAATCATTACAACAAGGCTCAGAGCAAATTTACTGCAGCTAAGCCTGAAAGTAGGCTATTCTTGACACAAGCAAATGAACTAGTGGCTACTCTCCAAGAGAACAGGCTATGTAGCCTGACTGTCCTGGGGGCGATCCTATCCTCATATCATAGCCAAGGAGCAAACCAAAATATTGAGTGAATTGTAATCCTCTCTAATTCCATGCACTGAGGGTCTTTTATCGGCCGCATAACGGTGGACTTCTGTGGCCGCATAATCTGATATGGATGACAAAAAGGAAATACTTGATCTTTAAGTTGGAAAGTTTAGACAGACAGATAGATAGATAGATAGATAGATAGACAGACAGATAGATAGATAGATAGATAGATAGATAGACAGACAGACAGACAGACAGACAGACAGATAGATAGATAGATAGATAGATAGATAGATAAATAGATAGATAGATGTAAACTTTAAATTAGTGTTTTTAACAAAGCATAAATAAGCATAATACAAAAACTAAATAGCCTAAAAGACTATTCAAATGAGATTATATCAGTGTGTACGTGCCTGTCAAAATGTCTTATCAGTAAGGCTAATTATTTGAGATTACTGAAGAACACAATGACCTTCAAGATAAATGCATTCTGCCTTCAGATTATCATAGCACGCTGATGCTGTCCTTTACCGGAAACAAGCTGATGTAAGGAATGGGAGATAATGTCATTTCAGCTAAGTGCACGGACAGAACTTGGCAAGAGCTCTTTTAATTTACCGCAAATGGATGGTAGCTGTTTGTGTATTGCAATTTTTTATACCTGTGCACAATTAGGTAAAAACAACAAAAAACATAGTAGCTGCCACTATCAGTAAAATGTGCAAAAAAAAAAGGTAAGGTGTCCCATTGGGGGTATTGCTGTTATACCCATAAAGGTACAATTGTTGGACATTTTTACAAGGATGATGGGAAGGAATACAGCTATTTTACATCTTCTAAAGTAATCAGTTCTCCAGTATGAGTAGAGTCTTTTAGCTTTTATAATTAATCATTAAAAATACTAATATTACTTATTTACGGGACAACAAACCTCTTCACCATGAGTAGGCTAAAATTATTACAGATTAAAATAATAATAAAAAAAGACTTTTATTTTTTATTTTTTTTTTATATTTTATTTTTTTAAAAATTTAAATCATAAAATAACTTTAAAGTTGTGGATGAATCAAGCATCAAAATGTATTATCAATTATTTAATATATTAGCCTAATATATTTTCAATATAATCAAATGTAGAATAAATATTATACGAAGATACATTTCCTTTATGATATTTATTAAATAATTAATTCTGGCAAATAATAAAGTATTTTATTATTTTAATATTTAAAAAATAAATGAAAGGATTATTATACACTCAAAATTATTTAAATCATTTAAATGCTGAGTTAAAAACAACCTAAGTTGGGTTGAAAATGGACAAATCCAGCAATTGGGTTGTTTTAACCTAGCGAATGGGTTGTTTTAACCCAGCAAATGGATTGTTTTAACCCCGCGAATGGGTTGTTTTAAACCAGCGGTTGGGTTAAATGTTTGCCCAACCTGCTGGGTAGTTTTATTTAACCCAACTATTGTTTAAAAAATTGCTGTATTGCTTCCTTAAAATGAACCCAAAGTATGTTGGAAATTAACATTTATTAATAAGTTTAATGAATAATAATTAAACAGTTAACATTTATTAAATTTCTTATTAATAAATGATCACCTTTTGATTATTACTGTTGCCTCTAGTAATTATGTGTCTGATTTTTAATCTCCATTTTAAGCCAGCCATACAGTAACTTTTAAACAATAGTTGGGTTAAATAAAACATTTAACCCAACCGCTGGGTTTGTCCATTTTCAACCCAACTGGGGTTGTTTTTAACCCAGCATTTTTTTTTAGAGTGTACGCTAAGTATAATTTTCATAAAATTGTGAAGCTGTTATATGGCCTACTTGATAAATATTTAAAGTACTTGTCACCCTGTCAACAAACATTAACAAGCAGCTTGTCCCATACAAACTGAGTTAAATTATCAAGAGAGAGTGTCCCAGTCGGGACGGGCTGCGAATACGATCCAGCATCAGTTCGGTAGGAGGTCCCTTTAAGTTTCCATTGAGGGAGGCCGCACTATGTCACATGATGGACATGATATAATGAAACAGCGAACAGAAAAAGCCAAGTGTGTGTGTGTCCATGACTACAAAATAAGAATGTAAAGCAACGTAGTCGTCCAGTAAACGCCCCATTTCTAGAGTTGGAGCAACTGGAGCTGCAGTATTTCAAACATCATTTCGTAGTGCGGACCGGACTGCACCTGCCGCCACGCAAAATACGCAGTTTATAGAAATGCTGCTAGAGGAGGAGTCTTCGCGTTCGCATGAAGTTATTTGCGGCTTCTTCATGTGATGAATGCCACAGTTACCGCAAACTCCTCGCGCGCATATGAGAACTGCTGATATGTGTGGATTGTTATGAACAACAGCTCATAAAGTAAGTGTGTATTTAATTCCTTAGGCTAATGGAAATGTATGTGTATGCTCAGGAAAAAGCAACGGGTCTCCCGTTGCTAAGAGGAGATATTTTGATGATGTGCCACATGTAATGCTCTTTCACTCTACCATCCCTTGCCAACGTCCGCATTCCGGTCTCTGTTGCGCAGATTAAAATCCAAAGTTGTGGGCGAACATGGGGAAATATAATTTTTTAGTATGTATGGGGATGGTGTCTTATTTAAAACCTCTAAGCTGAGCACTTCTGTTAAAGAACAACATCACGCCCCCTGTTAGTGCGCAGTTGACGCAGGATGTCAGCAACCGTATATAACCTGTATCTGCGTATACTGCCGATTTCAGCCTTTAATATTGACAATTAACTGAATATATTGGGGTGTTAAGCTTCCAGAAACTAGGATCTAAAGCAGTTAAGGCTCCCGCACTTTTAGAAGTTGCGCTGTTATTTCAGTACCATCGTCATCGTCATCATCATTACACAAGAAGCGGAACAGCCGCTTCGGCGATATGAAGGAAAACTTCGCAGAAAACAAGAGCCGGCTCGATGCTTCTCATAAACACGTAAGACTTTTGGGATTTTTAATTAATTGGAATGTTATTTAATATGTTTACGTATGTTTGTTATATAAGCCTATAGGAATTTACTGATAATATCTTGTTTTGGTAATAACATGGGTTTGCCGCGTACATATGTAAAGGAATACACATTAAGTTTTGTTGTGCTTCTGACATATAGCGTAAAAATAAGTATGCAGGGCTATGAAACTAGTTTGTTTGATGTTTAAAAACTATAAGTGAGCGAAGTGGTGAACATATTTCGGAGCGTTCGGGCAGTGCGCAGGTCCAAAAGCTCGCACTTATTTTCTAGATACGTAGAGCGATTTCTGATCATGACGCGCGAATATAAACAGACGACAGCTGTGTGTATCCATGTTTGAAACAATTAGACTTCTTCAGATAAGCTATTTATCCGCGATAACGTGCGACGCCACTACCTTGTTGTCGTGTAGGAACGAAAAACAACCCGAGCACCTGACAACAACCTGAGCGTGCGCGTTGCCAAAACGAGAACGCGCAACATGTAGGTTGAGCCGGTGGCGTGCGTCGGACAGAGAAGCGCTGCAAACCGGAGACCGAGAACGTGCGTGAAATATGCACGGAATTCGGAAGCGCATACTAGTAGCCTATCTTTATCATATCTTTATATAGTTGGCTATTAGCTAGTATGTGGTTCCGAACTCAGCAATGGTTTTGATTTAGTGACGTAAACGGGTTGTCATAAAGTAGGTCGCTAAGCAACCACGCAGGTAAAGGGCGAGGATTGACGTGGACATTGACGGTTCCGCAAATTATGATTACTCATCTCAACTTATAACTCACAGAGTGGTAATGTACTATAAATAATAGGCTACTTTTAAAGTATTCTATTTTTGTTCATAGCTTGTTTGGGTTATGTAAGGCTTATTACTTTATGAACTTTGGCGATTTAAGGAGGATCGCTAGATTTTTTTAAGCCTCCAACCAGGACACATAGAGGGAGGGGTGGGTGTTTATTAGAGAACATGTTGATACATCCTATGTTTTTAGGTTGTGAATAGTGTGTGTGTCATGCAAAGAGGTTCATATATATAATACCTCTAGAACTGTTTATCTCAGTGGCACATACTCAGCTGGCACAGTATAGAATATGCCATCTTTGGTTATGAACACTCATTCTGATGTCAATCACCTGAGCTGAAAAAGCAATGCAACTAATGAGGAAATGAGGAAAATGATGTAATGACAATTCTGATTGGCTGATGGCACCACAATACACATGCTTAGTCCCAAGCCTTTAACTATAGTGAGCTGTGACCATCCAAAGAAACCCCAAAAAAGGAATCGGTCACTGGTAAAATGTCTGCTTTACTTGAATTAAATATTTTCTATTTAAATATGCAAAAGACCCACCCCACCCCTCAGAATATACACATTTTTTAACTGCTGTCAGTGGACTTTTCTCCTATTTATTTTCCCAATATATATATATATATATATATATATATATATATTTAGATTTTTTACCTTTATATGCGAATTAAAATAAGGTGAAAATAATTTGAAACAAAAATAACCACAGCGTTGGAAACCAAAACCATCAAATGTGACATAATAACAAGTGCTGGAACAATCATCTGCAAGATTTACCTCTGTGGGCTGCGTACAATGAACATATAGTTACGGCAAAACACCTTACTTTTTTACGTGTTGTGTGAACTACTGCGTAGTATTCTTTCAGCTTGTTGTTGAAAATGCATGTTTGTTTGGCCATTTTCTAACTTGATAAGGTGCTTGTACAGAGAGGATGGCAGTGATCAGTAGCAGGTGTGAGGAGATATTGTTATGGCAACCATGCATTTCAAACTGAATGCTGAAATATGTTCTTGTATGAAAGCACTGGCAAATCATTTTGCAGTGGCAATGAAACAGCTTTCCTTTTCTGCAGTGTCATCCGGTTGGGGATACTTAAATCAGTGAGCGTAACAGCTGAAATGTGAACATATTTACTTTTTTTTCTTCTTTTTTTTAGGTCATAATTTGGTCACCCTAGATTTAAGTGATCTCAAACAACACAAATGGTTGTTAATGTTGTAAAGATGAGGGGACAAGTTCACAACGTACGTCATAAAAAAGATCACAACTATTACCAAAACTCCATCTGTGCCTTGCGTGTCCTTTAAATAGCAGAGTAAGCCAAACGGCTGGCTTCCGTTCCAATTTTTGTTGGCTTGGAAACTTGTTGGCTGTGTGTCAAGTCACTTGACTTGACGTCCCTTGAATTGCAAGTCACTTGAGCAATGAGTGACAGAATTTTTTAGGGCTTTCCTGATTATTTTGTACCTTGTAAACATTCCCAGAAAAGGATGGTATTTATGAGACTGGCTTGTCTTTGTGAATGGGAAAAACCGACTTGAGGTCATGTTGTTCTGGGGAGAGTTAAGTGGATCAGTGTGCTGTAAGGAATTATTTCCACTCTGGGGTGAATTAACGAGGCACATTTACTCACCACTGCATGGAGGAAAACAATAAGATTAACACTGCATGTAAATTGAACCAGGAGCTCCTGACGCATGGGAGAGGGTTGCTGTGGATGTTTGTGCGAGCACATTAATGTGTGTTCCCGCTCTGTGTAAACAAACAGACATCATGAAGTGCGTCATCAGCCACGACGTATCAGGCTTATTGATAGAAATGCAGACCACAAGAGCTCCAGAAATGAAATAACCTTTTCTGGACTTCTCTAGAAATTACATTTGGTCTATTACCTTACGTCCCTCCTCCAAAATGTGCTGGCCGAAACTTCCAAGCAAAATCATCATGTGGTTTCAGCTCAGATAAAATCATTTTTAAGCCCAGACAGCCTGACGTTCAACAGCTTCCTCTTTTGATGAGTCAACTACGGCACACCAGCTAATGCAAACATTTTACTGGAAACCCAAGATTAAATGTACTCTTCTAGAGAACAGCTCAGAAACAACAGCATGTGTGTTTCATTTCCTGATGAAAATGGTACTATTCAAATGCGTGCTCGCGCTGTGTTTGTCCAAGTGTTAATGTGAGTTTAATTTGAGGCATCTGTTTATGTCAGGTTGTTAAAGTTTAAATAAGCATGTCGTGATGATGTTCAAAGGTGCGCGAGTGCATGATTAGGGGTTTGTTCGGTGCATGAGTGTGTGTGTGATTTACACTCAGCTGTGAAACCTGCGTTTCCGCTGTAAGGTGTGTGTGTGTGTGTGTGGTCATGATGTACTGCTCCCATGTGACTGCGTGTGTTTACATCCGACGATGGACGGGAGGGGAAGTGAGCGGTGACGCAGGAGCAGCAGTACAGAAGCAGAGGCTGCCGCCATTACCCTGAGCAAAAAAAGGATAGATTGCGTGAAGAAAAGCAGACTAACAAGACTTAAGAGAGGATATATGGTAGTAGAGTTGTAGAGGAAGCAAGAGGTGAAAATATGGGACAACAGAGAAAATAGAGGGAAGGGTAAAACAAAGTGGACGACTTATTGCAGTGTGGATCATCTCAGAGCTATTCAGCATGAAATCTAAATTTAATTGTATTGACTCTTAAAATTAAGCTTTACCATTAGGCAGGGATAGCCAATCCTCCTCCTGGAGGTCCAGTGTCCTGCAGAGTTTAGCTCCAATCTGCCCCAACACACTTGCCTGGAAGTTTCTAGTAATCCTGAAGACTTTAGCTGCATTCTGATGTCCCTACACAGTGTTCACTGCTTCCTATTCTCTGGGCACGGGATATCTGTTGAAGTGCACTTCACTTGACAAAATGTGTTCATTCAGAACACCCTGGAATGTCATCAAACAAAGACGACACATCACGCATATTAAAGGAGTGTGACCCATTGTACTTCTATAAATAAATATAATATAAATTACTATACATTTGTGTAATATACATGTTTATATATGTCTTATTAATTTAAAGGGTTAGTTCACCCAAAAATGAAAATTCTGTCATAATTTACTCACCCTCACGTCATTCCAAACCCGTAAAGCAGAAAGTATACTTTTTTCTTTTTTTTGCACAGTCGAATGCACAGCCTTGCAAAGTATACTTCACTTGACTCGTACGCATACAAAGGCGTTTGACGCATGTGCATTATGACAAATTGCAATACCTCTATGAGTTACAACCCATATAAACATCTTTGTATTCTTTCATGCTAGAGTTGTTCAAATGAGGGTACTTTCTCTTTGCACAATCTCTCATCTGTGTAGACCTCTATTGTTGCTGTAGCTTGTACGCATTCCGATCTGTTCTGTTTATGCAGTTTTTCTTCAACTACCTTGTGAATCAATGCCCCCAGGGCACGGTTGCCACCCTGTGGATAAAGTAATTACTGCAAAAAAATTTGTGAAAAATTTGGTGCAATTGTTTCTTTTCGGTTAAAAAAATTCTGTGGGAAGGGTTCAGTACACGCGTACTATTCTGATGACGAAATTCGCGTCACATGCACTGTACGCTGAGCGTAAAAAGTAAAGTATGCTTTGGCCTTAAGATTTTTTCATCTTTGAAACACTAATGAAGATATTTTAATAAAATCTGAGGGATTTCTGTGTCTTCATTGACAGTCCACACAACTACAATTTGACGCTTCATAAAGTTCTTTTAAGGAGATAATCCAAAAACGAATCCATATGAATTGAGCAATTTAGTTCAGATTTTCCAAAGCAACACCATCACTTTATATGATGAACAAATTTTATTTAGGCATATTTTCACATATAAATATTCATCAACACACATGGTATACAGAAGATCAAGCATGCTTGACGTGTGAGAACCAGTGAGGTTCATTCTTGTATGTTACGCAGCGTGTTTGAGCTTCCCTGAAGAACCAGTGAGGTTTGCTAAGTATGGTTGAGCTTCTGTTTATGTTCACTGATCAATGTTTATATAGGAAAAGCCTGAATTCAACCTGTTCATTATATAGCTAAAGCAATCCAGTCTCTTCAGAAAATTTGGACTAAACTGCTTAATTCATATGGATTAGTTTTACAATCTCTTTATGAACGTTTTGAAGCAACTAAAGTGGGACAGAGGGACAGAAATCTGCTCACTCCTTTTAGATTGGAATCTTACTTAAGATTCAGTAAGATACCCTATGAAGCCCACTTCGCAGGGCACTTTTGGTCAAATGGAACGCACCTCTTGATTAGCTGGGTCAGGTATATTTAATTAGGATTGGAGCTAAACTCATTGGATCTAATCATTTCCAAGGAATATAAAAACATTTTTAAGCTGTTTTACTTGGAAAATATGTTCCACAGTGAAAATAAAGCATGTTTTGAAGGCTGTTTCATGTTGACTTTGAAGTTCATCTCTAGCTTGTATCTCTCAAACTTGGATCACCTAGTAGCCAACAAATCATTCTCTTTTATCTTTCCTTGCTAGTTTCAAACAAGCAAAGCCTTCCTTGTAACCCGCAGCCATTTATGAAATTCAAAGCACTAAATACCTCTTTGTGTTCAAGAAAAACTCTGGTACTTATGGTTTAAAAGCCTTTATTCAAACCTTGGCTTTGTGAGAGATCCTTCCTCTCTTCCCAGGGCTTCTCAGGTTGGCAGGGAGAGTGCGGCGATGGCCGATATTTGTGTCCCAAGTTCCCGGTTCCCAAAGTGCTGAATGGGAGAGGAATGCGCCCGGGCAAGCAAAGCTGGCACAGCCCCTGCCCGAGCCCTCCGCTGCCTAATGTGAACTCATATCTCACTCGGGATGCCATTGACAAAGAGCAACTCTCCACGGGCACTGTGTTCCACCCTACTCTAAACCTCATCTATCAAGAGTGAGGTCTGAGTGTGTTTGTGTGCGAGAGAGTTGGAGAGCTACTGTGGCTTGGCTTTCAAAGTGACCAGCATAAAGAGGATACATTTTCACAGAGTAATGACACAAGCTCGACTTGGCAGCGGTCGGCAAAAACGCTTTGATTCCGCCACACCGGAGAGCACAACGCGTTCCTTATGCGGATCCCTTAGCAGAGGAAGTGGTTCGGTCAATGTAACGCATTAAACTTTCACAGGAAATGTAAAACGCTACAGGCAAGAAGGCCAAACTGCCACATTAGTGCAATTTTGAGCATATTTGCATCAAAAAACCACACCACAGTCCACCAAGGACAGCTTCTTTTCTTAATTTAGCCATTTCGTCAATGAAAGAAACAATGTGAGCAAGTGATTCCAAGTCAAATTACTTCCTTTAACCATTTAGCCAACATTTTTATTGAGACTTGTAATGCATAATAACGAGTAATTCTCGCTGGACTGTTTCTTTTGGACAGAACTGAAAAGATTCCGGTAAATTCTGAAAATAATTGTTCTGTTACAGATAGTCCCTTTACAGACTTTTTTGCCAGTGGTGAGTGGAGATTATTGTTGTAGAAACTTCCTTGTCGGTACAGTATCGACTTGATTTCCAACTAATAAAAGGACTCAGGCAGGGTGTTTGTCTAGTTAGAACCAAGGCCTTTTGGGGCCTTCAGTGAAAATCAGGTCAATTCTACTGGGTCATTCCAGCCAGAGGAAAGCTACCCTCATCCCATATTTAAAAACCATCCTCTCTCTCTTTCTTCCCCTATTTGTCATCTGTATGCTCCGATGCAAAGTAAACAAGCCAAAGAAAAGAAACCATACAAACAAATCAATTAAGTTTGTTGTCCATAGCTATTATTTTTTCCACTCTAGCAGAGCTCATTTTAAAAAAGCTAGAGTTTTTCCTTCTCATTACTGTTAGCGCTTGCATTTCTAACCATATCATTGGGATGTCTTTCTGTAACCAGTAAAAATGCTTTCAGTCAGGCTAAATAGCATAAACTGCTGACTCATGCCATAAGCTAACAGAAGATGTAGGCAGTTGCATTTCTGAGCAGGTTTGCTGAGCGCTGCTTGAGCCTGTTGGGAAAGGAAATGTACTAATGAGCAGCTCGGCTAGTATATTTATTTATTTATTTATTTAATCACTCAATTTATTTTGTGGCTGTGAGAGTTTATATTAAGATATATAGCAAATGTGATTGGATGGAGTCACCCAGCATACATTGGTCCGACGGCAACATCGTGTCCCTGGCCAAAAATAGTCACGGTTGGATGGCATAAATCGGTAAAAATATGTAACACAGAACATTTCCTAAAAATGCATTCAGATACATTTGTACATGTCTACAATTCTCTGGGGTTGCATGTATAATTGTTACTTTGACTTTTAGCTATGTGTATTTCAATATATAATAATTAGTTGATTGATTAATTAATTAATAAGATAACGTCAAAGACGTCCGTTCAAATTTCATTTTGGAACTATTTTTCAACCTTGACGGGACGTGTTGGAGGGACGTCTTTTCAACTTTTTTATTAAACGTCTAAATGTTTGCTAGGCAGTCACATAATTTTAAAATTTTAAGGACTACAATAGGCCTGTATATTTGGTCTATTGGTTTTTATTTATAGGGCTAAATGACTAACACTTTGATACATTGAGTAAATTAAATGTATGTACATATACAGTATAACATTATATTGATTGCAAAGATTATGTGTCTTTAATTCCAAATCTGGGTATCTAAAACAAATGAAAACAACTCTTTGCTTTGTCAGTACATCTGTTGGTGAATGCTTATGCAACATTTGGTAAAGTGTGATTTTTTTTAATTTTTTTTTTCAATGTGTTAAGTGCTTGCATAATTAAATATTACACACGAGGATGATGGATTTATTTCCCTAAAGGCAGTTCTGTCAATGGCTTGTTTTTAAAAGGAGTGGATGGATGGATGTATGGATGGATGGAAGAGGTAGAGTGCTAAAAGTTTTATGGGTGAATGTTTCAGGTCACATTTCACCTCAAAATCAATGGAAGAAAAGTATAAAGTTATATAAGTTAAATTATATTTTGCACAAAAAATTTTATGTTTAGAATAATTAAATACATTTTGCTCTCACATTCCTGTGTGAAAGTGTTTTACTTTTGCATTTGTTTATTACTTCTCAGTGAATATTCTTATTATTGTAAAATGATTTATAAAGGCTTTACAGTATAAGTTCTTAACATGTTTCATGAGATTCACCTCTATGCACAATCATCAATTTTATCTGAATGAATGCTGACCTCCGGGTCCTTGTGTTCAATTCTGTTCCTTTTTCTTTCTTTTCTTGTGCACTTGGATGGCCTATATGTGATAAAAATGGACTTAGCATGGCTGCCATATTTAACCAGATCACTGATTTCCCCTTATGAATTGCTGAAGAAAAACAGAAAGGAGAACTGAGGTCGGCCAAATGCAGTTTTTCTGATAATAGCCAGAAGTTTACAGAGGATGTATTGATAATCTGAGCTAATCTTACAGTAAAATAACAGCAGTAATCTTGTGAGGTCAATAAAGCAGCAAACTATAAACAGTTACTCTGCTCTCAAAGATGTTATCACAATTTTTTTTTCAATATAAATTTCCTCTTTTTCATTAGCATTGCTTTGGCTTGCTTTTGTCAAACAAATCTTATGCTGCATCTCTGACATTTTCACCATTTCAGCTTGAAATTGTAACCACAGTCCAGATCGTCTAGTATCCACCCATATGGTGCTGTAACATCAGCTAAAAGAAAGAAATCTCAGGGCATCATTGGCCAAAGGGTAGTTCATCATGACCAAGCAGTATCAGCACAGGCTCTATTACTCCATTACAGCTGCCTCCACCTAGTGGCTACTTTTCAATGCATTCTAAATCACATAATTGTGACCACTGACCCTAGATCAGGCTTTACATTCTTAGATAAGGATAAGCAGAAAGAATTCTGGTCAGGGATCAGTTCTCATCAGCATCAAGGAAGCTGAATCAGGGCCAATGAAGAGGCCGTGGCCTGCCGTCAAGCTGCTAGGCTTCCAGATCTTTCTTTAGCGTGGGTAGAAGGCCTTTGACACCTCACCAGACACGTAGGCTGATGCTTGGCACACATGTCAGGAAGTGCTCACTATGCCAGTGCCACGTCACTTTACATGCACATACATGAGCGTGTACATATGCAAATATATACATGCACAGTGTGTCAAACATACTCCCACGCTAACACATAACAAATGCAAACATTTCCCTCCACAAACAGTGAGACCATACACACAAGCGCCCACGCACCGACCAAGCAAAAGAGGACAAACGCCCACATGCAGACTGCTCACAAATATGGCTACACAGTGAAGCCACTATAATGTGGTCTAACTTTTCCTGATAACTGTATGTGTTTCTTTTTTTTTTTTTCATTAATAATATTAGCAGAGCTTGGCAAACATCATTGTTACTATTGCTTCTATATATAACTGTAATATTGAGTATATTAATGTCCACACCAATGGACAATAGCATTCTGTTTATTATAAGGGTGCGCTGCAGTGTCGTCTGCTGCTTTAATTGCTCAAGCTCTTCTGATTCGTTGTCAATGTTTTTATCATTCATCAGCTGGAAAAAGAAAGCATTCTGAAAGTGATTCCAATTATATTTAGCTATGCTGTGAACTTCCCTATTCTCACTAAATTATTGTTAAAATTATTGTTATAGTGTGCTACTATTGCACCCAAACAATATCTAAGGTTTTACCTGAAATATCATATAGCTCTTTTGACTTGAACCAGTAAGCAACACCACAGCAACCACACATAACACCCTAGCAATGACATAGCAACTTGCTAACAAACAATCAGGGGTGTGTTTCCAAAAAGCATCGTAAACCAGGATCATAGAAACCACTGGCCCCAATGGTCATTATGATCTACTTAGACTGCTTTTGGGAAGCTCAGCCTAGAACATGTTAGCAACTCCATAGCCCAGAACACCATAGCAACAACAGTTTCAACCAGTTAAAACATGTTAAAGGTCGTTCACACCAAGGACTATAACTATAAAGATAACGATATAGTTCTAAAAATCGTTCTCATGAATAAGAAATAAGAATAAGAAAGAATTAAAGAATAGCAGAGTCAATGATAACAGCATAAAGAAACTATATCGTTGGAATCACTTTCACAAGGATTTTATCCAGCTGATGAATGATAAAACATTGACAGCCAATCAGAATCCATCCGGCTGTAACAAGCTTAAGCATTTAAAGTGACAAAAACGTGCTTAGAAGAAACGGAACGATATCGTCCGCTGGTGTGGACGTGAATATAGTTATCTTTATAGTTATCGTTCTTGGTGTGAACAGGCCTTTAGACTTATGATTTTTGCCTAGCAGACGTTCAAATGGGTGAAAAAACAAAGAGAGTAATATCAAAGTCCCTTTAAGACAAGCCATTTCACTTGGTGGCCATCTTTGAAATGCCTCTCGGGCATACAAGTGCAGCTCCTATCTCTTTAAATGAGGAAACATCAAATTCTCCAAAACTGTTCGCTAAGTTTACGATTAAATTTGAACGAAATCTGTCAACAACTGTCTCATAAATTTTGTTCCTAGATACTCAAGAAACTGCATTTTTCATGCTGGACCAAGCTAATGCGCATGCGCAGTCCTAGGCGCGCGTCTCAGAACACTGATTGTTTCTATAGGAAACTTTCCCCGCCTTTCTAACGGCAGCTGCAGTAATGCAATGACTTTACCAATCGGCGATTGGCTCTTTTATTTAAAAGGCGGGACTTATTCCACCATATTGTGCGTTGCACTTTCTCCCTTTCATAGTAATACGAGTGGACTGTCTTTCTGTATATAAAGTCAATGGTAATATCTAAAGTCTGACTGGAATATCAGAGCTCTTTTGAATTGGACCAATTCTATACCAACCACCCATAACACCTTAGCAACAGCATAGCAACTTGCAAACAACAAATCAGGGCTGTGTTTCTGAAAAGGCACAAATGGTCTCTACAATCTGTATATGCCAACTATGCTTTTGGGAATTGCAGCCCAGAACATATTAGCAACACCCTAGCAACAACATAACTTTTTAACATCCAATCAGAATATATTAGCAACACCATGGCAACTGCCCAGAACACCCTAGAAGCGACATAACTTGCTAAAAGGATCAGAACATGTTAGCCTCTGCAGCGTGTTTCTTCAGAGCACTATTATTTTTTTTATTCTGTTCTTCTCATCTATTGCAGTTAATACCTCATGTTTTGGTTTATGTGTGTGTGTGTGTTCACTGTTCAGATGAAGGAAGTTATTTGTGAGTGTGTTCTGGTGTTGACACGGTCCGGTGGCTCTTTCGCACTCTTTGCAGCTGCCGCCTCAGGCAAACATACAAATGGAGTGATGGATAATGAAAGAAGAAACCGTTTAACTGGGATAGCTTGGTTTTGATAATATGGACGGATTGGTAAGGAGAGATCATGTGATAATGTCCATCTGATGAGGTGCTAATGATGAGCAAATATCTCAGCCTATAGGCTTTTCTGTCTCTGTAGGCTATATGTGCGTTACATAACCATCTGTCTCGTAGCTTTAGCATCACACCCTATGGAGGTTGTTTTAACGAAGGCAGTGCAGTTCAGGGACAGTTCAGTTTCAGGATAAAAATGTAAATCAGATTGTGCATGAATGCTGCTGAAATATGTGCATAATGTAACCTCAACGTTTAGTTTTATCATGTAGTGTACTTTGCTTCCACTAGAGGGCCGTAGTGCACTGATGCATGATATAGCAATGGCTGTTAGAGGGGAGGTGTGTGTGTCACAATTGCTGGAGAATGTGTAGAATGTTGCTTATCGGTGTCAGCTGTTTATTGGCTGTTAGGATTGTGTTCTGACCATGTGACCCCACATTGTTATATCATTTACTAAAATTAGCTCTTTACAAACACACACATACATACACCACTTTTAAAACCACATCTACTCATAAACAAACACAAACAAGCCTTGTTCAAGATACAGTAATTGTTTTGAGATTCACTTGAGCCAAACCCACGGCCTTCATTATGCTTTTATTGGTGTATTCATACATACACAGTCATCGTGTGAATTTCACTCACACACACACACCAACACAACACTCACAAAAAAGTGCTCACAGTCACTCATTCGCTGAAAAGATGACAGTGTGTGCAGACACTGTAATATACAAGGCAGTGACACTCGCAAGTACACGGACACCTTGGCACACAGCACACAAATCTGGCACATGGCATACAACGCACCACAACACATGAATTTGTGCCCCGTTTCCCAGGCTCCTGCCCCCTCCCCGCTCCAATGACCATTGGCAGCCTCACACTGAATTACCTATTAGTCATTTTCATTGCATGTAGTCCCACCACACACCCTCCCACATGCGTGGAAGACCGTATATGCTCTTTGATCAAGTGTTAGTGTGTTCACACATGTCAATGTCTCCAACGTTTCGGGGTCTTTCAGAAAGCACGTCTTGTTCCCAACTGCATTGTGAATATTGTAGTAAGCGCAGTCACCCACTTAACATGTCAGAACATGTACACTGCACTGCATAAGCACCACTGACTCTGACTCAATTCATTTTGAACCAAATTTATGTACAATTATGCATTTAGGACTCTAGTTTTACCCAAAGAGATTCAGAGAGCATTCAAGGTACAATATTTTATTAATATGTATTTTCTCTGCATACTGAACTGATGACCTTGCCGTTGCTAGCGTCATGCTGTACCGTTTGAGGCTTGAGCTATAGGAAGATAACTTTGTGGTAATTATTGTAGACGCATAGTGATGGACTGTTCATTTGCGCCAACATATTTGACCCGGTTGTTTTATAAGGGTTTAGTCATCCAGCATCAGTTTCTCACATTTTTTATTTATCTGACCAATTTTCATCTAAGAAAGAGTATTTAATTGGGTTCATTTTCAATAGACAACCATGTGGGTGTGTAAGGAATTTAATATTGTTTCATGGTGTTGCAATATTCATTCCCAACCTCTCTGCCCTGGCACTGTTCTGGTTTATACAGTTCTTTCCTTAACATAGTGACTCACATGGATTTTCTGCCAATAAAATGCTCATGTATATACATAGTTCTGATTATCATTCTGATACCACTGCTGTCAGATACACTCATACTTCCTTTAAAAAAAATCTTGTCCATTACACTAGTTTACTTTGAAGAAAAAAAAAAGTATGTCATTATGAAAGTCCTTAGTCATGGTGACTATTACAAGTTGCTCAGCCCTGTTCTGTGTTTCATTAGACTGACAATGTATCCTCAGGCAAGCTTTAAATAGAATTTGAATGCTGCTTTGTGATTTTCCAAACTTGATGTAATTGTGACATGATTTGCTAAAAGGATTGTATTTGTGTGGCTCCACAGTTGAGTCAGTGGATGCCATCTTTGCCTCAAGAACTGGAGTTCTTTGTGATTGGCTGAAATTGCGTGATGTATCAAGTCATCTCTGATTGGCTGATCAGGAGTGCTGGGGGTCATTTGAGTTAGTCTGAACGAGGCCATCTCCATAGTGTAGCATCTCCATAGCAACCCCATGGAGGTCAGTCTCTGGGAAGGCATGCATGAGTCATTTTTAATAAAACATCCTTTATTGTATATTCTTGTAACCACTGAGCAATTGTAAACATGGTTAGTAATGGAAAGGGAGAGGGGAATAAAAGAAAGAAAGTGGAAGAAAGTGGTGGACAAGGACTGATCCTAAAGTAAAACCAAAAGCATAACTATTTAATACATGTAGTTACCTTTACAGTTAACTTTAAATTCTTTTTCATATCTGGAGGAAACATAGATGATAAAGATACAAAGCTGTCAGAAGACTAAAGTACTGCGTTAGATAAGCTACTTTAAAACTTTTGGTGCATCATGTCAGAATGTATATCATAGTTACACATTAGGAACAAATCATTTCTGAATCCAAGCTCCTGAACAGCTCAGAGTACTACTCTCTCATAGAAGCTTAAAGGGTTCCATCAGGCGCTTCATATATAGAACCTTTTAGGGGCTCTATCATGGGATCATTTAATGGATTTAGTTTTAATTCATTTTGTTTTAATTTTATGAATTGAGCAGCTCGTAAACATACTTTACCCCTGGAAAAAAATGTAATAAATCATCGTATAAAATGGGTTAAGACAAATATATCTCCAAATATAGAACCTTTTAGGCGTAAAGGGTTCTTTAAGATTGAGTCAAGAACCCTGTATATAGAACGCCATTTAACCTTTCTTTCTAAGAGTGTACACTGTATGAAGCTTGCTTTGTGATAGACTAATCAATCTAAAGTAGTTTGATTAGTCTATCACAAAGCAATGCGCATGATTTATAAATCGAGGGAACGAAATAGTAAATCGTGCGCACGTTTTAGTAAATCAAGGGAATAAAATAGTAAAGCGTGCGCACGATTTAATAAGTCGAGGGAACAAATCAGTAAGTCGTGCGCATGATTTAGCCTGCTATTTTTTCCTGCATGTCATGTCCGGGGCTCCGTAGAAACTAGTTAAGGAGGCAATGTCTTTTTTCTAAAAACCAATAAGGATCTCAGTTAGGGTGAAATCATTATACACAAAATCAGTGTTGTTATTGTTAAAGGGTTAGTTCACCCAAAAATGAAAATTCTGTCATTAATTACTCACCTTTATGTCGTTCCGAATCTGTATGACTTTTGTTCATCTTCGGAACACAAGTGAAGATCTTTTTGATGTAATCTGAAAGCTTTCTGTCCCTCCATTGACAGTCTACACAACTACCACTTTGATGCTTCAAAAAGTTCATAAAGAGATTGTAGAACTAATCCATATGAACTGAGCGGTTTATTCCAAATTTTCTGAAGAGACTTGATCGCTTTATTTGATGAACAGGCTGAATTTAGGCTTTTATTCATATATAAACATTCATCGACTCATACATCAGTTGTGGTAAACGGAAGCTCAAGCATGATTGCTTAATGTGTGAAAACCAATGAGGTTCATTCTCGTGTTACGCAGCACGTTTGAGCTTCCGCATAAAGTTTGTTCACGCATGTCAAGCAGTTTCGGTTGAGCTTCTGTTTATGTTCGCTGATCAATGTTTATATGTGAATAAAAGCTTAAATTCAATCTGTTCCTCATATAAAGAGATCTAGTCTCTTCAGAAAATTTGGACTAAACCGCTCAATTCATATGGATTAGTTTTACGATCTCTTTGTGAACATTTTGAAGCGTCAAAGTGTAAGTTGCGGAGCTGTCTATAGAGGGACAGAGAGCTCTCAGATTTCATCAAAAAGATCTTCATTTGTGTTCCGAAGACGAACGAAAGTCTTAACGGGTTTGGAAAGACATGAGGGTGAGTAAATAATGACAGAATTTTCATTTTTGGGTGAACTAACCCTTTAACTAAAAATAAAATTGTTAAAAATAATTTTGGTAATTGAAATAATCTGAAATAAAATAAAACAAATATTAGATGAAAAACTTACTTATTTCAGTTCTTGTATAGGCTTAAAGTAATAAACTTATTAACAAATAAAGCTAAATAGAAAAAAACTAATGTAAATGACATGCACATAAAATTACTAAAATTTAAACTAAAATGACAAAAAAAACATTGAAATATCAAAAGTCTGTAAATAATTCTAAACTAACATAGCACTAAATAAAACTAATACCTTCATAAAAAACCTTTAGAAAACGAATCTAAGTATTTATTTTGCTACAAAAAAAAAAATAAATAAAAAAAAAGTAAATGATGTTTTGAGTGTCAAACACTATTTGACTCATATGAATCTGCTAATCTATTTTTGAACCAGTTTATTCAAATATACTGTCAGAACAAATTTATTTTCTAAAACAAACCATCTAAACTAATTGAACCACTGAAATGGCTTCTCAACACTACTAGAGAGAGAGAGCCAGGAACATTCCAGAAGAGTGTTTGATCACTTGCTTTGTAAGGCTGTGTACAATAAAATGTTTTTTAAAAACTTAACTTGTTTCTGGAAAAGCTGCACGATATTGAAAACAGCTTCACACTGAAAAACACGCATGTCTTCTTTAAGTAATCTTATGCTAGACCACAGATGAGCACTTCTGACTTTCCCACAGAGATCAGAACATGTCTCTCATTTCATGTATAATGTGCAGATATCAGCAATGACAAGTCTGTTAGCTCGTTTTGCAATGGATAACATAATTTGCTCATCACAATGCCCTCTGGCTTCTGAAGATGCAGCGATGCTTCACTGTTTCTCCAGAATCCTCCAAACACTGCTGTACATTAGCTGCGTATGAAAATGAGTTGTGACAGCGGATGAGAGAAGAGGCCGTGTAATGCGACTCACAGTCAGTCAACACCCATTTACCACAGTTTATATAGTTATTCTCTAACCTTCTGGTACTTTTTTTGTTCTCTCTTTATCTTTATGTTATTCTATTGAACAAAGAGTTATTGTCCTTCTTGAAATAAAAATGACTTGATGGTTTAATAAACTGACTGGGGGATTTCCTACAGCTAGATTCGATTACAAATCATTAACTCAGCCTCTAAACACTGTACAGCAGAGCTCATTAATTTTGTGTCGGCGATGATACACACTTCTGGAGCGTGCTATATTTTTTTCAGTTTAGGGGCCGTTTCTATTTTAACTGTAACCTTTTTCTGAGTTTGATCAAGGTGGTCTGTGCTCTTGTTTGCATGTATAATAGGCACTGCTTTTTGTTCTTCCTCCATTTTCTGTTTGTTTTTTTTTCTCCATAATAGGCTATATCTCTGATAAACACTGAGAGAATGGGTCGTCATGGAGATGAAGTGAATATGTAAAGATCTAATGATCAGCATTGGTGTGTGTGTGTGTGTGTGTGTGTGTGTTTACACCGTCAGATAATGCACCATAAAAGGTAAAGTACAAATAATTTTAAAGGAATACTCTGCTGACAGTATTGAATAAATGCAGTCTGCCGTTAACTGCCAAACATTTTGTAGAAAAACTCAATCAGAAACTGGTCCAGTCATTAGATTCAAACCAAGACATCAACTGTGGCTTTGAGACGTTTTTCTGGTTACATAATTTTTTTTTTTTTTTTAATTTCTGGGCATGTGACTGCTGACTCATTTTTGCCATTTTAAAGAGTTTAACAAGATTTATTAATGCTTGCTAAGGTTCATACTTAGGTTTTAGAATAAATCCTACAGACATGAATGATACCTCAAATCATGTGTTTTTTTGAGGAAATGTTTGCTGTTACATTTCAAAGCAATCAGATTTACGTTTATATCCTTTCGAAAGACAAAACCGGTGAAAATAGACTTACTATGGGGACTTACCCCATAGACTTACTTTGAAAGAGGGACAAAAGTCAGATCTTGAGACCAAATGTATTATATCGTGAGTGGGCTTTTTTTTAGTTTGAGAACATTAGCAAATAACCCTAAAGAAACCACCTAGCTATAGCAACCGCAAAGCAATGCCACAAAACATTAGAAACCACATAGCAATACCCTAGCAATCACCCACAGCACCCTAACCCTCGGCGAGTTTTTGTATAGGCTCATATATTTTTTTAGAAAATGTACTTTTGGTTTTGAGAAAAATAGAGGTTAGGAAGAATGAACAAATTCACACACACGTGCACAAAAACAGACCTTGATTCACCTAACAGTTTGACTGAATAGGAATGTCACCTACTCATATCCAGAACCCAGTTTAGCGTTAATTAATGTGTGTGAAGTTTGCAGTGTTAACTAAGAATCGAATGTTCAGGGTTTTTACAAAGCCAGTCATATCTCAAGTGTGTAACTGATAAAGTTGTGGCTGTAATATTTGTACTTGGTGTGTTTACTTATGCCCAGTGGGATGTACAAAATCTGTTTTTATTTGAACATTAGATGTGGTACAGAGTAGTGATAAAGAGAGAGGAAGAGAAATATAAAGCGATGAAGATGAGAAAAAAATAATATTAATAAAATAATACATTTATCTTATTAGATATTAATGGCAAAAAGAAATTAGTACTTTTATTCAGCAAGGATGCATTAAAGGTGCGGTAGGTAGATTTTAAGAAAACGCTGTTGGACATTGTTGATGTTTGAAATCAACCCAAACAAACCCACCCCTCTCTTCACTTAGTCGGTCTTGAACCCCGGCCCGATCACTGCTGGCATGCGAGGCGAGTGCACTATCAATGACTCTAAACCAGGGGTGGGGAACGTTGATCCTGGAGGATCATTGTCCTGCAGAGTTTAGCTCCAACCCTAATTAAACACACCTGAAGCTAATCAAGGTCTTCAGTATTACTAAAGTTACAGGCAGGTGAGTGTTTTTTTCAGGGTTGGAGCTAAACTCTGCAGGACAATGATCCTCCAGGATCAACGTTCCCCACCCCTGAACTAAACACTGCATTCTCTAGCGGTTTGTCAGTGCGCAGTGGTTTACCTGCACAACTCTCACTAGCTGGCCATTTTTACACATTGTAGCGAATTACAGGTATTTAATCAATTAGCTCAAATCATGGGTGAAATATATTTATAATCAGATCATAACGCGTTATGATTAATTATAATATAGATCGACCAAAAAGGGAATTATGCACATATATTGTGAATTAATTACAACAGATTATAATTAATTACAAATATGACTAGTTCTAGTTTAAGAGTTGTTTGAGAAAGACTATCCTAGTTTGTCCACCAAACCATCCGTTTTCTCATAGACTATTATAATAGGAAGTTTATTCTCTGGCCACGATAATTAACTTCCCTCTGGCATTAAACCGTAAAGCAGTTTTGCAGAATCAAACGTAGAAGTGACTTGGTTTTCTGAATGAGCAGCAGAAACAATCGAGCATGAATATAATGTATTTAATAGATACTAACTATGAATATATGACTAAAATACAACACGAAACATACATAGAATAAACAAAAGTAAAGTCAAGAAAACAGAGGTGATCAAAGAAATGGCAAAATTACAAACAGTTAAAACCTTTGAGAGCCAGCAAGGAAACTCAGTTTACACCAAGCTTAAAGTGCGTGGAAAGAAATTCGGTACTTGCATTAGTTCAGGTGCTGTGGTTGCTCGCCTTTATGTAGGAGTTTTCCATACACGTGGTTTGGTCGATTGGTCCTTTTCCAGGCGGGGGTTTTCAAACAAGGTTTTACTTAAAAGTAAGATGACCGGAAAATAAAGAAGAGAGAGAGTCCGTCTCCTAGGTGATGAAGGATGACGAAGGCTTGACAAAAGAAAGAACTTGTGCGACGAAGAGACGCGTGTCATTGTGTTTTAAGGACAACAGACCAGCTCGTCTCCTTGGGTACGTCTGCCAATGATGAGGGTGCAATTTTGGCGGGCAAACTTTTTTCTTTGTCTCCATTTATGACCTAATTTGCATGGTTTATGACGTGTCAGATCTGACTACATTTTCTTCAAAATACCGTTACACATAGAAGAATACATTTTACAGTAATGTGACATACATTTTCAGTTAGGGCATAACGACAGCTTTACGGTGAGACCAAACTTGTCAGATGCCAAATACATAAAAGGGGAGATACAGTTTATACTTGAATTATACAGTTTATGATAGAACTAACGCACTACAGTCATAGCTAAGCTTATATACTAGGGATATATATATATATATACACCTTGGAATACAACAACAGGTACACTTTGGCAGAGTCATATTAGGAGAAAAGCATGTACATACAAACACTACTCTTAACGTGTTTGCGTGTGTCTGTATGTGTGTGTGTGATGTGTATTGGGATTGTGGCCGGTGTCTGTGACTACATGGCCCTTAGCCCCACCAGGGTGACTCTTTGAAGTCCCTGGAGCTGGTGGGCATATCTCCTGTTTTTCTTCAATGAGATAACAAAGGTGCCAATGGGGCAATTGGTCCCGGACTTGCCGGAGCCGATTCATGATTTATATGCACAGTTTGGGAGGTTAAAAGCATTCTGGAGACTATAAAGTAGGCTTGCAGATCTGATCTTTGTACAGACGCTACAACATGCAATGTAAAAGTGGATGTCTGTTTATCACAGCTAACGTGCAGCTAACAAAATGCTTTACGAATAATAAAGTGCAGATGTATGAACGACAAGGAAGTACAAAAAATGAACACACAGTACACAAGAGTAAATACAATATTTCCGTTGTTAGTCGCAAACAGCACAGCAGCTCCAGACAATTAAAACCCAGTGTTACTCACATTTGAAGCTGAATCAAAGCAGCCTCTGTGTCTTATTTCAGGCCTTCCCACTTGGTGTTAGCCTGACTAGCTTCCAAACAGTGTTTTTCAAACCTTTAAATTGATCAAAAGTGACAAATTATGACAAATGTACAAATATAAATTTATCAAAGGAAACATTTCAAACAAATAAATTGTTCTTTTGAACAATTCTGATCGAAGAATCTTGAAAAAAAAAAAGGATTTTTGTGGAAGCAAGTTTTTTCGACATTGATTTCTGAAGGATCATGTGACACTGAAGACTGGACTAATAATGCTTAAAGTTTAGCTCTACCATCAGAAGAATAAAATACATTTTGAAATATATTAAAATAAAAAACATTTTTTTTAAATTGTAATAATATTTCACAAGATTACAGTTTTTACATTAGCACTTTATTTTACAGTCCTGTACAATAACTGGGTATTAATAGGTACTAACCCTGAACCTACTCCTAAAACTAACCTTAACCCATGGACACTGTAAAATAAAAAAAATAATAAAAAAAGAACTGTTGGTTCCACTTAAAAAAAAAAAAGTAAGTTACCTGGTTGCCTTAATGTAATGTAATTTAATGTAAATGAACTCAATTTTAAGTTATTACAAAGAAGGGGATTGGTTTAATCAATTGAAATTAATATGTTGTGATACCAAATCATGACAAAAATAAATAAATAATAATAATTGAGTAGTTATCTTATATTACCCAGTTAGGACCCTAACTGTCAGGACACAGATGGAGGCAGAGGGGTGAGTGAACACATGTTTATTTAAACAGAGGCACAAACACAGGTAATGGAAATTGCAGGTGAGTAGATGAACAAGCACTTAGGAACAGTCACTTAGGAACAGTCACTTAGCTGATAGTAATGAGGGTTTGTATTTGCAGGTAGAGGAATCAACGTAGAACAGACAATCGGAGACAGAAGACGATGATAGGAAGACACTGGAAGATGCAGGTAAGTCGAGGGTAAGGAGTCCAGGTAAGTCTGATGAGACCAGACATGGAGTGCAGGGAGTGAGTGTCTTTTATGAGTCACTGATGATGAGGTGCAGTTGATCAAAACTCAGGGGATTGTGAACAAGTGGGTGGAGCGTGAAGATCTGGTGACAATGTGTTGGATGGTGCTGGCTGTGACTCCCCCACTCTGTGACACACTCTCTCGCTCTGCTGGAGCCAGTGGTTGACAGCTGGAACCTTCGAGGGCTCACCCGACCAGGGGAAGAGTGGTGGTTGGTAGCCCAGGACACACTGGAACTGGTGGTGGTCTGCCGAATGGAGTTCTGGGCATACTCCGACCAGGGTAGGAACTGGCTCCAGCTGTCCTGGTTCCGGTGGCAGTATACTCTCAGGTATCTCCCAATCTCCTGGATCTTGCGCTTAGTCTGGCCGTTGGTCTGTGGGTGGTAACCAGATGACAGGCTGATGGACACTCCTAGGAGCTTAAAGAAGGCTTGCCACACTCTGGATATGAACTGAGGTCCACGGTCGGAAATTATGTCTTCGGGAATGCCAAAATGATGGAAGACATTATGGAACAAGGCTTCGAACGTTTCGAATGCAGTGGGAAGACCCATGAGGGATATGAGTTTGCAAACCTTGGAGAATCGATCCACTATTACAAGTACACAGGTGAAGCCCTTTGAGGATGGTAGGTCTGTCATGAAGTCAATGCCCAGATGTGTCCACAGTCTACGGGGTATTGGTAGAGGAACCAGTTTTCCCTCAGGAGGCCTCCTAGGAGTGTCGGCAATGGCACAGACTGAGGATCCCCTGATGTAGTGGGAGACATCCTGAGACATGGAGGGCCACCAGTAGTGTTGCCGCAGAAGCGAGTGGGTACGTGAACTACCTGGGTGTCTAGAGCCCAGAGAGGTGTGAGCCAAATCCATGAGGGGCTGACGGTGGGACGGTGGAACGTAGAGAAGCCCCTCAGGACCTCCCGGCGGAGCTGGTTCGGAGAGGTTAGCTTGGGAGATGCGTTAATTGATGGACCACAGGATCGGGCTGACAATCATGGCTGGAGGGAGGATAGGTTCGGGATCTAGGGTATCTGGATCAGGTTGATATAGCCGGGATAAGGCGTCAGCTTTGCAGTTCTTGGTTCCTGGGCGGTAGGAGGCCGTGAAATTTAATCTAGTGAAGAAGAGGGCCCAGCGGGCTTGACGAGGGTTCAACCTTTTGGCATCACGAAGATATTCCAGGTTGCGATGGTCGAAGATCACCTCGAACTGATGTTGTTTCGCTCCCTCCAGCCAGTGTCCACTCTTCCAATACAGTGAGGGGTGCACTGAGGAGACTAGTTGTGGATGAAGCGACGGTAGAAATTTACAAACCCCAGGAAACGTTGTAGCTACTTGACGGTGGTGGGTAATGGCCAGTTGCGGATGGTCTCCACCTTCCTCTGATCCATCTGTCGGTCTATGACATAGCCCAGGATGTGTACAGAGGTGGTATGGAACTCGCAGTTCCCCAGCTTATGGTATAGATGGTGCGGCGGAGCTTCTCGAGGACCTGGGACGAGGACTGAATTTGACGTCTGGGAGTTCAGGTGACTGTAGTCAATGCACGGCCTCAAGCCTCCGTCCTTCTTGGCCACGAAGAAGAAGCTTAAAGCGGCAGGGGACGTTGAGGGTCAGATGAAACGTTATTTTAGTGGCTACTGAACGTACTCCTCCATCTCTCCTTTTCTCTGTGTGGGAGTTTGTGGATTACTGGCCATGCTCACCGTTGTGTGTGTATGTGTGTATATATCCAGATGTGTACTGCTGTGCGTTTTGCCTGGTTGTGCAACCAGCATGAATCATTGGGCAACAGGTCATAAAAAGTTATTCAAAGGAGTATTATACAAGACACTGGACTTTGGAGACCACAGGAGAGATTGCACAGCTGTACCTGTAACAATGTGTGCGTGTGTGTGTGTGTGTGTGTGTGCGCGCGTGTGCGTGTGCTCGTGTGTCAAAAGTTTAATTACCGGCAGGAATAGATGCAGCGCAACTGAAACAGAGAATGAAAAGACGACAGAGAGTGATGTGAGCACTCATTTGAAGAAGGGAAATGGCAGTGAACACTTGTCTGTTCTGTCTTTTTTTCTTTCTAGCACCTGATTGTCAACGTGGCCGGATGGATTGAGGGAGAAAGAGAGAGAGGCAGGCAGACAGAGAGGAGAGAGAGCCGGAGGTGAGTACACATCGTCCGCACACATTGTTTTGGTCCGTTTTTTCTTTTTTTTCCTCTACTGTTGGCTTTATTTGTCTGGAACATTCACACTCACATGGGCTGACGCTGACTTCCTTTAGGGAATTTATCCTTTGACATAAAGGGTTGTTGAACTGAACTGTGGTACAGATTTGCATATACAAACTGCCAAAAAAGTTATTTTGAAAAAAGAAAAAAAAACCTCTGAGGTTTGTGATATGTTTAGTTTTGCTAATATTTTTGTATTATGTAAAATGGGATTAAATTGTACTAAGACTAAATTTCCCTGGACTTCTGAGTTTGTGAAAGACAACATGGCCATTGTATTCCTGGTTATGTCATAAGTCAAAGTAATGTCATGTTCACTCCAATGACAACTCAATAATTATAATAATCAAAAACTTAATATTTCAATAATTTCTCCTACAAACTTAAAAATAAAGGTTCCAAAAGAGGGTTTTCGCAGCACTGCCATAGAAGCCTTTCAGATTTTATAATCTAAAGAAGCGTTTTCCACTATAAAGAACCTTTCATGCAGTGAAAAGTTTCCATGGACTTCATAGAACCATCAATGCTGATAAAGAACACACCAATAAAAATGAAGATTGAAGAGAATTTGAAGAGAAATTGACCCTAGTAATCTCACATGTCTATTTCAGAAGATATCTAAACAATGTCTCAAACAGTCTTTAAAGTTCAGTATGAACTCAAATATTTCTCATCTATTTATTCCAATACCAAATTATTTATTTTATTGCGCAATGCTCTTACAGTCAAAATTTTTTTCTAATTTTATTAGGAGAAACATCTGAGACAACGTTGATATTTAAATAAAGCTTAATTCAATAGTCTCTCGAACTATGAAAGAGCACTACAAAAAGTTTGTAGTGAAGTCAATAAGTTCACCACGATGTGTGTGTGTGTGTGTGTGTGTGTGGTTAGGATAACAAGCACAGTCAGAACGGCAGAGGAAGGGCTGTGACGAACACTACTGAAATTAATCTGTCACAATAGGTCAGCTCCAGAATGACTGAGCGATGTGATTGGCCGAATGACGTGTCTGTCAACATATTTTGTTTGTGGTTGGATGGTGCGTCCCTGGCCAAATGCCAGACCTCCTGCGGGGATTTTACCGCTTTCTTAGGAAAGTAGTGTGCTGTCTGGGGTTTCCGGGGCACTGAGGCCTCACTACATTTGTGCAAAATACAATCTTTTGAATCTGAAAGCGTCCTATGCTCAAACCCAGATCAAAGTTTGTGACACATTTAGTCAGAGAGTGATGTTTTATCACTCGACTGAAGGTTTTGAATTGAGTTTTGAAAGTTAAATGAAATCTCCTGCAAAGCAGTTGCAAAGAGGTAGTGCACAGAAATGTTGCAGAAATATGTCTGCAAACAAGGTGAAGACAAGGTGGAGAGGGAATATGGCTTGTGATTATGGATATGAAGATTGCATGCATAAGTTGTGTTACAAACATGTGATTCCACAAATCATACATCATACAGTAGGCCTATATACACGTTTCAAAGCATTACACCAATGAGAGCACAACACTTTTCTTAAAGGGACAGTTCACTCAAAAATGAAAATTCTGTCATCATTTACTTAACCTCATGTCATTTTAAAGCTCTGAATTTTCATTTTTGGGTGAACTGTCACTTTAAGAACATGTAAAAAGCTAGTTTTGATGTTTGTAATGGGAAAGCAGAAGAAAATAACAGAAGTAGGGAAAGGATAAACGATAAGAAAGTGAGGAGAAGCAAAGAAACCTGGAGTCCTGTTGAGGCAGGGGCGAAGGTGACGCCAAAAAAGAACATTCTTTGGCCGGCTGATGGTTGTTGTAAAAAGACACTCAAGAACACAATGTTCAGCTCTCTGTTTGCCAAGAGGCACCGCAATGATAAACAAGAATCACATGTGTCCAGAAAATGTCACAGTGGTCCCCTGAAAAAAGAAAAAGAAAAAAGTGAACAAAACTATTTCTCTGTTTAAACAAAAGCTAAATCAATTTCCTGTTCCACCCTATTATTTTGTTACTGATTGATTCTGTTTTTGCTTTATAACGGCAATTACCAGGCCGTGGACTGTCATGCAATATAAGCCTGTACTGTTTCCTAGGCTGACCAGCATGATTTTTTCTATGATCTACAGTGTCAATCTTCAATATACATACACACACACACACGCATGTATATGATTTATATAATATGACTATATGATATGATTTTTTTTAAGTGTTGTAAATTATAAATTGTATTAAAAATAGTAAAATTGAAGCTGGCTTGGGTCATTTCTTAAGGTTTTTGCCTCGCGGATGAGAAAACAGTCGCATAGCAACCCTCAGATCACCTTAGCAACTGCATAGCGACACCCTGTCATCGACCTATGACACAAGCATCATGGTGGTGAGTTTTTCACTTGTCACCTGTCATATTTTCTTCAGTAAATGTAAACACCTACCCCCGGTTTCACAGACAAGGCTTAAGACTAAAATGCATGTTTGAACTGTTATAACTGAAAGCAACTTATTCAAATATATCTTCAAATATGTCTGTGCCATTGTTTTGTCTCAAGATGCACATCAGTTATGTTATTTTCTAAGGCACTTTTATTAACGCTACTTAAATGTCCTAATTTAACTAAGGCCTAATCTTGGTTTAACCTAAACCCTGAATGGGAAACCAAACCCTAGTTTTAATCTGTCAGGCAGTTTTTTTACTGACCACAAGGTGGTAGTGTCAACACACTGTCAACCTTGTTTCCTAAAAAGAACCATTTAACGCTGTGCTATAATGCTCTTTGAACAAATTCTGACGAGTCACTATCATTGATTTAGGATCCACAGGCCACTCTATCCCCGTTATCTTAATCCTGTTATCATTTGCAATGTCCAGAACTGAAAGTTCAGACACTTTCTAAAAGACAATGAGAATGAGAACACACTATTATGACGAAAACATGAAGGTGTGCATGTGTGCGTGTGTGAGATCCACTGCTGCAGTGTCATTAGCCAGAGCTGAGGGACTGCTCAGCAGTGACAGGCCTTTTAATGAGCCTATTAAGAGAACTGCAAAGACCAGCCGTCATTAGTGGCACAGCGGACACAGCACACCCTGGGGAGAGGCTACTTTCGGCAGACACACTGGGCTGGCGAGGATAGGTTGGTTTGGTGCTAACTGGCATCTCGTCAGCATACGTGTACACACAGAAACAGGATGGGCGTTCTCCTGTGGCTGGTGTGGCAATTGCTCAGTATGCCAAAAATGTTGTTTTACAATCATCAGGCCTGGGCTGGACCATTCAGTTAACTGCTCTTGGGCTGTCCGTCAGCAAAATCAAAGTGCATATCTTTATTTGCTTAATGTGGGTTTGGCCTTGCTGGGTTTTATTGGCTTATCAGAAATATATAAGCTTTTCAGCATTTATGTTGCATGGCACTTCTCTTGAATTCCTCTGAGCTTTTAGAGCTTCCACAGTCCAAGAGAACGTTCTGTGTTCAGCTCAGTGAATAGAAGTTTATACTGTACCGCTCCTTTCAAGAAACCAATCATTCCATGAAAGTCATCTACCGCCCACAGTGGCATGTAGGAACATAGGCTTCAGCTGTATTAATACAGCTTTCAAACTAGTGCAATTTCATATAAAGTGTTAGAAGTAAAACTTTACAATAAGGTTTCATTTGTTAACATTAGTTAACCTGAGAATGAACAATGAATAATTATACAACATATATTAGTCTTAGTTAAAGGCACAATATGTAAGATTATATAAGAGAGAAGAAAAAAAAACAATAGAACAATGGTAAATATTTTGTTGACTGGTGTACTTACATTATCACAGATGTTTCCAAGAAAGTTTAAATCCAGAGAAATAAGCAATTTTAACCAGGACACGGACCGTGTCTGTGCGTCGCCTATCAATGACATCATACGCGCGTTACCCTCGATTTCCAGTTTTATTTTGTAGAAACCATGAAAACACCAAAGACGCTTTAATATATTATGTTTTTTTTTTTTTTTGACAGGCGAGCAACAATTTGGATACATTCATCGACAAAAAACAAATAATTTTTATATAGCTCAACAGTGAGACTTATCGTTTAAATTTTGTTTTCTTGATGTACTGCAAGTACAATGTTTTACTATGCCAAATATTGATCTAGCTTACTGCAGTGTGAAACAAGAGTCTCATAGTAGCATTATAACAACTTTCAACAAACAAATGCATCTAATACACAAAAATATATATACTCTCACTGTTAGTTCATAGTTAGTACTTAAATCAGACCTGAGACCTTATTGTAAAGTTATCATGTTAGAAAATGGATCGGTCTTGAGTGGTGATTGGTCATAAATCTATAGAAAATCTCATAAATTTCACCTAATGCATTAATATTGTGACACTATTATGAGTCTCTAAGAGTCTCACATTTACGGAGATGAATACTGTTCACTTCAATCGATCCATATTTAGTCATATCCTCTATTCTAGTATTGACTTAGTGTCCTCAGAAAGCAATGCCTTGACTGAGCGGCCCAGTGGTGACTTCCGAGCGAGCAATACTGAAAGATGATGATGTGAAGGGAGAGCCGTGCACCGTGGGATTGCCATTATGTTAACACTCTTAAATGGTGACGGATCACCGTGGTGATGAGAGACTGACTCATCAGTTTTATGGGACTTATGGTAAGACTTGATCTCATAGGAGAGTAGCACTTCAGATTATGTCAAGTGCATGAATATGTCTGTGTTTTTCATTTCACTTGTGTGGATGCTAGAGGATCTGTAAGGTGAGCTGTTTCTAATGAAAGTATGACTGACATTTTAATATTCTCTTTGATTATGCAGCATGGTATTGCTCTGATATTGCATGTTCTGCAACATTATAAATGTCAGCGGAGGGTTAAAATTACACACCTTAGACAATGACGGCTTTCTTGTAAACCTTGATATAGGAGGTTATATTTATGTGTTTGTATGTTCTTTCACAAAATATAATTGCAGTTTTGCTTGCTAGGACAAGCATAGCTATTGCTATTTTTTACACTTAGGCTTAAAGGTTTGAACAATCGCAAGTATTAAACTGAATAGTAACTAATCATTTTAGCATAACATACAATCAAAACAAGCGAAAAATCCCATAGATTTATTTTTAAGGATGGACCAGAATATCATAGGACACTTTTTGATCTGGGCAAGTAATCAATCTCCTAGCAACCACCTAGAACACCCTAGCAACCACCTTCAACACTCTTGAAGCTTCATGGCAGCAAGTTTTCCATTGGGACACACCATTTAAAAATGTGAATATTATAAAAGGACAGGTGTTTGACTGCTCCATTGTTAATACCTGAAGATTTTTTTGCTGTTGTCTATGCAGCTGAAGCCTAAATATTAGGAATTATGACTCAGAAATATATCTCATACTTGTGTCGTTTTAAATGATGTATAATTAAATGTCTTTATCTCTATGGTTACAGATGATTAAACATCTCAGGGCCTCAATTATTCAACAAATGAAGAGCTAGAAGGTCTGTTATCTGACAAAGTTACATAATGCGCTAGATAATAGATGTTCTTGATCTTTCACACAGGCAAATATATAATTATTGACTTTCAAATGAGAGAGTTTTTGCACTGTGAAAATGGTATTTGTGGAGATTCATGTGTGTGTATCATAATTTTGCTATGTCTGGTCAAGGTTAGTTGGATAAGGAAAGCATGTTTGGCCGGTTGCCAGGACACTGAAGTGTAGTGATACTAGTCTTGAGTGGTGTGTCATGGTTGATCTCAGTGCAAGCTATGGTTTTATGGGTCACTATGTAGTTTGCCTGCATGGGTGATTCAAACAGTTCCTCTGCCAACAAGAATGATAAATGCCCCTTATTACATGTGTGTGTGTAATGGCTCCTTTGTTTACCTGGCCTGGGAAACGCCAGGAATGTGTGTGTGTGTTTGTGGATGTGTAGGCGAGTGTGTGCATGATGGTACACGTTGTAAAACCTGGCCGTAATGGCATTCTGGCCTGATCCCATAACACACCTTTACTTTTGATAAGCAGCAGTTGAAGGCTGAAGTGTGAAAAAAGGAACTGATCTCAAAACTGTTTATGTGCTTGTGGTAGCTGATGCAGAGATAAGTATTCAAGCTATAACACATGACCCTCTCCACCAATCAAAATTTATTTCAGGGGAACGGAACTCTGACGAGGCTTTTTACACTGATGGCATGACAAAGACACCCAAAATAATTTATTATGAGTCTATGAGATTTGGTGAAATTTTGACAATGCAATTTAAATACAAACACTTCCCTTGCATTACATTACTTTGTAGCAGCAACTGATTCCTTGTCGAAATTAAAAATGACATTTGATTCAAAATAAACTCATTCATTTGTAATCATATTTAGTTATTTTCAGTGTAAACAGGGCATATGGGGGAAATGTCCTTTTAATGTCCAGATAGGAGTGATAATTACACTAAAACTGATGGTGAATTCCCGTGGGAGGTCTTGTTGTGATGTCGGAGGGTCTGGGATAACAGAGTGTCAATGGATGAGGGTTTGTTAAGCAGCAGGAAGACAAGGTGGAAGTGGCCAATTTTAGCAGATTCCTACAGAGAGAGTTGCTAGAGGGTTGTGGGTAGTGATTGACAAATTAGGGTGAGGGAGAGTGAAGGATTAAGTGACTCACTCGTTTGTGAAGGCGGATGGGATGCAGGACTGGGTGAAGGGTCAGAGAAGCAAAAGTAGAGGAGTGTACATGACACACACACATACACTCTTACCCTCACATTCTTGTGAGTTGAGGGAAATGACCGTAGTATGAGTCGATTGACCAAGCCTGTGATCTCGTTGCAGTGCGGCGCCACTGTAGACTCCATCCGCCCTTGTGTGAGGTCTGCCACCGGATTCCTATGCCGTGAGTGGAAGCGGCACCTGCAGCAGTGGCCGATCTCCTGTTACAGGATTTGTTCTGTGGTGGCAATGAACATGTGCACTTGTGGAATTCCCCCTGAGTAACAAAAGAGTCAGAGAGAAAGAGAGCGGGATGGACTTTATGCCCTTTACAGTTATTAAACTTTCATTTTCACTCTCAGAATTAGCTCTGCTGGGACATTTGTGTTCGATCATCTGTCTTTCATTTCTAGTTAACTAATAAAGCATATTTTAAGTTGCGTTTTTGCAGTTTCTCTGCAATCTTGTGGCCTAAATTATACACTAACTCCAAACCAGCAGTTATGCAACAAAACTAGCCACAAATGCACGAAGCAACAAACAACAGGATGTTTTGTCGATCATTTGGGTTCTAATTAGGTAGCTCCACCCACTGTAAAATGTCAATGGTCCAAAATTGTGCTCCACGTAAGTGTATATCAAACACTGTTCTGATTGGTTGCGAATGTGCAGTGTCATGTATGATTTCCACCTTCGGTGTGAACAAATTATCTAGGTTAGTTCGCGTGTTATGAGTGTTATGCTTGACGTGTAATTGTAAGCAAATTGTGTATTGCAAACTGTTTTTGTGGTACCTTCTGAACTACAGCTCATTAGTTTTTACTGAAGCAGTAGTGTTTATTCTACAACTAGTTTGGGGGGGAAAAAATCCCTCAAGCTCTCCCGATGATTACAAGCTGCAAATGTTGGAAAGAGACATTTTTCTTCAAAACATCTGTTGCAGTGACAAGTTGTTTTTGATCGAGCGCATCCATTTTCATCAGCCCTCTCTTATCCTCTCAACAACCTCAAAGCGACGTGTCCTCAACCTCAAAACAACGTTCCTGCGTAACCACCGCTCCAGAGGCAAGTTGTTTTTAAAGGAACCTTGTGAAACAGCACACCTCAGTGGCCACATTAGTATTGCAGCTACAAATGAATTAGTGCTTGATAGATGACACATGAAGCATTTACTGAAAGAGAGGCTGAGAGAGAAAATGGGAGGGAGGAGGAAGAGAGAGCAAGTGAGATTGGCTTGGCTGCGGGCTCACTTGGCAGGAATCACATCCAGTCAAAGCGTTGTATATGACTGTGCAAAACACGAACGCACACACACAGACGCAGTGAGTGAAAGTAACAGGAGAGGCTGCTTTGGATCACTCTGTTGTGGAAAGTAGAGCAGCAAGGTTCCTTCACAGGAACTTATTGGATTCTCTCTCAGGAGTTTGTGGGATGGTGAACGCAGTCAGGAGATGTCTGCGTGACAGTGAGTGTTACTTTCAAAATCTGTAAATCATTAATCTGTGATGTTAAAGCTTTTACTGAGATATGTTGAGTGTGCTTGCGTCTCCCTGGCTGGTGTCAGCGCAGTGTGTTTCTTGGACCAGAAGGCTTCAGTGTACAGGTGTACTGGCACTCGAGTAAGTAAGTAGCTTGCTGGCGTTTAACTACTAGATAAACAGAACATTTCTAATGAGTTTCATTTGGTAGATGCTAATATTATATACAAAGTGACTCACAGAGGTTTATCTTTATAAGTATGAGTATCCAGCTCATGATTTTAGCATTGCTTGCATCAGTCGCACTACACTAACAGAAACTGAAACACAAGAATGTACAGATGTTCTTCAGAATGTGAGCCTACTAAACATTTTCAATTTAAATGTTATTTTATTCTGTGGAGAATTCAGCTTTAAACCTCAAACAAAGTCTATTTTAAGAAATGTGAATGTACATTCTCATAGTTTCAGACAATGTATGGTATTTTGATACAGTTTCCTGCTTGGAATGATTCCACTAAGACTTCTGAATCACTATTAGGTTTTTGTCGATTTCCTTTTCTGTCATGGACATAAATGCCTTTTATTCATTGTATTGGTTCATCTTGTGGCATCTGACCATGCTTCGGCTCGTCAATGGCTGTTGGTGAATGCAGCTGTAGGTGTGGCCAGGACGCACCTTGACCTATGACGTCCACCAGCCCACCTGAAAATCGTTATCAGCTTTATTACCTTCTTTATAACCATCCACGTAGACACTACCTGTCAATAGTGTGAACACCTGCTCATTCTTTCGTGGTACTAATTATGTTTTAAAATTATTTTAAAGTCCTTAAAACTGAAATAGAATTATATAGTTCAACTTCTTTAAAATCGATGAGGTGCATTATAGGATGCTTTATACATTTTAAACAGCAATGAAGAACTTTTTGTAAAGTAATTCACACATTTGTCTACAAAATGGTAGTTCAGCCCTTTCGCCATTTAGCCATAATAGTTTTAAAGGGATAATTATCCCAAAAAATTGAATTGTGTCATTACTTACTCAACCATATGTCGTTCCAAACCTGTATGACTCTTTCTTCTGTGGAACACAAAAGATATTTTGAAGGATGTTCATAAAATGGAAATATATGGGATCCAAAGTCATTTTTCAGATTATTTTCTTTTGTGTTCCACAGAAGAAAAGAAAGTCCTACAGGTTAGGAACAACATGTGGGTTTCATTTTTGAGTGAACTGTCCCTTTAAAATTATGGGAAAGAAATTTAGTCAAGTGTGTTCAAACTTTTGACTGGTATTTTATGTCTGTGTACAGACTAGGTTGCTCCACAACTAAACATACGTCACAGTACAGTGCTGTTCATTGGAAGTGTATATATCACACTGTATTGTTGAAAGAGTGTTTGGATACAGTAGCTTTTTCTGTGTTTGCATTCTTGAAGGCCTTATTCTGTCAGCTGTGCTGATTCATGGTAGGAGCATTTGAAAAGTTCACACTTATTAGCGTCACGTTAACTCATATTTCAGTGCTACTAGGCGCCTTAATCACCGCAGACTCTAATGAGACTTGTGCTGACGCAGACAGGTGATGTCACAGCCCCTGAAATATTCTAGGTCAGGCCCAAGTTTAATCAATGATAGTTTTAATGTTGCAAGATCAGGATGAAAAAACGTTGCAGGTCAGTGGTTTTTCCATGTATGAGTGTTTGAAAATGAGTCGGATATGGACGGATGTGTCGTGCGCAGTTGAAACAAAAAGGGTCGCAAGGGATTCAGGAGTGAAGCAGACTCCCTCTCCTCCCCAGTCTCCACGGTAACAGGCTTGAGTGCCACTATTACAGTTACTCAGTGCTTGAGCGTCAGTGGAGTGTGTGACCGGGTCGACATTTAAACTGTGCCATGTTTCTTAACATTCAAAGCTGAATGAGAATGAGTAAAGGGGCGGATGAAAAATATTTGTGAATGTGTGTGTATTACATGAATACAGAGAACAATTTTATTGTTCAGAGATTGCTCTTTTGTAGCTCAGAAGACTCAAAGTCTGTTTTGTTTAAAGTCATTTTGCTCCTTAAATTACTTGGAGAGATAAAAAATAGACACAAATGAATGAATTGTTGCCATACATTACAATTATAATGCTAAAAAATGAATGTGGATAGAATAGCTCAGATAATCCAGACTTTAGAAAAATCAGATTTAAAGTGATAGTTTTCCCAAAAATAAGATGATGAATGTCTTAGGGATTTTGACCATACAATGAAATGTTTTAGAACCCTTTAACTTTCAAAATATAATGTCCCACAGAATCTCTTTTAGCCATTAAGTCTCTGTAATCCCATTGCTGTCCATGAGAAACAAGCAAGTGATTTAAGAGATTTTTCCTTTCCTTTTGGCATCTAAAATATGGGTCTTGTCATAGCTACGGTGACAATTGTGAGCAGTGTGAGTTTCACATACCCACATGTATAGCCAAGATCACACCATTACCACACAAACCACAGCCTGAATCTTAGCTGCATGTCTCATAGTAATGTTGACCTTGTGAACTCTTGGATTTTACATGGGGGTGTGTGTCCTTAAGAAACCACCACCAGTGCTAGCAAGTGGACGAGAGCTAGAGTTTCTCTCCCTTTTTAGGATTGCCAGGTTTCAGATTTTCTTTCTCAAGGGTGTGTGCTTCCTTTTTCATTTTTGTGTGTCTGTGTGTGTGTGCATCTGTGTGTGATTGGGAGGGTTTACAGGGACACACCCTCTGTTATAGAGACAGATCTTCATGTGATTTCTCTTTCCCTCTTGTCCAGTGCAACTGTACTTGGTGGTCCCAGGGCAGGTGCTTTATGGATCAAGAGGCAGTCGGAGCTTTGGAAGGATGCCTGTATGTCGTTAAATGCAGAAGGACCAGTGAAAGAGGCCACCGTCGTGAATGATGCTGCCTAGAGCATATCATCCAAGTTAAGGTAAGATGTAATCCTAAAATGAGAGGTATTGCTGCTAGAAACCATGACGTGTATTTGTGGATGTAGCAACAATTGTGTTTGTGTAAGTGTGGGAGAAATGTCAGGAGCTCTGTCCCAAAACATAGTGAGCTACTTACACAGACAATTTCCAAGACAGTATCCTAATTGAATGAAAACCTGGGCATCAACTCAACTAGCCAAAATAGCACTTTTCATGTGAAGCACGAAAGGTGTACTTCCAATAGACTTTGATGTTAGCATGTTGCTAAGCTAACGGCACATAAAAATACAGACAGTCAGTCTGTTTTAAGTTCGGTTGAACTGTTTTGTTACTGAATGAAGCGATATTTTACTTATCCTGCCATCTTGGATTTTTTTTGGATGGAATGCCAAATTGCATTCTGGGATTGCCTTATTTTCAAAGTATACTTGTCATGCTGTCTTTAATTTTCCACAAGTTGGGTTTTGAGCACGACTCTATGATGCTCTAAAAATTTGTTTTACTAGGCAGCTCAGTAGGTTCTGGAACTATTATGTGTTGGACATAAACACAAAATGTGTGTATGCTTGTGAGAAAGAGACACACAAACAGAAACTGAGAGCTGAAAGTACGTCAAAAGGAAGGTAACTCAATCTGGGCAGCTGTGAGCCATTCCGCTGAAGTGCCACGTCTTCAGTGCATTGACGTAGAGAGAATACCTGTTCTGGCTGTACGCTTTTGTGTGTGACAGCAGAAACAGTGGAAGTTTAACAGTAAGTCAGGCCTAACATGAAGGTAAATAAAACAGAAAAATAAAGAGAGAAAATAAAGTGTCAACGAAAAAGATGAAGCCATATCTCTGATGTAAGTGCCAGTGTGTCATGCCTTCTCTTCCATGTGCTCTTGGGCAAACAGCGGTGAATGTGTGTGCGCTCCGCTGTGCAGACAAATCATGCCCCCGGGAAGATTTGAGAAAACATGTTTTGCGATGTGGAGTTGAGTAACTTTGAAGGAACTTAATTGACCTCTCCTACTTGAGCTGTGAGAAAGTGACAAGACAAAATTACGTCACTGCTTTAATGGCCAATGGCGGGGCTGAGCAAACACATAAGAGTGTGCGTGTGGTTTTATGAAGTGTTTCTGGTATGGTATGACTCCAGGCTTTGGCTTTGTATGCCAGGCAATCCCTTTGAAAAGGCTGACTTAGGAACAATGCATCTACAATGTATCTGTATTTCCTGTTTGTTTGTTTGTCTGTATGTATGAGGGAATGTGCATGATCTTGGTGAAACTGATTTCTATATATATTTTATTTAATTTATTTTTTAAAATATTATATTTATTTCTATTTATTGTTATTTATTTACCATCCACACCTAAAGTGAAAATACTGTGTAATGCGAAACTTTCACAGCCAATGTTAAATTTGATGTTTATTAATGGTTGTGTGGAGAAATGATTTGGATCAATGAGATTTCAATATGGGTGGGGCTACTGAGTGCGACACCACAAAATAAATCACTTTGGTTTTGACCACTTGTTTGGGTTGTTGTGCCTAGCACACTAGGCACACTTCTAGTGTGGTTTTTGTGTCTTGAATCTGTGGAGGTCAGTAGGTAGCGAGGTCATGAATGGGTTTGGTTTGTTCAAACAGTTTTGTTAATGGCCATATCAAACCATGACATAATCTCAGACTCTTTTTAGAGCTAGAAATACAATTACAACCGAATCTTGGAAACAGCAAAAGCATTTTTCTTTTTATTTTGTGTGTAAATAATATCAAAATTTGCCAGTGTTTGTTATGGTTTTAACTCATATTTCATGTCTCATTGGATAAGGTCCACAATGAAGGACTTTGCCCTCTCATAACATTAAGGAAACGTTGATTTAGCATGCGCATTACGTGCCAGTGGACAATGAATTATACTGCAGTCCATGGCTGGCATGATGCCCGGACTTTCTTATGAAAGCTAGATTAATGTTTCCTCCTTGAAATACAGATACTCTCTCTCTCTAGCCTCAGACTGTCAGGATTGTATTAAATGAATTAAATGTTTTTTTCATCTTATAACTAGAGCACAACCAATCAGTACCCTGCATTCAGACACATAGCATTTACAATCATTAAACAACCAATTATTATTCATTTATCACTAGAAGAGATTGAAAAACTGACTGTTTTGTGGTGTTATTGATTGATTGATTGATGTCAGCGAAGTCATTAAAGCAAGACGTCATTGTGGGACTTGGCACTGAAAGAAATCACTCAGACCAGAGAACGAATGGGAGGACTATTTGAAAACACAGAGGAGTCATCAGTCTAATCGTTAAAAGCCAGGTTACAATTATCCAGAAGGAAATAATAGTGTAGGCGGTCATTCTGATTTATATCGCATGTCTCCGATAGTGTGTATCCTTGGCCGATTTAGTTTCATCCTTGCATGGGATGTTATCAGGCGGTCGTAATGTAACATGAGGTAGGTGGTAACCTAATTCACAAAAATACCCAGCAGCATAATCATGTCAGAGCCGTTTTAGGGTTTTAAGCACTCAGCAATGAGAGTTTACAACTGTAGAGGTGTATTATGGGGATTCAATTCTCAGTATTAATTGGCCACACCCCATAGGAATTTGATTTGAAACTTGAATGTACTGAATTGCAATTAAGAAATAGAAATATATATCCTGTTAATAGAAATATAACAGGAAATGTATTCTGGGAAAGTAAATATCCTTCCTTCCATCCATCCATTCATCCATGGGTATAAGTCCACCAAAATTCCGCTGACACACGGTGTTCCACAAGGCTCAGTTCTTGGTCCTTTATTTTTTATAATCTACATGCAGCCACTTGGTGATATCATACTCAAGTATGTTTTCATTGTTATGCTGATGATGTCTAAATCTACCTTACCACCTCCTCTGATATTTCATCTCTGCCTGACTCACCCACTGCATGTTTTAGAGAAATCAAACACTGGATGTCACTGAACTTTCTTAAACTAAATGACAGCAAAACCTAAATAATGCTGATCGGCTCCACCATACCTGTAAATAGAATGGACCTGTCCTTTGACATAGATGGGGTTCTTGTTAAACCCTCCTCCCCTGTACATAATCTTGGTGTTTTATTTGATTCCTTCTCTTTCCTTTTTTTCTCATATTGCTTCAGTTGTTAAAAACTCTTATCACCAGCATAATATCGCACATCTCCACTCCTCCCTCAATCTGGCTAATGCAGAAACCCTTGTTCATGCACTAATAACTCGTTTAGACTACTGTAATGCCTTGTTAATTATCTTACCAAAAAACATATTAAAAGGCTACAGTATGTTTACAAAAAGCAGCTGCGAGAGTGCTCACCTCACTAAAAGTAGTGCTCACATAACTCCCTTCTCCATGATCTTCACTGGTTGCCTGCTGCATCATGTATTTAGGGTACTCCTGTTAAACTTTAAGGCTTTAAATGGTCTTGCCCCTCTATCAGACCTACTTCACCCATACCTGCCTACCCGGCCTCTTAGATCATCTGAACTTGGCCTATTGTCAGCTCCTAGATTCCGGCTGTCTACTACAGGTGGACAATCTTTTTGTGTTAACGCTCAAAAGCTCTGGAATTCATTACCCCCTCTCTCTGCATGATATCTCTTCTCTACCTTCCTTTAAGTCTCAACCTAAAACATATTTGTTCAAAATGTGTTTTCAGTTAATTGTATCTGATGGGTTTATTTTTGTGTTGTTTGTAACTATAAATGTTCTTCAACACTTTGTTAAGCAACCTTGGGCTTGTGGAAAGGCACTATACAAATAAAACTTCCATCTGTATGTATGTCTATATACATTCATCATCTATCCATCTACAGTATCCATTTATCTGTCCATCTGTCTACATCTGTCTATCCATTTACCCATCCATAGTATTAATTTATCTATCCAATCTGTCTATCTGTTTATCCATCTACAGTGTCAATTTATCTGTTCATCCATCAGGAATAATAATAAAATGGACCATAACAAGACCTGACCCCACTTTAAAGACCAAGAGTAGTGTGAATTGAAAGAGAACTGGATTCTTCACTCAATTCACTTTTGGTCTACTTAGGTTCTGAGTTTTTTTTTTAAATGTCATTTTAAATGTGGAAATGTGAATTATTAGCCATTAAATACAAAAGCAGACATTGATTTGTTTGGATTCTTACACAATAATTAACTTCACTGAGTTTATCACACCTCACACAATGCAGCTCCCAGTAGACGTTTTTTTGTGTGTGTGTGCACACTGGACTGTAACGTCACCCGGGCCCCACACTAGGTTTCTGGGAACAAGAGTCACGTTTACTGTAAAGTGTGTTTTTTTTTCCCTCAAGCACATCAGTTTTGGGAAGCAACCTTGGCTTCGGGCCCTTTGTTAAGAGATCTCTGCTTTATGACTCGCTCCTGTGGTTAGCTGGAAGGCTGACACCGTGTCGCTGACAAGTCATCAAAGCAAAGACTGCGTGAACAACATGCAGGCAACTGCGGCGAGTTATTTTTTTCCTTTGCTGTTAATTGCCGCTGAGATGGACCCTCCGACAGATGATCTGATTTAAGGCCTGTTTGTGGCGTGAGTCAGAGGAAGTGCGCTTCAGCGCAAGTGCAGTGAAATGAAGAACAAATGTGCACTGTAAACCCAGGGTAAAGGGGGGGGGTAAGACATCCCTAAAGATTGCTGGGGGAGTAGTGAGTTAGGTGAACCATCGCCGACGGCTAGACATGAGTCAGTTAGGACTCATGGTACTTATTCAATTATGCATACAGTACAGTTATATTAGGGCCTATGAGACTTCCAAGAAGCTATTCCCTCACAGACAGGAATGTGTCATTTCTCGGAAATCTGTGTTAGTTTAAATATAAACGTGATAATCATTACACATAGTGTTAAGTTTATGCTTGTTTGCAGCCCCTCAACCCCCATCCCAGGGTGTAGTGGTTGAACGTGAAATTTATGTGAGCGAACAAAAAAGCACTTAAATATGATCTTTCTCTACGAAAATTTGAGTTTGCTTGTAAAAGAATGCAAAAGTTTTGGCAGCAACATTTCTGCAAAAGCATTGGAATATAGTTTATAAATCGTATTATTTGTCCCTTTAGGCCAGGGGTCTCCAAAGTCTGTCCTGAAGGGCCAGTGCCCTGCGGAATTTAGCTCCAACCCCAATTAAACACACCTGAATCAGCTAATCAAGGTCTAATTAGGCATACTAGAAACTTCCAGGCAGGTGTGTTGAGGCAAGTTGGAGCTAAACTCTGCAGGACCGAGTTTGGGTCACCTGCTTTAGGCGCTCTGTATACTATGAAAATCTTTCCCCCTGCCATAGATCTCAAAACTCATTAGCATTTACCACTATATATTCCAACTTAGCATGATGCATTCGCTTGTGAAACCACCAATGCAGCATGTTATTGATTTTAAATGTCGGATTCACTGGGGAAATGAATGCGTTAATTTCTTTGGTTAATGTGAACTGTTTAACACGATACATTTACAATTAAAGGTGCTGTATGCGATTTCTCAAATTCATTGTTGAACACTGTCGATATTTGAAATCAACCCAAACAAACCCACCCCTCTATTCATTGCTCCGACTCCAAAACTCTCACTCCAATCCTAACCACCCTGCTCTGAGTCAGTCTTGAATCCCGGTCCGATCGCCGATGGCATGTGAGGCAAATGCACTACCAGTGATGCTTAACACCTCGTTCTCTAGCAGTTGTCAGTGTGCAGTAGTTTAACTGCAAAACGCTCACTATCTGGCCACTGTTACACACACAATGCAAGTGGATGTCTGTTTATCACAGTTGACGCACAACAAAATGCTTTAAAATAAAGCGCAGATGATGAACGAACGACAAGGAAACAAAAAATGAACTACAGTACACACAAGTAAATACAAACAAGAGTATGTTGTTAATCGCCAACAGCACAGCAGCTCCAGACAATCAAAACCCAGCGTTACTTACATGATAAGGAATCAAAACAGCCTTCGCTTCTGTTTTCAGGCATTCCCGCTTAGCTCTCTTCAGTGCTGGAAAGCTTTTCTAATATAACCGGGTCCTAAAGCACTTGCCCAGTCATAAACCTTCATTCTAGTGATATTCTTTTGAGCCGTTTTGTATTATGTCCCGTCTCTCGTTCTGCATTTTCTGTCTCCTCGACCGTCATGCTGATTGGTCAGACGTTTGTTGTTGGTTTGTTGTATGGTTGCTAACTTCCAAACAGTATATTTAAAATAATACAGAGTCCACCTTTAATACAGCACCCTTTTTTCACTTTAAGAGGCTATGCTAATGTTTTTTCTCCCATTTTTTGTGAGAAGGGTTCAATTCTCGCACTGATTAAGTTCAGAGAAAGTGTTGACTTGTATGATTACAAGATACTAGATCATAATTCATCGCAACTAACATGATTAATTGCAATCCATCACCAAATACTTTGCGTGGTTTTTTTTCTTCTTCAGATTCACAGCTCTAAAATATACACAAATACAAATATCCCCACTTGTTTTCTCAGTACGAAAGAAAGCAGTGTAAACATTGTTCGTAACATCTCATTTTTTGTTGAAGAAAGAAAGCCATACAGGTTTGTAACAACATGAGGGTGAGTAAATGATCATTTTCATTTTTCGGTGAGCTAGTCCTTTAATCCCAGGTTTATTCACAGAGAAATTGTTTTGGATAAAAGTGTCTGCTAGTAAACGACTGCTGACTTGCCAGTGAAGCTCTGCATCAGAGTCCGTGTGCTTCATGCAACTGCAGGTAATCCTGGTTTAGAGGTTATCAGAGAGCAGACATGCGTAATAAGCTGCACACTGCAGTAAGGAAATATAAAATTACTGATTTGCGCAGTGGTGTTTCTGTTGGCAAGGCCAGGCCGGGTTTCCCAGGAGCACTTCTCAGAACAGCTCATTTAGTTCAAGACGTCCTGGGAATTTGTAGTTGCAGGTCACTGTAATTTTCTTCCTCCTTTGTCAAAAGCCACTTGGTAAAATCACTTATTTGTCAGGTGTTGCTATACATAGGTTCAACTGAATTGGTACACCAAAAATAAACTAGCACAATTGCGAGCTGTAAGAAAAAGGCTTCTTGTGTTTAGTATGACTCAGGTTAGCATCACTTCCACTCACGTCATAACCACAAATCTCTAAAGCATTCAGATCCAGTCTACGTGTGAGTGTGTTAGTGCCAAAAAGGAACATAGACGGTATGAGCGGACAGACCTACTTGTCCTTCATGGTTCCTGGAAACTCTTGCTTATCCTCATTCCCCATTTTTCTATCTTTCCTCTCTTGTTTTCGCTATGTATTTACTTAGGCTCTAAATTTGGCCCACTCTTCTGATAGGGTTAAGGTTGTTTATCTGTTTTTGCCCAGAAAGGAACATTCTCCTGTGGCTATGTCACACTGCGCGTGTACAAGTGGGCCAAAGTTCAGCCTCTTCCTGTAAATAGATCAAAAGGAACAGCCAGATGTCTGAAATTCCCCACGAAATGTCCAAGAATTCCAGAGAACTCACACACTAAGAGCATGCTTTGGGACGATTCGCTGCCAAAACGGCTGTGGTTAATGCCAGGAGATGAAGAGGGGAAAAAAATATTTGTGATTAGGAAAGAAATGTGTCGTGTTATGTATAGCTGTGTGTGGGTGCCTGTTTGCTTGTGTATTTACGTACAAATACTTCATCTATAAAAATATATATGGGGGGTGCGTCCAAAAGTCTAAGAGCACACTGAAAATCTGTAATTCAAAATCTAATTTAACCTAGAAATTTTTTTTTTTTTTTTTAAAGTGTAAATAAAAATTAATTTTTCACTATTTCTAGGTCATTAAACAAAAAAAGTAAATTTGTGACATTTAAATTAAATTGTTATTGCTTACACCAAAGCACAATATCTGACTTAACAAATTCTTCTGCTAAGAGTTTATTAGAGTTTTTATGACCCACTTTTATAGAGTTTTCATTTTTTTGTGCGCTGCAGTGTTGTTGCAATGTGTGGATTTAATAAAACTCACACAGAGGCACCACTTTTTAGCCTTGATTTATAAATAGGTGACAGTCTCCTTCAGAGTGCCTTCTAATTAAAGAAAGGAAGAAGGAGAGAATGAGTGTGCGACCTGCTGCCATTATAACCATCACTCTCCATGCCCTATGCATGAACTCAAGAGAGCATGCTAAGCCATATTAACACCATGCTAAACTCTATTGACTGATCTGCATTAACTTCTGGGTCTTTCTCACTCTTACACACTCAGCAGTGTTAAAACCATCTATCCTCACAGCACCGTCTCATGCCACCCTTTTCATCTTGGAGTCTTTACAAAGTGAATCCTGCTGCATTCACATATCCCTCTCTGCTGGGCTTCAGATGGGCAACTATGGTGTACAGTTAGGATGTTTAAAGTGCCCCTATTATGCTATTTTAAACATTCCTAATTTTGTTTCGGAGGTCTCCTACGATAGGTTTACAGGTCCAAGGTCAAAAAATACTGTAATTTTCTCATAATATACATTGCACATTACCTCTTTTCTCACAGTGTCTGAAACGGCTCAATAAAGGATTCAGTCTCTCTAAACCCCTCCTTTCTAAGAGCCTACTCTGCTCTGATTCGTTAGATGGCCCAGTCTGTTGTGATTTTGGAAACAAAATGGCCATTACCATATCTGAATTTCAGCGGAGAAGGCTTCAACAGTACTCAACAGTAACTATTACCATATCAATTCCAGCTCAAGTCCTCAATTGTTTGAAGTGCATGCAAAGTGGATTTACAGTGCTGAAAACTGTGTCTTCTCGACATGTTGACAACACAAATCAAACTGTTCCAGGCCTCAGCTACAACTATAGTGTTTGAGGGCGGAGCAAAGTACTAAAGCTGCATTTCCACTGAAATTACCTGGAACAGTTTGTCCCAGGAACTTTTTTTTCACCCAGAACTGTTGCTGTCTGCTTTTCTATTGCGGTTTAAAGCACTGAAGATTAAGTCCGGTTTGCTTTACAATTCCTACTGTATTTTGTCCTCCACATGCATAAAAGCTTAGTAAAGCCTGAAACTCGTCAACGGTCCATCAGTCGTTTTAAACTCCATTGTTGATTCGAATAGCAAACAACTCTTACTGCACACACCGCAACATACTTTTAAAAATGGTGTTAAAAATGCTGCGTGGATTCAACCAATCAAAATGCTGTGTGAACTCAACCAATCAGCATGTTCAGTGCCCCCGAAAGTTCCTGAACTTTGAAAAAGCACTACCTCGCGAGCAGGGACTTTCTGAGGAGGAAATTTTTACCCACAACTTCATTTAGACCCTTATCCTTGTGGTCCCAAAGTCCTTGGTTCCTGTGGAAAGTTCCTGCGGGGGAAACGCGGCTTAAGTAGACATTGTTCACGGGCAGCCAATAAAGACCGTAGGCTGGCATTATGCAAATTAGTTACAAACTTACATAGATATGTTACGGAAGTGAGATTGGAAACTTGTTTCGGCAGTTCAGAATCGTGCTTGCTGAGCATTTCAGAACCACTGGCATAAATACTGTGTGAGAGAATTAATTGGTATTATAAGCAATATTAAATCATTGGGATTTATATGGTAAATAAAGAAATTGTTAAATTATTTATAATAATATTTTTTTTTAGTTTTATTTATTTATATATATATACTGACATAATTAAAATAAAACACCTGCCTCCTATGATTCACATCTGACTCATCAGGTAAAACATATGTACATCCCTGCATCATCTTTCTTACTCAAACCCCACATCAGGACCAGCACAGATTCTTTTTAAATGGGGTAACTGCTTGCTTGTTCCATGAATGAACAGACTGGGAAATAGAGTTTGTAGTAATGAGGAAGGACTGTAGAGTATCGACTGGTGTCACAGCAGCAGTATATTTGCTGAAGCACTTATTAATGCTGGGGAAAAGTGAGGGGGAACTAATCGAGGTTTTGAACAAGTTTCTATGAGCTGTAAATGTGAGTAGTCATTATTCCGTAGGGCTGCTTGCACTGTTGGGTTTAATGGAGAAATAACTACACCACCACTGTATGTGCATACGTATGCTGTATACGTTTAGTAATGAAAAATGGTGGTGGGCAGATTCTTGTGATGCTCTACGACCTGCTTTGACTCACATACTAAAGTGCTTGCTTTTTCTGACTGTTTTTTCCCCATCAGCCTTTAGTTCTCAAACCACAGTCTCTTTAATGCATAGTACACTGTTAAAAATGTCAGATCAAGATTAAGATCAACTGGTTTTATCCAAGTTATTATGTAATAGTTTGGAAAAAAGTAATTTTTTAAAGTCAACAACCCGATGTATGTCAGCGAAATGGGATATACAACAACAACCAAAAAAAAAGTAGCGTGGAACTTTTTTTTTTATCCAACAGGAATGTTAGATGGTGTTCGATTCAAGTGTAATGGACGTAGGCTGTTAAGAGCTATATGTGTAAACCCTACTCCCCTGATCTCAAAAGGTGCTCTAGTGACTGACGCTAGAGCCTGTGGTCTTTAGCCTCCTTGTTAGAGTGCCTGACTCTCATGCCGGCATACCCGGGTTCAAGTCCTGCTTAGAGAGGGCGGTTCGAACAGAAAGGGTTACGTTGGTGCCGTGACCCGGATGGGAGTGAGGTTTAGGGGGGGTGAGTGTAACGGACGTAGACCGGTAAGAGCTGTACGTGTAAACCTCACTTCGAACAGAAAGGGTTACAAGGATAGAGTAGGTGGTTAAAAATTAAGAGGGATTGGTGATGTGCTGAACATTTTAAAGGGGGACCAATTATGCTTTTTCAAAGTCTTAATTTTGTATCATATTACATGAATTTCTAAGGCCTCGACATGATCAAAAAATACAGAGCTTTTATCATTTAAAATAAGCATTTAAATAACATCTTAAGACATATTATTGAGAGATTATGATATTACTGATATATATTTGTGTGTATATAAAATATATATTTTATGTAAGTAGCCTGCTATATTTAAAAAAAAAAAACCCTCATTGATTTACATCAGAGGTCTTCAACCCTGCTCCTGGGGACCCACTGTCCAGTTTAGCTTCAACCCTAATCAAACAAACCTGAACCAGCTAATCAAGCTTTTCAGGATCACTTGAAAATCACAGGCAGGTGTGCTGAAGCAGGTTGGAAATAAATTTTGCAGGATAGTGAGTCCCCAGGAGCAGGGTTGAAGACCTCTGATTTTACAAGTTATCAGAATTTCATCTTACTTTTGGCCATATAAATAACATCCACACCAAATTGCATATTCTTTGTCTGTTTTTCCCTTGATTGTGAGCTCCGTATTTTTATTATACTATATGGGCCATAAAAGCCTGATGTAATATGATACATAAAACATACACCTACTTTTGTTTTGTATTATTTTTGTAATATTTTGTCTAAAGGCTTAATAAACAGTTCCATTTGAAAAAAAAAAAAAAAAAAAATTTGAATGTCAGGCTTTAAGATCAGGTAAAAATGTCTCCTTAAGCTGCACATTTTCACTTCTCACAGTTAGCAAGCATTCTTGAAACTAATTACTATAAAGAACCATCATTCTGCCTCTCTAATAGATCCAGCAGTGAGAAACACTCACGTGGCTGGACAGACTAATCACTTCTGGGCCACGTCATTACAGAGCTCACACGAGCCAAGCCACCAAAGAGGATAGGCGTTTCTGTTCACCCACCCGCATTCGCAGAGATGAAAACATTTAGCTGTGCTTTTTGGCGGCAAGGCTCAGCTAGTACAAAATAAATTGATATCAGAGAGAGAAAGCTAATGTAGAGCTAACAACCATGACTGAAGGAGTGCTCAAAGCAGGTTGTTACATAAAATAGGAGATCTTGTCATTCTCTTTTTTTTAAAATTAGGCCAAGGAGGCAACGGGCGGGAGGGGGTGATGTCATCACTGATAGCAACGGGCAGTCATGCACTGCAGTCCATTCATTTTTGTGAGTTTGTGTGTGTATGTGTGTGTGCACACAGTGAGTTTCTGTCTTCTGCGTGTCACTTCCTGGGATTGAATAGAGTAGGAAGTGGAGTGACAGGGCGCAAAGAACAACACCTCCATGGTGGGCTTTTCACACACACACACCAGAGAGCAGGACTCACATGTGTGTTTGTGTATTCACTGAATTGGCAGGAGTCCCTTCAGCTCTGCTGCCCTGTTTTTGCTGGTTATTTGTGTCTGAATGAGATGTACTAAAACACTGCCCTCTTCTGTTTGCTTTCAGAACTGCAGAAAAAAATGTTCAACACCTGCTGTTCTAAATGGATCTGGTAAGTTGCACTATCAGTAATTACGATCAACATAACTTATAGGACAAGTCCAGGCTTACATGAAATCTCTGCACACAGAACTTAATTTCCATAGAACTTTAACTTAACACATTAACAGCACTAAAATACATTTTTAAAAATCTTTTTAATTTTATCTAATTTTTCACAGAGCCCATTTTCTACATATCCGCTCTCTGTTTTGGCTAATTTGAAAATAACTTATTGGCTGAGTCTACCACATTTTACCATGTACCAAATCCATTCTCTAGAATTCTACATATTTCCCTCAAAATCAGGATGGAAAATGTGGTAAAAGTCAGATGATATAATCTGGGCCTACACATGACTAATCATTTTTGTTCAGAAAAATATCTTTAAAAGCCATGTAAGCATTTTCTGCACATCTAGTGGCACTACATGGAATTTGCAGAGGTAATCATTGTTTCTAAACAAGCTTCCAAAATGCTTCCTCCATCTGCCATAAGTCTGAAAATCAGATAGTCCTGATTTTGCCCTAGTTTTAGTTTACAGAGAGCTATCTGAGTGGACCACAGTCACATTTTTATTTGCCATTTACAGAGCTTAATGCTGCTATAGAAACGGGTGCGATTTCTCAGGAGAGCCATTATAGCAATATGGAAGGGAACTTTAAAAAAAAATATTCAGGAAAGCATACAAGACTTTTAATAAGCTTCACATGTTGCTATAGGTTGTGCTATTTTGAATAGAGTATGTGTTATACAAGATGATATTTCTGTCCAATTAAACTGACAAAACTGAACACCAAAGCTAGCGCCGGTTAGCAGAAGACGGTTAACTGTCACTTTGTGTGAAAATCAAGGCTGCATTCTCTCCTCTTATACAAGAGTCAGTGCCGGGTGACTTGGACCATTAAATCAGGCACCTCCTGTGGGTTCCAGGTTGCGAGAAAAAGATAATAAGGTGTGTAATAATACACTGTAAGCCAAATCTGCGTGGGCTTCTTAGCATCCAGAGGACACCTTATGCAAGCCGGTAAAACAGTAGTGTACAGCTTATTGCTGCAGGCCATATGCGGTGCTTATTCTTGGTGAGAAATATAAGGAAATATGAAATCCCTGCAGCACAAACAGTCAAAAACATTCATAAGCCTAAATATAGCTGTTAACCCAAATGGAAGCTTTTAAAAGGACAGTTCACCTAAAAATGAATAATCTGCCATCATTTATTCACCTGTTATTCCAAATCTATGACTTACTTTCTTCTGTAGAACAGAAAGATGATATTTTGAAAATGTTTCTGTGAAAATCACTGGGGTCTAATGGGGTTGTTTTAGTCCCCATTAAAGGGATAGTTCACCAAAAATTATCCTATGATTTACTCACCCATCCCAGGTGTGTATGACTTTCTTCTTTCAGACGAACACAATCGGAGTTATATTAAAAAATAACCTGGCTCTTCCAAGCTTTATAATGGTAGTGAAGGGGGCTAACCATTTTGAAGCCCCAAAAAGTGCATCCATCCACCATAAAGGTATTCCAAACAGCTCCAGCGGGTTAATAAAGGCCTTTTGAAGCGAAGCGATGGGTTTTTGCAAGAAAAATATATATATATAAAATTTTTAACTATAATAACCAGCTTCCAACAAACATCCGTACTTAAGTCGACTTATGGCGAAGTGTAACCTCTGACGCGACGTATGACATAGAACGTAGGAGTAGATGAGAGTAGACTCCATTTGCAGTTCAAACAAATAGGGCTGGGCAAAAAACCTCAAGCTCCTCTACTTTTATATCAAAATCCTCTTACATTTCTATTTAAAAATTCTCATTTTAGACTTCTAATTCATGACCAGTTTTGTTTTGCACTATCCTCTGCGCTTCTGCGTTCGTCAATACATCATGCGTCACGTCAGAGGTTACGCTTCTGCCGTAAGCTGACTTGTGTACGGATGTTTGTCACAAGTTGGTTATTATAGTTTATAAGGTTGCAAATATAGATATTTTTCTTACAAAACTCCACTGCTTCACTTCAGAAGGCCTTTATTAACCTGCTGGAGCCATATAGAGTACTTCTATGATGGATGGATGCACATTTTTGGGCTTTAAAATCGTGCGCGCCATTCACTACAATTATAAAGCTTTGAAGAGCCGGGATATTTTTTAATATAACTCTGATTGTGTTCATCTGAGAGAAGATAGTCATATACACATAGGATGGCTTGAGGGTAAGTAAATCATGGGATAATTTTCATTTTTGGGTGAAATATCCCTTTAACTTTCATTGCATGGACAAAAAAAAAAAAAAAAAAAGTCATACAGGTTTGAAACGACATGAAGGCAAATAGATAAATGAGCAGTTCACCCAAAATGACAAATAAGAATCTCATTAGGTTCCTTCTTGACTGACATCAGACATGTTGCCAATTACTAGAGTGACTAAACAGTTTTAATATCAACACTGTCTCTGCAGTCTTCCGCACTAAAACAAAAAACAAATCCAACAATGGTTCAGTTGTGTTTGATCAGGGTTAGAGGTGAACTTTGCAGGAAGGTAGATCTCCAGGAACAGGACTGGGCACCCCTGACTAAAGCTATTAAAAATGAGTTTTGTTAACTGAAATACATTTTGAATAAAATAGATTTATATAATATATAAAATATTAGATGACAAACTTAATGTAAATTAGAAACTGAAGTAAAGAGAGTAACTGAAGTAACAGAAATAAAGTACTAAAATTACTAAAACTGAAGTAAAAATAAATGAAACCTGAATAGAAATAAAAAACTAAAGACAAAAGCACGTGAAATTAGCCTACTAAAACAAAGGAACCTGAAAATATAAAAACAAAAGCTAATTCAAAATATTAATGCTATAATAGTATATAAATAACACTCCCTCATAGAGACAAAGACAATGACATTCTGGGTGGCAGAGTGACTAGCAACGACATCAACGTGATCAGCCATTGGCTAATGTATAAATGAGGAGGAGCCATGGAGAGGTGCGGTGCATTAAACACGTTTCAAAGCAATTAAGACAGCGTGCCATGTCGAAACGCGGTTATTTGCAAGTGGGCCCGAGACTACGTCAGTATTGTGTTGGTGGTAAGTATGCAAGTTAACTTCAAGGACCTTCAGTGGCCCAGCCACAGGTGAGCGACCAATCCTGTTCATGTTTGACGTCTACTTTGAATGATGACATTGTTTAGAGATCGTTCAGTGACTCATATTTTCCATCTCCCACAGTTCTCCTTTGAAAAAGTGCTGACGTCATCCTCCCACGGACAAAACCAATGCAGGGATTCTTTCTGGGCAATCAAGGGTCTATTTATACACAAACATGCCATACATCAAAGCACATTTTGTGTTATGCAATAAGATGCAGTCACATTGCTGTATTAACATTCTTATCCAACTGATCAACAACCAGAGGTTTACAAAGTCTGGTATCAATGGAGGAAATTGGAGGTCACTATTCAAATCCGCAATGCCATGGTGACCATGACCGTGACATTTGTTTTGACAGAGTCACTTCCTGTTAAAGCATGCCCACTGCTGTTTCAACCATTTGCCTTTCCTGTAACATTAATCATCAGCTCAGCCGATAACACTGGGACTTCTGATAGGATTGTTTGCACTCCTGGACGCTTCCTCCGGATGCTGGTTTCACATGGTGGTTTAGATGTGTTCTACCAGTGTCTAGCACCATTTGAAATCAGTGTTCTTGGGGAGGGAATTGCTGCTGGATCACATTTCGCAGCGATGGGTGATTCCAAGAGAAGTCAAAGAATATCAAAAAAGGACAAGGAAACGTTAGTGGGTAGAGTGGCTTTTCGAGAGAAGTCTATTGAATCACAGGAGAACCAGATAGCACTCATGACTTGCCCCAAGCGCTTGATGAACTCACTTATATGTACTGGAAGTCAAATGAATATGGTGTGAACAAGCCAGCCCAGTCCCACAAGGAAAATACTACTGTAAAAAAAAAAAAAAAAAAAAAAAAAATATATATATATATATATATATATATATATATATATATATATATATATATATATATATATATATATATATATATATATATATATATATATATATATATGAACAATAAATCATGACATCATATGTTTTGCCATTACTTTGACGAATTTCAACTTTTTTTATACAAGATTAAACTATTTAAGTTAGGTGAATATAACTGGAAAGAAAATGAGTTGAAATGAGTTGAGTTTAATTTATTATTAATAAATATTATTACATATTAAAAATAAATTAATATTTCATATTTCAATTACCAAAACATTTTTAATAGTTTTAGTTGACAATAATGATGAATAAAATAATAAATGATGAAATGTTACACGTCATTTATTTGATTTTCTCATTAAAAATACAATCAAATCACTTGACTAACAAGTAACAGAATTCTTCAACATGAGGTTCAAGGATAACCAGGTCTTTTATGGCACATGGATAAATGATGATAGAGTAGTGTTTCCTTGTGGGAGGAACAAGCAGGGATCAGGCACTTTGCATTAAATTTACTGCTCACAGAGTTCTTTATAGGAGTTTTTGAGTGTATTTGTTTTTCCTACCCTCATTTGAACTGTTAACATTGCCTGATAGGGCCAGTAAAGAGAGATTGTGTTCTCTGAAGCTCTTTCTCCCTCTCTGGCCATTCCTGCCCCCATCTCTCCCCACCAAAGGATGACTGATTTCCTCTGGTGCTGAGAGTCCCTTCTGTCATCTAGCACCATTTGAAATCGGTTATAATGACTGGGGATCAATTCTTCGGCTTCCCATTGCGCTCAGAGCGATCAGTGCCCTTTTCCTACTGCATATGTGTGTTCAAGCCTCTGAAGAGGTTATTGCAAATATATGGGGAAATAAAATACAAATTAAATAGGTCTAAATGTTTTCTTTTCATCTGAATATGAGTAAAAATTTCAATTAACTTTATTTGTTATTTTAAGGTACCCTAGCTATGTATTCATCAGCAAATAAATGAACACTCCAAGGCAATACCTGCTCCAAGATGGGTTTAATCTAAAGTTAAGTTCTGCCCTCTGCTGGTGTGAAGGCACTACAAGCTAAAGTTTCAGAATGTAGGCGTTAGAGGTGCTCATTTAGGTAGTAGTTGAAGTCAAGTCAAGTATAACACTTTTCACAATACATTGTTTCAAAAGCAGCTTTTGCTGAAAATCATGATGTTCATTTTTCATATTTTAATATCTTTATGCTTTAAAGTCGCATTTAGCTGGATGATAATATAGTTCACATTAAAATTTAAAGGATCAAAGCACTACATAATTAAATAGCTCATTTTTTCCTATTTTTCCCATTTGACTGATGTTGATGTTAACTTTGGAAACATCAATTTGACAACACTTTTGAAAAAAAAAAAAAAAAAAACCTTGGAAAATGTAATTCTGAATAAAATATAAGACTGCAAACCTTTGCCTAATAACCTGTAACCATACTGTGACTGAAAGATGAATTCCTCCTTAATAAAGATGTTTAAACTTTGGAAATTACTACTGTTTCAGTATCCCTCCTGATATTTTGTGCATATGCAGGTCCTGATATGTGGATTAGTTAAACATTTTTAGGCTATTTGTGGAACATGTTGTGGAAATAGAATACTAATAAAAATATTAAACGGTTATAATAATAAATGTGTAATTACAACAACATACAATGTGTTAATTGTGCATGCATTTTCACTAAATAATGAAAGAAAGAAAAAATGGGTTTACTGGTTTACTGACTCGTACAAAAACAAGTTTATTCATTGGGAACTGTCAGTCTTTTCTTTGTGCATTTACAATGCTTGAACTGTTTTGTTTTTGTAATTACCCGTACACAATAGGCATCATTAGTTTGAAATAAACAAGCTTAACGTTTTCAGCTCTAATGAGGTCTGGATATTGTGAGGGGTAAAACTGCCTCCAAACCTGCCCTTAACACATCAGTTAACACTTTTGACCTTACGGTACACAAACTGATGTTGTTTACATGTGATCTGTCTCCAAAGTTAAGACAGCTCATTTTGCCATTTTAATTCAATTTTCTTTTAAATATTCTAGAAATAAGGGCCTTTATTTAAGTAAAATTGTATTGAGTAAAAAAAAGGCTTTAGTGCATGAACAGTGTTCCCTGTTTCTGTTACAATATTGTGTTTATCTTGATTAGAAATAGTGAATAGACATGATTACAATAATATAAAATTATCCAATAACATAAGATCGCCAAAAAGGGGTTTAAGAAATGGTTGAAAAACATTTACATTTTAAAATAAAATTAGAAAACAATGAAAAGTTTGTTTTTAGCTTTTTTTTATAGTTTTACTTTCATATGCAAATATCGTTTTAGTGCTGATTAATTTAATTAAAAAGCAAGAAAATGTGGTTTGTTGTTGATGAATATGTAACACGAGACCGCAGGCGCGCAAATATTTCGTCACTAGTCGCCTTAAATCCCTCCCCCATGCCCACTTCTGATTGGCTGCGATTCAGATTTCCGCCATATTCAAAATCCGTCCCATCCGTTGAATATCTTCTCCTTGAATATCTTTCTGTTCACCCCTCAAATTAATTAATTTTAATTGTATTACGTTTTGTACATACAGTTTACAGTAGCGTATTCCAGGTCCACTTTTTTCAAATGGAGGAAACCGACGGAACTCCAGTGCCTATGACAGAGCCGGTGAACGAAAGACCGAAGAGGAATAAGAGAAAATCGTCGATGGCTGATATGGACGCGTCCCCAGAGCGCAATTCCAAACGGTCAGGAACATCATATTAGATACCTTGTTGTTCTTGTTATTCATTATTATTTCACTCGCACTATTGTGTTCTTCGTATTCTTCTTTAAATTATCCCACTGTGCAACTGTGCGAACTGTAATGGATTTGGTAATGACGAACTGTATTACCTGAATATTATGAATTTAAACTGTTCTATCTATAGATATGCATTATAAACCATATATAAGGAGTTATCCTGTAATATACGACTGAACGGGTGAATATAGATCAATGAGTTTGTTTGAGAAAAACTTCCGCAATATGTCGACACATAAAAACAAAGCATGACAGCAGGAAAGCACTATGTTAATGCAATGTTTTATCCTACCACACGGTGGCGCTCATGTCTCACAAAAATAAGAGCGTTCAAGCCACAACGTTAGAAAGACAGCTCAACCCTCTTATTTTAAAGAGTGCACTCAATTATTGTTTTTAGCTAAAAAAGAAAAAAAAAAAAGAAATCTGCAGTATTTTGAGTCCCTCTCATGGGCACTGTCAAACTGACATTTGATCAGCTGTGTAATGCAATAGACTGATGTAGTAACAACAAATATTTTACTTTGTTACATGTTTATACATCAGTAGATCTAAGCAAGCCAAAAAATAAAATCATTTGATAACACAATATAAAACAAAAAACATACTCTGTGCAACATTAATTATATCCAAAGACATTTGATCTTCAAAAGCTCTTTCATATTTTTGATTAAAAGGTAAAAAAAAGATGTATGAATGACTGTCAAATCGCTGGTGCATGCCAGTTTTACCAACATTATATTGAGGACAACAAATGTGTCCAAGGTATATAGATCATGCCAAATATATACAAAATATCTCACATAAACCCTGAGAAGGAAAGGGGGATGGAAAGCATCAAAATGTGCTTTTATCACAGGCTAAAAATAGTAACAGCGTATTTTGGCAAAGGGACCGATTTCTTCCATCTGATTGACTGGAACACCAGTCTGTGTGATCCAAATGAAATTGCCATGGAATGGAAATGATATTTTTACATTTTTTGGAAAATGTGAGTACTACTTGCCACTATGATGCAAAGGCATTAGTATGTGAAGGCTGATGTTCTAAATAGTTTTTAGTTTGTTGCTATGCAGTTGTTGGGGTGGTACTGAAAAAATAATCAAGATAAAATTATTATGTCACATAAATCCAGCAGAGCACACCCCTTTCATTTTTGGTGGTGTGCTTTCACTTCTCCCTAAATGTTTAGTTGTTTTCAGTAGGTTGTGGAAGATCAGTTATTTTGATCTTATTTAATTTTTTTTTTATATTTAAGCTATATATTTTTTATATTAAGCTATATGTAGAATTCAGAAACCCTTATTATTAGCGACACCAGTGGCTATTAAGTGAACATTTTTGTCTTTGCTTGGAAGTAAAAAGAAGTTGAAATTACTAGAGCTGCACGATTTTTTTACTCACCCTCAAGCCATCCTAGGTGTATATGACTCTCTTCTTTCTGATGAAAACAATCAGAGAAATATTAATAAATATCCTGACACATCCGAGCTTTATAATGGCAGTAAACAGGGGTCACTAGTATGAGCTGAAGAAAGTGCTTCCATCTACATCCATCCATCATAAACGTGTACTCCACACAGCTCTAGGGGGTTAATAAAGGCCTTCTTAAAAGTGCTTATGTAAGAATGACAGCTAGTGGTTGAAATGGGTACTGCAGTCCAAATTCAAAGTATTGTATGCCCCGCCCTCTCCTCCTCAGACTCAATGCCAGTTTGAAGACACACAACAGGAGCGAGCTCACTTGACATTGGAAGGCGAGGAGACTTACACACTGTAAGATAATTAGTTGATTTATTGATTTATGATGAGTTGATATCACGTTTTAATATGCTCCCGTTCATAGAGATTTTTAGATGGATGCTAAAGCTTTTTAGGTCGGGTAGAATCTGCGATCTCTAACCCAGTTTGTTCACTGGCTTCCATGGCTGCAATTCGCTGCATGTGTTTTCCGCCAACTGGCAACCCGGGGTGGCAAAATATTATTGGGTAAATTGGCAACGTGCGGTCTTGCACAGACCAAAACAAAAACAGAAATTCCGACATGGAACGCAAATTTCAAAGTAAAATAACTGGCTGTAGCAATGGTTTTCAGAGAAATGAGTATGTGAACTCAGCATGTTTAATAAATATCTGCAAACATATGGTATTTTTATGCTTTAGTACAGTCAAAAACTTACAAAGAGCCCCTTTTAAGTGAAGTGATGCGTTTGTGTAAAAAAAAATCCATATTTAACAAGTTATGTCGCCAGACCACCTTCCGTATTCTACGTTTGAAGAAAGTGTAAAACTCTTGAAGTTCAAAAAAGCTTATGCTACGTCCTACGCCTTCCCTATTCAACTTACGGAAAAAGAGTAACTAACGCGACGCCAGTTTACACTTTCTTCGTAAATTTAATACGGAAGGCGGTCTGGCGGAAGCTACATTGTTAAATATGGATTTTTTTTGTACACAAAAGGCAACGCTTCACTTCAGAAGGCCTTTATTAACCCTCCCGAGCTGTGTGGAGTACGTTTATGATGGATGGATGTAGATGGAAGCACTTTCTTCTAGTGACCCCTGTTCACTGCCATTATAAATAAAGCTTGGATGTGTCAGGATTTTTAGTAAAATATCTTTGATTGTGTTCATCAGAAAGAAGAAAGTCATATACACCTAGGATGGCTTGAAGGTGAGTAAAGCTTGGGCTAATTTTAATTTGAAAGTGAACTAATCCTTTAAAATGTGATTAAAAAACAAACAAACAAAAAAAAATTCTAAAGAACTCCAGGGTTTGTTGGGCTGCACAATTTGGGCAAAAATGTTGTGCTTTTATGATTATGACTAATAATAATCATTATGATTATTATTACCTAATAAAAACATTAAACAAACTAAGAAATATTACTATTGTAATAACACTTTCATTTTAAAATAAAAGCTTCTGAGAGCGATGTTGAGTAAGTATTTGCTGCGCTCTTCCCTCAATAACAAAACCGGAACAAAAATGACAGCAGTAACATAATATAAAATATAACAGCATTCAAGAAGTAAAAAATATAAATCAGTTTAGAAAGCAGCTGATCATAGCGATGTGGATAAGTTTGCACCAATGTCGACAGATGAGGTAATTAAAATTACACTGCAATGATAGTTTGAATATAAAGTATGTTTGAGACTACAGACTATATAGATCTGGCTATGTGAGACAATAGCCAGTCTCACAGCTGAACAATGTCATTGTTCAGCTGAAGTCAGTTCAGTGTTGATTCAGTTCTGCTGTAAAGATCATCAATTATTAAATTAGTTCATTTCATCTATAAAGCAGTTCTACAGAAAAGTGATGTCATTGTTCAGTTTTCATCCAATAGTGTCAGTGCAATCAAATCAACAATATTGTTGAATATGAAGTGTTACACTGTTAAAAGTTGATCAAATTTTTTATCAGATTAACTGATTATGATGTTTTCCATAATTAAGCAGCCCTAATTAATTGATCTAGCATTGCTTGCCTTATTATATGAATTATGAGTAACAACAACAACAACAAAAAAGCTCATGACCTGAAAAGCCCACCATAGGTTTTGACGTAGTGTTATGTCACAGAAAAGCGAAACCGACTTTTATTAAATGTCTTGTTTTTGGCCTTGTTTTTTTTCCAGTAATCCCCAAGGAATTAGTCAACAATAACTTGCTTCATTTCATACGCACTGAAAAGCCAGATATAGTTAAGATAAGAGCACAACGTCACTGTTTCACACATAGTGGGATGTCGTAGGTGTTTAAGGCAACCATTATCCAATTTCAGATTATCTTTTCTCTGAGCTTTTTTGACACTCAAGCCCTTTGCGTGGCCTTTTACAGGTTTGTTATATATGATGTCTCATATTTGACAGTGAAAACCACAACAAAGAGAGCTTTTGAAGCCGTATTAGAATGATCTCGATGAGTAAGTGACATATCATTCCTCCAAGGCTTGTCTTTTGTTTGCTACGTAAAGCATGGTGAAACCAAACCTACTTATCTTAACCCGAGTCCCCTCAAGTGTTTTCCCACCTTAAAGTCTGTGGGATTGCTTTATCATTGACAGAGAGGAAAAAACGCCTAAAACCAATGTTGACCATTCCCCTAAAACTATTGGTTTATATAGTACATTGTGACTACTACCACAATTCAGAATAACAGCACACAGGAAGTGTAGCTGTATTTATATAAATACTCCTACTCATATATCACACATAAAAATGACCAGTGTATCAATGACGTCACCTTGTGAATAGACCAAGTGACATCTTACATGTTCCCACACTTGTGTCGGATCGTCTGACAATCAGTGGCGGTAATAGTGATGTAATGTTCTGTTGAATTTCTTAAAACAGGGCAAGCCTAATTTTTGGTTTATATAGTGTAGTCTGTTATGTTACCTGTGTGTGTTAGAGTTTTGTGTGTGTTGATGCAACCATCACAGGGTGTGTGTGCTATTGGTTCCATGTTTGTCATGCCAATGTCCAGAGTTTCAGACAACACCTCGGCATTCCAGACATGTTTTAGAAGCAATACGCACTCACAGGATCCCTACTCAGTTCCTGAAGCTCAAAAACAACACAGATTTTGGACATCTCCCTTATCAAATACACCTGTTTCAAGCCTTGGAGTCTCTGCTATTGAGCTGATGAGTTGAATAAGGTATTTGATTATGGAGAGTGTGTTGAGGGCTTCCAGGACAGGCCCGGGAACCACTGCTTTAGGCTTTTTTTTTTTTTCTTTTTTTTTTACTTACACAATATAGCTACAGGTCATGGGTGTGTTTATTCTGCCTTACGGTCATTACCACCATTCAGATCACATTTTTTTTTCTTTTAAAAAAGACTGTTTGTTCATTTGAGGTAATCTGGAATTCAGTCTTCTCAGAATTTGTATGTAAATTGAATACTGTAATCAATCAATATTTAGGACTATATATAAGCACTGCCTGATGGCCCGGGGTCAGCCACCAATGGAGCTACGATCAACTTAGGCTTACGATGCTTTTGGGAAATGCTTTCCCAAAATTGGCTAATCGGGCTAGTGCTGCATCACCACAAATGTTTAACATTTGCACGTTTTTACCACAAAGAGACGCAAAAAAGAGACTAATTCGGTACTCGTGTGTGCAACACACATCTGAAGCACGCCCAGAAAGCCACCAGACAGCACTCGAATACTGAATTGTGTTCTCTTTCACATAGGGCTGCACAATTAATCGAATTTCTAATTGCGATTATGATTACAGATGCCACAATTTCGTAATCTTTCAAAGGCGCGATTACATAAAAAAAAAAAAAGCACATTATTCTGCATGCTTAGGAGCTGTGTTTAGAGCATGTTACATTGTGAGAGGCGAATCATGACTACTTCAGAGTATAAAAGGTCTAACCCAGCACAAAAGGAACTACCAGTGACGTAAGTGTACGCTGACTGGTCAAAAAGCCTTTCTTTGTATAACAGTCCTATCTAATAATGTTATTACACGGGACTATTAAACTAACGAACACGGAGAATGCGAGCACTGTGTACTCAGGCTGAGCTGTTCTCAGCACAGTAAAAATAAAAGTCTGCTGCGCCATCAAAATAAAACTCACAACAACAAGCCCAGTTTACATCACTTCAGAGTTCCTACTGGTGATGCGAATGCAACCAGGAAAATGGCCCTTGGAGAACATTAGTTCTCAGGGAACCACCCTGCTGGCTAGTTCTTATAACTAAGTTAAAACAATGGTATAAAGCTATTCAAAACTTCATTCAATGTAATGATAATCGTAATTAATAATTGCAATTACAATTTCAAGGGAATTATGTTTTTGTCAGCCCTACTTTCACATCATCTTGTGCTTGAATGGAAGAGGTAGTGTGGTATAAAGACGGAATTTTATCACCCAAGTATGTACTTTCCTATAAGTAAATAGTGTTTTTTTTTATCTGTGTAACTTAAATATGCCGTCTACTCGAGTCGTTACTATGGTCTACTCCTCATCAGGTCAGCGTGGAATGGAGGACACTCCATCATGGGATTGGCAGCGTCATTTGACCTACATATTTAGGCTCCTGTTGTCTTTAGCAGTCTAGACCACCCACAGTAGAGTCTTTTTCTAGTGGACACTGATATAGATTCTGTACTCTGTTAACACACTCTGACTGGTCAGATAATATCACACCTAGGATTGCCCAACTTCTTAATATTCCACTCACTGCATTACTGCTTTTCTTACACTGCAGAAACATCCACCTGTACAAGACACCATCAAACAATATTCAAATGTTAAGTTAAATGAGTCACATTTGAACTAGTCTTTCTGTGAGAACCAGATTCTCTCACTTCCCATTTACATTCTTTAGATTTATTTTACTCTAATTACCTATTCTCTCATATGCACATACACCACTTGCATTCCTCTAGGTGCCACCTGCACTCATTCCCAAGTGACGGAATAATAAAAAGACAACTAATGGAGAGATAGAAAGATGGGGGATTCCTGCAGAAACCACATCAGACAGAATAAGAGGAATTTTCTCAAACATACACGTTACACCTCTGCCAGGACCTCAGGGTAGACAGCAACCAGAGAACAACTGTCTTCATATCACAATAAATCATCACTAAAAACACACAATGAAATAAAGTTTGCCCACACTTAATAAAGACTTCAAAATAATACACCCCCATATTGTTATTATAAATAAATGCATGAGGATGAGTCAAGGTCTGACAGCTTCCAAAGCAACTTCACCGCACGTTAAGTTAAATATTATCAAATTAAATTACATACTGGTATATAACTTAACATAAAAAAATATATTCAGTTTAATATTTCAATATTCCAGTGTATTTCCTTGCACTACCGTTCAAAAGTTTGGGGTCAGTAAGGTTTTAAAAAAAAACAAAAAACTTTTATTTAACAAGAAGGACATTTTTAATGAATCAAAAGTGAGAGTAAAGACATACTATATTAGTTTTCACAAAAAATATTAAGCAGCACAACTGTTTTCAATATTGATAATGTAAGAAATGTTTCTTGAGCAGCACCAAATCTGTATATTAGAATGATTTCTAAATGATCACGTGACACTGAAGACTGGAGTAATGATGCTGAAAATTCAGCTTTGCAAACACAGTATCAAAATATAATTTTATAAAATATTATATAGTATTGTTATAATATTTCACACTATTACTGTTTTTACTGTATTTTTGATCAATTAAATAAAATCTTAGAATGTTCAAAAACATTAAAAAAAAAAAAATCTTACCAACTAAACTTTTAAACAATAGTGTATTTATTTGGCAAGTAGCCATATAATAATGTATGTAATGTAGTGTTGGCGAAAAAAAAATCCTCAAACAAGAATGATTTCAGAGTGACTTGAGAAACACAGTAAGTTATAACGCACTAACGCATGATTCAGGATAATTCCTCAGTCTGTTTCAATGTTGCTAAAATGAACAACCCAATGGTAATACCATATTTGACTATTTCATCATAATCCTGTAGAATAGCTGATAACTGAGAATTTCTCACAGGCTTTTTAGAAAAGATTCGGCAGGGCCGTCCCATTATCAAAGCTGAAAAAAGCAGCGGCTGTTCTGAAAAAGGAACCCTGGGTATCTTTGCAAACATGACCTCGCTGAGACAGTTGTTACCAGTCCCCAAATAAGGGCCCAGCCAACAATGAGGGGCAGTGCATTTGTGAGTAAAAGAGGACATGAAGAATAGAGACTGAAGGAGAGGGCACGTGGGTGAAAGACAGCAGAAACTGAGTGTCTTAGTGCGAGTTAGAGAGATCGGGGCTTAGTGACGCTCTCTCTGTATCAGTTCTGCAGACGATGATGCAGTGTCACGGGAGACAGAGCTACACCAGGCTTGGTGTGTGGTATGTACAGGATGTGTCTTTATATATATGGGCTTTTCTTGTGGGCACACTAACATTGTTGGGTTTCAGACATGCTAATGGATCTACAAGGTTTGGCTGCACGTTCTGTGTCATTACTGCACAACCAGAGGTCTGGGTCTGGTTGGATGCTTTGTATTTGTCTGGTTATTTGTATGAAGAGGGGATTAAATGTTTTATTTTAAATGTCTTTTGTAATTGTTTTAAAAATCTTATTTTTCATTTGTTTTTCTTGCTGTAGGCCATCTTTGAGACGAGGAAGTTCTTTCATCTTCCTAACACCTGGACCCCAGTGGGACTTTACGCTGGTGAGTAGCTTATGACATCCATATGAATGCTGGCATACAAAACACTACTGTAGCTCTACTGCCAACATAGTCAGCTAACTACTAAGGTAGCATCATAAGCGCCACAGGCTATGTTTCCATCCAAAGTTGTGAATTTAACTTAAAAATTGGACTATCACGTAAAACATTTACAGATAAAGCACTATTTCCATTCCATGTGTTCAAGAGAACACGATCATCCTGGGAAACTGCAAATTATCTGTAATAAAACTGGAAGTTTCTCCATTGGGGGAAGCCACTGTGGTACATCATTACTAGCACGCAGTTTGGGAACACTATTGTGCGAGACTGTTCTGGGAGGTAATTATAATAATACAATTCAATTCAAATACGTTTTTTTACGCACCTTTTTAGAATTTATGTGCATCCTGGAGTTTTTATCCAGTTTTTTAAAAAAATTTTATGCAATATCCTAAAATTTTCATTAAAAAGGTGGATGGAAACATAGCTACTGAATTAGTGATTTAAAACCCACTTCATATAAAATATCTAACTACTTTGTACTAGTAGACCCTATACCTAAACTCAACCTTAAACCTAACTATACCACAAAACCTGTCTTTTACATGTATCAGTCCTCAATAACAGCAAGAGTGTTTTGTAATAAAACACAATAAGTACACTCTACCTAACAACTGAATTTTTATGTAAATACGCAAGTTAAAAGACACCTAGTATAAAGTGTAATATAAAACTTTGGACATACAACAGATGTCCTTTGTATTTTAAGTGACGTGAATGCTGTAGCCCCATTAATGGTGCTTTGCTAGGGTTCATCAGTTTTCATGCCTCAAACTACAACAATAAGGTCATTTTTGTTAAACTTTCCATCCTTTTCTTTTGCGCAAGTGTGCAAATGTACTTTCCCTTTGCCCTTTATGAAAATTTTGGCAGATATTGTTTTCCACTCAACCATCACATTGTCGCCAACTGATGACATCTTAATCCTCTCATGGCATCCCGTGCCTCTGGTTCAGCGGATGCACAAATTGCCACTGATAAATTCCTAAGCGTCCCCCCCTCAAAATTTCCATCAAACTGAACCCAGCATAGCCCTCATTCCCACTGAATCAGTTAAGCAGTAAATGCAAATTAGTTTGTGATTGAAAACAGAGTAGAGCCCGTTTAGAGCATTCCAAAGTTTATTAAGGCCAAGCGAAATGCAATCCATCTCTCATCTGTAGGAGAATTTGGACGACTTGCTGCTTTATCACATGCCAAAATGTTCCTTTGATATGTTTTTTTTTTTCATGAATACACACACATTAGCTCATCTAGCGGGCACATGGGCCTCATTAGGCTTCCAGCTCAAGCACCATTATCTCACCTTCAAAACCCTGGCGAGGTAAAAGTATTCCTCCCTGCTTTTATTCCTGCTCAAACTCCTGGAACATGAAAGCTGAGGGTCTCTATTCTCTGTCTTTATTGTGGAAGTAGTTCTTTTGGTTGAGGCCATCTGCATGGCTGCAGGGTGACCGTGGTTGTGCAACAACAGATGGATTATGCAGGAAGCGGCCTGCGGACATGTGATAATGTCGGATTTAATTTTGGCAGCGTGTTGTGCCAACATGTGGTGATGAGTTGGAAGCAATTCATCTCAGACATGTTCAAACTTCTGGATTCATTGTAATTTTGTGTTACATAATTTCTCATGTGGTCTCAAGATTTGTATTGTCTGAGTAATTAAAATAATAGGACATATTGTTTACTTATAAGGAATGTAAGGCTGTTCCTGTAAAAAATTGTTTGGTTGTCACAAAAATGTGTGGTTTTTCTTCTGTAGTACCTAAATTCGCATTACAGTGTGAGTCATACATTTACTGTAGAAGACACATGAAGCAGCTTGAGTCAGCTGGAATTTCTACATTCATTTTATAGTAAAAGAAAAAGTTTGTCTGAAGGTGCTTAATAGGGTTGCAGTATTGGCTCAATTGATGGCATGAGTTTGCCACAAGACTACTTTGAACAATAGTAGAGTGAGGAGTGTTAGGGAAACTTTAATTTTTTCCAGTTCTATTATTTGAAGTCTAACTTTAAAGGGCTTCCAAAAGCTTAGACAGCTGACTTGTTGCCTCACTGCCCTATCAGGCAATGGCGTTGCAGGCAGCGTTTGCACATGAAGATACCTCACAAAACTGATTTCAGACAGACGTCTAAGGAAGTATATAAAGGATTAATGATCTACAACAGGGATGGGGAACTTAGATAGTGACGAGGGCCAACATTTTCTCTCCTTAATACCAGGGGGCCAGATTACTAATCCACACTCGCACCTTTTACACGTCTTACGTACGGATATTTCGTTTTCCACTGTGGGGCTGATAACGGAGCTCTTCAGTCGTTGCCTTAGTAACAAACAAGTGACCGATCTTGAGTGATGTCATGTCACTACTCGCATTCTAGCAGCATGGTTCGGCACGGTTGGCTACTTCCGGCGGGAGAACGGTTTATAATCGTGCAGTACCAGGCTCAAGTGGAAATGCAACTGGAACTGTTCCTTGCCTGGCTTGCCATTCCGTTCGGCCCGACGGTGGAAAGCGGATTTTGAGAGCAGTGCAGTGGTGTAATGGCAATTTACAATAAAATCTTTCATTACAGATTTCATTTGCAAACAAATCAAACATATGGGTGACCCCTTGAACTTGGTACAAAGATAATCCGTTAACCATCCTGATTGGATGGTGAAAACACCATTTTTATTGTCAATTTTTCATTAAATTTTGCCAATTTTAGTAAACTTTCACATTAGTGTGCACATCCTACGCTGTTATTAATACAGGGATCGGCTGGAAATAGCGACCTCTCCTGGATTTAGTATTAACATTATGATCTGAAAGTAATCTTTACATTACTTGCTTTTCAAATGTCCAGTGGGCCATATTTAAAAGACATTGCGACTACTACCAAAATTCAGAATAACAGCACACAGGAAGTGTAGCTGTATTTATATAAATACTCCTACTCATATATCACACATTAAATTGACCAGTGTATCGATGATGTCACCTTGTGAATAGAACAAGTGACATCTTACATGTTCCCACACTTGTGTCGGATCGGCTGGCGGTAATAGTGATGTAATGTTCTGTCGAATTTCTTAAAACAGGGCAAGCCTAATTTTTGGTATATAGTGTAGTCTGTTATGTTACCTGTGTGTGTTAGAGTTGTGTGTGTGTTGATGCAACCATCACAGGGTGTGTGTGCTATTGGTTCCATGTTTGTCATGCCAATGTCCAGAGTTTCAGACAACACCTCGGCATTCCAGACATGTTTTAGAAGCAATACGCACTCACAGGATCCCTACTCAGTTCCTGAAGCTCAAAAACAACACAGATTTTGGACATCTCCCTTATCAAATACACCTGTTTCAAGCCTTGGAGTCTCTGCTATTGAGCTGATGAGTTGAATAAGGTATTTGATTATGGAGAGTGTGTTGAGGGCTTCCAGGAACAGGCCCGGGAACCACTGCTTTAGGCTTTTTCTTTTTCTTCTTCTTTTTTTTTTTTTTTCTTATACAAAATATAGCTACAGGTCATGGGTGTGTTTATTCTGCCTTACCGTCATTACCACAACCATTCAGATCACTTTTTTTAAATTTTTTTTTTTTATTTAAAGAGACCGTTTGTTCATTTGAGGTAATCTGGAATTCAGTCTTCTCAGAATTTGTATGTAAATCGAATACTGTAATCAATATTTAGGACTATATATAAGCACTGCCTGATGGCCCGGGGTCAGCCATCAATGGAGCTACGATCAACTTAGGCTTACGATGCTTTTAGGGAAATGCTTTCCCAAAATTGGCTAATCGGGCTAGTGCTGCATCACCACAAATGTTTAACATTTGCACGTTTTTATATCCAAGCTCAAGACAAAAGAGAACCTAATTCGGTACTCGTTATGTGTGCAACACACAACCGAAGCACGCACAGAAAGCCACCGCTCAGACAGCACTCGAATGCTGAATTGAGTTCTCTTTCACATAGGGCTGCACATTTAATCAAATTTCTAATTGCGATTATGATTACAGATGCCACAATTTCGTAATCGTTCAAAGGACGATTACATTAAAAAAAATGCACTTACATTATACTGCGTGCTTAAGAGTTGTGTTTAGAGCATGTTACATTGTGAGAGGCGAATCATGAATACTTCAGAGTATAAAAGTTCTAACCCAGCACAAAAGGAACTACCAGTGACGTAAGTGTACGCTTACTGGTCAAACGAACGCGAAACACCAGCACCGCTATTTTACCAGCACGGCTATAAAAAGCCATGTAAACAGCATATATATTTACTCCACAAACTAACTCTACATCATGGAAGTGATAGATGGACCTCTCAACTTGACGCTAAGGAGAAAATCCAGAGTGACTTTGAGCAGACCAAGCAAAACATGATTATGTATTGCTGCTCAGCTAGTGACATTGGGCATTAACTACATTATAAACGCTAATACTTTCATATACTGTCTACTTTCTTTGTATAACAGTTCTATCTAATAACATTATTACACAGGACTATTAAACAGATCGTAAACTAATGAACACTTTGAATGTGAGCACTGTGTACTCAGGCTGAGCTGTTCTCAGTGTGGAAATACAAGTGGAACTGTTCCTTGCCATTCCGTTCGGCCTGACGGTGGATTTTGAGAGCAGTGCAGTGGTGTAATGGCAATTTACAATAAAATCTTTCATTACAGATTTAGTTTTGAAACAAATCAAACATGGGTGACATGTCACATGTCATGTCACATTACAGAAGTTAAATGGGTTGTGAACACCGTTTTATGTTGGCTTTACTTCATTCTTTGTTTAAGACTTTTTCCCACTGATTGGTAATAACAAATGGACTTAATGCATTTTGGTTTAATCCATATATGTCAAATAATCACAATATGCAAACCACATTCCTTGTCACCATGTGCACAGCCATCCTAGATCTTACTGACCCCTGCAGTATGCAGTGTGTCCCAAAAAACGTGACTTTGATTTGAGCATGTTTGTAATAATCTAATTTTTTCTGTGCCAGCAGCTGTTTGCTCTCATAAATTCTTTGCTGTAATATCCATTTATGGTTTGTACACCAAGATCATGCCGTTTTGGAGCCAAAACATACACAGCCTGTCTATCACTTTGAACTTTTCTCCTTGTTCCTCTGTTTTATTTCTTCTTCTTGTGAGGCTTTAGTTTTATTCTTTTGAGTAATTGTTTAGCTTTCCAAGTTGACCAAATTTTTATCTGAATACACTAGCAATATTGGTGCCACTTGTAAACTAGGGGTGTGTAATATAGATCGTCTATGATATTATCATAATTGTTGTTTTAGCAATTGCTAATCTGACATTATAAAGTATGTCGCTCACTTTGCAAAAACATGCCTAGAGAGTCCACTGTGTGAGAACTCGATTTTACTCTATTAAAAAGGAATAAATATGAATATTTGTCTTTTAGGTTATATTTATGATATATTAGGCAATCACACAAAGAGTGTTGTTTTCTTTCCCCAAATATATGCATGATTTCATATGATATTGATTTTATACAACAGTTTAATAAACAAGAAATTAATATTAAGTGAATTACATTTTGGACACAATATTGCTGTTTTTGTTCTATTTTGCATATGAAAATTGTCCAAACAAAGCCACAGCGGAACTGTTTTGCATCTCTGAGCAACACACAATGGTGTTTCATTACTGAATGAAATGGTCCTTTTGAACAAATCTGCTGAATGAATGATTCAATGGCTCACTTATTAAGACAGTCAAATGTAGGGCTGGATGATTAATCGAAAAGTAATCGAAACTGAAATTTCAGTTTCTGAAATTCTAACTGACATAATTTTCCCATGACTGTTATTTAGTTTTTTTTAATCCTGTTAATACATTGCCCTTACTAACATACTGTGTGAACTCACGTGTAGCCCCATCCAGTCAGTGGCATGGAAGCAACACGGAGGCGAACTCAAACGCAGAGTCAACACACACACACACACACACAGACAGCGTGCGAGCGGCGAGCCCCAACGTGAGGTCTCTTGAATGAGATCACAAAATGTTCAATTAATCGAGATTTTGATTTTAGGTCATATCGTCCAGCCCTAGTCAAAAGCTTCATTCCTGAAATAATCAGCCACTCTACTCACTCATTAACAGTGACTTGCCGCCACGTACTGGCGGTTTTAGTCTCATATTTAAAGTATATTTTCAATTTTAAATTCATTTCGGATCAATATTTAACATTTTACTTTTAATCATTTGTATCTGAAGGTAAATGCACTTGTCACCCTCTGAGCTGCATTAAACAGTCTGTGTAAAAACATCAAATGAAGCTTCTATTTCTTCTGTGTTGCAAAGGCGGATATTGTTGATACTGATTTTATTTGATTTGTAACAGTTTTATAGTGTCCTATTATTCTAATTGATGTTATTGATTAAATATAAGAATTTGACAAATGATGATGCATAGGCTACATTTAATTACAAAAGAAAAAAAATGCCCTTATAAAAGGTAAAAATGCCTATAAAAAGGTAAAAATCTATTTATACTTATTGGACATTTTCTGTCTTTGCTGTGAACCAACCACCGCACAGAATATGAAGAATATCAGAAACTTTAGGAGTCAGCTCCTAACCCTGCCAAGGTACCTGCACAATAACATGCTAAGCAAAGTATTGTCTAATTGTTATTGACAAAAATTCCAGAAAATAGAGATTTTTTTATGTCAATATCACACACCCCTATTGTAAACGTACAGACCATTAGCTTTTCTCCACTCTCAGATAACACAAAAGTAGACGCTTATCTGTGTTACCCATTAAAACGTTCAAAACCAAACACCATGAGTAACCTGTGATTCACTCAGTAGCTCAGTATCTGATTGGCCAGCAATCATTACTGACAACTGAAACCCTCCAGTCAGGTTCTTGATTAATTCTCCCCCGTTGTCTATGAATGGGGATTTGCTAAATGATAGCTTGTCATTTATTGTTTTAGTGTGTTTGCTGTGAATGGGTCTGATGTTATATTAGCCTAATCTACTCATTGCTTCAATGAAACCCGGTGAGCTGGCTGCAGTGTGTTTGGTTTTGATCACATGACTTTACATATGCTTTCACCCTATAAGAAAACAAAAGGCTCATCAAGACGTTACTTCTGTTAGCGGCTGCGACATCAAGAATAGTGTTTTTTCAATTGATACTGGTCTCAAACGAAACCCTAATTGACATACAAACTGACCCTGTTTGTGAAATGTTGCTTATAAAGGTATACACATTTGGATTAAAACTACTACCCGTTTTTAAATGCGATTTACATGTATTCAAATTGTGGATTTAATAATGATATTTAGCCTATTACATAAATGATAAGAAATAAATTTGTTTTAAAATAATAAATTGAATTATTATTATTCGTATTAATAAATAAAACACAATGTCGTTTCATTATGACAGAAAATAAAATTGTGCATATTCCATGTGGGCCTAGTTATATGGAAGGATGTCTTCTTGGGAGGTTCATTATGCTATAATTCATAATTCACTAAACTGTCTTAAACTGCCTTTCTTGAACAGTTTCGTGAAGTGGTTTCTTTTGGGAAAAGTCCAGTAAAGAGAACACAGGCCAATAACAGAGACCCTGAGGGCTCTCGGTGGCCACTGCAGTACTGCAGAAATGTTTACAACTCCTTCACACCCTGCACACACTCCACAGGTAGAATTTTCACTAGCCAGATGCCCCACCAGCCCCCGACTCACACACACAGGTGCTAAAAGGCCTCAGGGATAATGATGTCCTTCCTGAGTCTGACTGGACCTCCTTAGGAGCCATTGTAACCTGTAATAATACCAACTTTCGGGGCAGCACTTTGCATACTCATCAGGAAACCAAAAGAAAAGTGTGGCAAAGTTGACAAAAGAATGTCTTCCTTGGTTCCTCTCCCAAAGCCAGAAAGTTTACATTTTTGTAAGTGTGCCTTTTAGTTTAGATGTGTATTGTGCTACAGGTTCTTATAGACTCTTTTCTTTTTGCAGAAACGCAAGCGCAGAGAGAAGGACGATAAAGACGATGCAGACGCAGTCAGTCTCTGCAGCTTTGACTTCAAGGTACGAAAACCACCAAAACACAATATGTTTTGCAAAGCCAGAAATGGCACAACGGATTTATCAAAATACACAAATCAAATTACTTCCTGAAGTCAGTCTGTCAACAGCATGCCTCAAAACAACATTAAAGTCTCATAACATCAAGAAAGACCAAAATAAAAAAAGGCCCCCGTCTGTCACATTTGTCAGCAAAATCAAAGCCTAGAACCCTAGATAAAATCATTTGTTTGTGGCAGAAATCAAAGCCATTTAACCTTAAACTTGTGGAATTTAATCTTTCCACTGATAATCTGAAAGGTCATTCTTTCAAAAATCATAAACTTTCCATGATTACTGTCAGTAATTATCCTCATTTTAGCAAGGGCTTAATTGAGACGCTCTGCTGTGTAAACTAACAAGTTGTATAATTTGACTCACTGATCTCGACTCCTCTCTGGTTTATTTTCGTACTTTTTTTCCCCCATCTGAAAGGGAACAGTTGATTTATTAATACACATCCATAGCAACCGAACATGTTTTTTGCAGTTTAGTAAGGTCACACTGAGCACACCCAAATCCTCTGTATTTTGACAGACAAGTGAACAATATAACAGAAATGACTTTCATCAGTCTTGCGTCTACAAGATAAGAGAGCTCTGATTCAACAAGAGCCTTCATGCCTTAAGCAATGGAAAAAACCTGGGCATGGTTATTACACAAAAACAAAATATATTGTAACAAATCCATTTTTTAGTATTGTTAGAATAGATTATAGAGGATGGTTGGATAGATTGATAGACAGACAGAGGAACACAAGATAACACTAAAAATATTTATCAGTGTATCAAAGTATCTGTGTACTATAGTATTATTTTGGACTCCAGTGACTTTCATTGTATGGACAAAAATATTTTTACTAAAACATTCATCAAAATATCTTCTTGTGTGTTCCACTAAAGAAAACGTCTTAAAGATTTGAAACATTTTGAGAAATGAGGCCTCAATTCTTTCAATTCACATCTTTTGAAACGTTTCACTCACCTGTCCATTCTGACCCAGACAATTCTATAGAGTGAAACTTGTTTCGCTAGACAGTGCAGTAAACAAAAGTCCAACTCCCTTCCCCACAGCACATCTTTGAGAATGCATATTGGGGGAGGTGTGGGCTTTGTATAAATCACCTGTCCTGATGGTAGCCCTTTTATTGCCCCCTGCTTTCCCATCAGGGCCTTGTTCTTAATGTTGCCTTAACATGGATACAGTTGAAATCCTTACTCAGTATGTAGTGACTAATTTAACTTGCATTACATAGACTGGCCAAACATTTTAGACCAGATTGCGATATATTGTTCAGGTCTGTGAGAAAGAGGCTGTAAGCGTGTGTGGGATGCGTCCTGACCGTGTTGTGTGTCTTGTCGGAGGGGTGTGTTATTAGTTACCTGTTCTGTTTGGTGGCAACCATCTCTGTTGAGGGTGCATTGACTCAGAGTTTAACAGATTTGAGAAACATCAGGATGTGTGTGAATTTTATCTGTTTTTCTGCAGATGGAGTTTGTGGCATACCAAAATAAGAAACCACTAAAAAAAAAAAAAAAAAAAAAAAAATAGTTGTTAGCAAATTATGGTTCCACACATTTAGTGAAACCACTATAGTGGTCACACATTGTGCCACATATGTTTTACTGCAAGTCACATTATAACAACACACGTTTAGGTTTATCTGTCTCTATAAGTCTTCTTATTTTTCATTTCAGTTTCTTTACTTTATAAGAGGATGTTGCCAAATGATTCTTCTCAGGGACTGAGAAGAATCATGAAAAGGGAATAGTTCACCTTAAAAAGAGACATTTGTCATTTCCTTGCCCTAATGTTCCAAATAGGGGCAGGGGATATGACCAATCATTTTTCCTGTCATGATATGAGATTTATTTCACAATAACGATATCACAATTATTTTTGCTTTAAATAAGGTTTTTAAGATATCACACAGAAGACAAGTAAACAGTCAGTGAATAAAACAGGAACAAAGAAACTAATTACAAGCAGTAGGACAAAACTGCAAAAGAACAAAGACACAAATAAAAAGACCTACCTGAAAAATTCAAGCACTAATTTAGAAATACTAGGCTACATAAATTGTATAAAGTAACTAGTCTTGCATAGTCATCACTGTGTAAATTAAATATAAATGTATTTTTATTAAAGTTATAAAAGTGATTGAAATGAGGAGAAGTTTCTCTTTTTCTTGTTTGATTAATAATAACATTAAAACGCAGACAGCAGCAGGTTTAATAGGCTGCTGTCACTTTAAGACCGAATGTACTGATCTAATATACTGATATACGTGCGCTTTTTCTCAATTGTGACATAAATGACTGTTTATGAGGATACTCGCGAAGACTGGCATTTTAACACACAAGTGTGTATATGTTTGAACGGTTAAGCCCAAAGAACTCTTGAGTTCTGTACTCACTAGGGGTGGGACAGTTTAGATTTCTCACGTTTCGGTTTGTATCACGGTTTTAGTGTAGCGGTTTCAGTACAGTTCGATATGTGCCATGTTTAGTAAAATATAGGACAATTGTCAAATTAAGATAAAGAAAATAAAAACAATCTAACTACAAGAAACAGCACAAATAAATACATGAGAGCTAAAATACAAATAAAATAAACAATGCTTTACAGGTTTTTCAGGTATCTAACCGCTTTCAGGTACAGAAATTGAGTAATCAAATATGAAATAACACTGCATATAAACTTCTTTGAATAGTTAAATAAAGATGAAACATTATTGAAGTTACAACAGCTTTTCAGTCAAGAGTGATTTCATTGTGCTATGTCGTTCGATTAACATTAAAACACAGAGCAGGAATGATCCAGTACACTGATACTGATACACATGCGCCATCTCGTTTTTCTCCTAAGACATAACCTACTATGTTTGAATAGGATACTCGCTAATATAGGCATGTTGACATAATTTTTGTGTGGATTTGTCCGTTTAGGTGCAAGACTTGAAAGAGAATTTGCACAAGAGTATTTACGCGCTGGGTACATGTACATGGCTCTCCATGTACGCGTTTGGATGAGTACACACAAATCTCCTCACAGCATGTGCGGGTTCTCTTTCGCGTCTTACGTTTGAATGTTTAAATTGGCAAGGTTTTAATGAGTTTAACCAAAGATGGCAACGTGAGATGTTCAGGTCTCACCTGCGCTCGCGTCGCACGTTATCAACACTCGGGTAATGACGGCGTAAATGACTGGTCATAGAGCATTCGGCACATCATTGAACAATTGTTTACAAAGAGTGACTGTTTTTTTCCATTCTCTTTTGATCATCGCTGTTGTAACGTATTAAGAAACTAGAATGCATATCCATTGAGTGAAACATACATTAGCCAAATCCATCTGTCTGTTTTGCAGGTTGTTTTCAACAAACCATATTATAGATGCGTCGTCAGAACCGAACCGTCCCACCCCTAGTACTCACACACTCTATGAGCAGGGGCTTCATGTGCACGTGCTCAGAAACCATCTCTCAGACTGTGCTCACATATACAGAAATTAACTCTTTTGTTGCTTATTGCGCTTAAATTGCTTGTTTTAAATAGCAATGCTTTAAAATGCATACAAACGATAAGCTTTCGTGACGGTGCAGCACAGCTAAATAATCATTAAACTAACATCAAAAACTAAAAAGAGGAACAAGTCCACGATAAAGTTCAGGTACAAGCCAAAGACTTTTTACTGTTCAATTTGGATACTGAACATGGGCTGGATGCTCAATTTTGTAACCATCATGGATGATTATATTATGGAAAGAAAAAGATAGATGAGAGCCCAAACAGGATGAGTGGGGGTTGGGCAGAAGAGATGGCAGCAATGATAGTGTGATTCCAGAATAAAACAACTGGTGTTCCTCTATTGATATACACCTACACACTCAGACGTCACAGACAGCTACAGTCTATGCCCAGTACAGGCTTGTCTTGCTTACCACACCTTTGTAATAAGAAATTGGAAGTATTCAAGAACTTGGACGGAAGAGGATGTCTAGGGCTTTATCATTCCCAGTAGTAAGGTATTCTTTACACTGTTAATAAAAGTCTGTACAAGTACACATGATGCATCCTGGAACATCAAGCCACAATTACATAAAATTTGAAATGCCATGGCAGTCACCTAGGCTGCAGTACCATTGAATTTTCCACCAGGGGGCAGCACTATGATCCATCGCACCCCGTTCCGCTTGCTGCCCATTCAACAGAGGTTTATCAGAGCAGAGCGTAGCAAGTTCGCTTACGTTTTCCCTGTCAGGCAAGCTCACACACGGCAAGTCAGGCAAGTGAGTCACTCTTGTGTGATGGTGTTTGGCACTGAAGTAGGAGCGCTGTGTTTGTGCTTCACACCCAGATGTCCAGCTGTTATGTGTGTCGAGGTGTTAGCCCGCAGGGGGTGCAGGCTGAGCCGTGCTCTCATGCAATATGGCTGCCACACCTCTCATCAAAAACACACTGAGAACAGTATGAAAGTGTCTCCCCATGGGATGGGTAATGAAGGAACCCTGTTATTGACTTCACCCATACGGATATATTTAACTTTCAACCATACGTTTTAATTTTATTTATTTTTTGTGCACAGCCGTTATGGTGAAATGCTGAGTAGTCATAATCAAACGCCATTTGAACTACTCCAAAAAATGGCTTAGAATTTCTACCACCATCATTTAATATACTTACGGCAATGATAATTTATCGATCATTGTTTGATCTCTTCACGTTTTTGAGATGCACACAGATTTGTTATGAACATGGGTATCGTGTAATGTTTTGAATAATAGAATAACATGTAAACTAAATGCAGCCTCATTAGCAAATAACCCTGCTTCCGTTTGACTCGTTCACTAAGTAGTGGAAGGTGTCCTGATCCAAACACACATGTCCTGTTTCACACTCTTGTATTGACACAGGAGGTTAAGCTTAGAGTCTGCACATCGTTCATCTCCATTTGCTTAACGCGCACCCCAATGCTTTCACACTTTTTAACACAAAAATCTCTTAAAACCCGCTGACACATCATGCTAGTCTGTTTGTGTAGCTAAAGTTAATACTGCTGCTGACAGTGTGGGAAGGTAGCAGTAAAAGTTTTGGGTCTGTAGTGAACCATACTCCTTGACCACACAAATGTGGAGGTAAATGGGTGTGCGGTTTTGCGTACGCTGAGAAAAATAGACAGAGAAAAGCAGCTTTTGTTAAGCAGGATTTGTTTACGGTGTGGTCTGGGTCAGTTTCTGGTTTGGGCCACTGAAACTTTTTGAGACTCATCAGACCTTCCCACACACCTCCAATACACAGACAGCCACCAGTGCTCTGTGTGCATGTGACCCCCTCAGTCCTGATTGATATTGTAATTGATCATCCCCCTCCCCTGCTGATGAGTGGGTGATAACGACCCAGTTCTTCATTAGGCAGATCTCAAAGCAAATATGCCTGTACTTTACACCCTTCATGCAACTCAAAGACATACATAAACCAATCCACATTGCAATAGAAACAGACTTGACTTCACTTACCACAAAAAAAATTTCTTTTAAAACTTGTACTGCAAACTGGGGAGTCTGTGATGTTTTAGTGTGTTTATTTGTTTTTGAGGTCCAAAATTACTTTATGATTTTATCCTTAATATTTTAAAGGCAGAAAAAAAAAGTTTCTAAAAATGTATTTTTTGACTGAAGATTTAAACAAGCTTTTTACAAAAGGTTTATAAGCTCTTCTGCCTTATGGACAGGAACATATTTTGACTACTGAAACGTAAATTCAGAATTTTGCTATGTTGATGTGAGATTGCTGAGATAAGTCAGGTTTTCTCAGTCTGTTCAGTCATTTACATATCCCCAACTCCTTTCTCTTGCCATTGGTGAGTTTATATTGACTCCGCCCATTGAAAACCCTGTGTATATAAGCACTCCCTACCTCTCACATCCCTAGAACAAAGTTAGATATTGTTACAGCACACACACTAAGAGTGTGTTTAGAAGTTAGAAAGCTCCGCTCAGGCGGACAATCACAAGTTGGGGGGGGGACGTTGAGGTTTTTAGTCCTCTTATGTTACATCAGGTTTTTATTTAAGAATCACTCGTGGATTATTGCCGTCCCTTGGAAATAACAGAAACCAACCAGTGGATTTTATTAAAAGAAATGGTGGCTTACGATGAACCTTGTGTGGTACCTATCAAACGGACTTTACAGAAGATAGACTATCAGAACCAGATCTACAAAGAACTAGAGGTGAGACCCAAAGGCGATTAATCACAAATTCTGTCCTGTTGTTTCTTTTGCTCTTTGTTTGGCATGATAAAAGCATGTTTGAGTTCCTACACTTTCTTTATCAGCCAAGTCAGAACCTTGCCCTGTTGTTATCTTGTAAGCACACTGGCCTTTAAAGGAGTAAAAACCACAGGTGTGTTTCTCAAGAGTTTGTGTTTGGTGGGGTGAGACTTGAGTGAGTGCTCTGCAAATGAACGAGGCTAAAGGTCTTCTCGGCTTAAGTAGTCATTGAATTACTGGATTACATTTTAACAGTTTAACATTTTTTGAAATGGTCTCACCCATTGTGGCGGCATAATACAGGAAGTTTAAAGCCTGTGTGTTTGGTTGTACACCTGAGCAGAAGTTTCACAGGTATACAAATGGTTTGAGGGACCCTTCAGGGCTTTTTTATTTATTTATTTATTTTTTTTTGAAGGTGTGAGCACACAGAGATGAAGAGCATTCTGGCTGTCTGAAAGCAGTCACAGCCTGTAGTCCAGGTATACTTGAGCCCTTCCCTAAGCATTTAGAAATGTATTCAAGACCCAGAAAGAGGCTTTAGTTTTACTTCTCTTCAGCAGGCTGCTATTCCTATTTGCGGTTCCAACTCTGATTCGGAAGTGGTCACAGAAAGGGTTTAAGTTGTCGGGAAGGCTAAAGCAGAAGTAGCAAATTATGAATGAATCAGGAGATTTTTAGGAAGTTGTGGCTCAAAGCTGAGGGAAATTTGTTTAGTTTAATTTTTATAATCACAACTTATTGTTTTATTGCCTGGCATTTATATGGCTTGCCAGTAAGGATTTAAATAATCTAATCTGTCCATCAGAGGGATTTTGATGAAAGGACAGAAACAATAGCATAGACTTCCGTTGTTTTTATGCACAGCTAATTATAATGACTTAAGACTCCTTAGAACCATACTCCTAAAAGAATCTTGAATTTTTTTTTTTTTTTTTACTTTTGAGGTAAAACAAAACACAAAACAAAAACTCCCTTTGGGGATGATATCACATTTAGCCAACTTCTAGTGACAATTATGTCTCCAAAGTCTAGCTAAGCAAACAAACTGTTACACAGCAGTAGTCTAAACTTTAGTTCCTGTGGGGGAGGCTTCCCCCTGCTAAGTTCTCCCAATCCAACTCTCCAAGGGGGGTCCCTAAAAAGTTAACACAACCAGAAATAGCCACACTATCTGTCTACATGTTGCTCTTTCCACAAGATAATCTATCATTTTAAAAAGAGAGAGAGAGAACAGAAGTGTTTGTTATTGCATGGTTTCCCTGAACTGCAGGAAGAGCACAATGGGCAGCAGCAACACTCTGATTATTTGCGTAGAGCCACTAATCGCTCACACTGGTACTGCTGTGCTCTTTTAAATTCAGTTTGAGCCAGACTGCTTCCTCTGCGTTCAGTCTCCCTAATGTCTTGTGTTTTTGGCCACCGTTAAAGAAGGTTCAGATGTGGTCTTCATGTTTACTTGCATGATATGTTACAGCGGAGGAAGGGTAGGCAGGCAGGCAGAACTAGATGGCCAGTTGGGCTTGGCCACAGTTGCAGTTCCTACTAAAATGAAGTTGTAGATCTGCTCGGCAGCTGTTTGGTTTCACTTTGCCAAGATGAGAATAACACATCCCTTTTTATATATTTTAAGCAGCTGGAAGACCATCCAGCACTGGAAAATCTATTGAAATGTGCATTTTAAAAAGTGCCAAGCACATAGTGCTTTTTGTCCCTGCCGCTTGAAAGACGTAAACACTTTTTGACAACAAGGCTCACATTGTTCCAGGAACGGTAGAAGTTTTTTCAGTCAGATCTCTAGAGTGAGTGTAGGATCAACGTCTCAGATCTGTTTTGCTTTGATTTCTCCCCCCTCTCAGGTCTGTTGAGGTTGGCTGGAGGCCCAGACATTATGGATGTAGGGTTTGAGTGTGCTCACCTCCCCCTCTTCCAGGGGGTTCAGGTGTGCCTGTATCTCTCACGCGAGGGTTACAGAGGGCCTGCCTCAACACGAAACCATAAACAGCTCTTAATGGAAGAAAGGAAAGAGAAGAGAAGAGTAGGGTAGAGGGGGTAGAGTGTTCCCTGTTTACAAGGCCTGGGTCAAATCTGTAACTCACCATGGTGGTCCCTCTGACTCAAATAAATAAACAACCAACGGTTCTCAAACTTACCCTTGAAAGAGCAAATTTATCTCTGTTAAGTGAACAACAGCTCTGATTAGGAGACCTGTTTGCTATAGTTAGGCCATAATGTCGAGTGTGTGTGGGTCATCAGCATGGGACAGCTGACTGGAGTCTCCTACATTCCAGTCATGCCTCTTGAACCCTGGGTGTCCAGGGTTGCAGTCAGAGAGGGTTTTGTTCGTGTTTTTATGCATGTATGCATATATATATATAGAGAGAGAGAGGGAGAGAGAGACATTTTTTTGCTGAGAGGGTCAATCTCACGTGATGGGCATAACAGCTGCTAACTCCAGAGGTTGGAGCTTCCGCCTAGCTGTCTGTCGCCCAGGAAACACCAATCATCCTGACCTCAAGATGACCCCTTTACAACTGCACTAGTTAGGAGTGTATCATGTGACTCTGTGACTGTTTAATTGAGGCGGCAACTTGTGGTCTCAACTTTAGCCTTCTTGCAGTTGTGCATTTAATGAAACACTAAGGAATCTGTTGTGGTCAGTAGGGGGTAATTAAGTTTTAACGTTTATTTTCATCCATGTGTCTCATAGGAACCCTGTACTAAGCGTGTGCGGCCTCTCGGCCGAGTGACCTCGCTGGCGAACCTCATCTCTCCCGTGAAGAATGGGGCCGTCCGACGCTTCGGCCAGACCCTCCAGGCCTCGTTCCGGGGCGATGGGCGGTCTCCGGGCGTGCCCCAGCAGAAGCCCTGCAGCAAGGCCGCGGCTCCCACACCACCCAAACGCCGCAACAGCACGCTCTGGTCCGAGACTCTGGACGTCCACCAGAAAGGAACCTTTTCCACCAAAGAGATTAAGAGACAAGAGGTGAGTACAGTCGGAAGTACAGAATCCAGACAGCACTGAAAAACCCAGACTATTAAATCCACTCTTAGTCTCCCTGCCAGACGCTACTGAATCAGGCCTGTGTGACTTATTAAACCCAAAGGGCCTGGGGCTTGGAAAGTGCCCTGTTCTTTCTCTCCCTCTGTTTTTATTCTCCATCGCTCTACCTCTCTCGGTCTGGCTGTGTTTTTTTGGCGTGTGTTTTCGGCACGCAATGGAATGGAGCGGAGAGAGTCTGGCTGTATTTTGCTGTCTCAGAGTCAGACGTACAGTGCTAACACAGACTGGCCAGTCTGACGCACAAAGCCCCCACCTCTCATTCACAACTAGACTTAGTAATCAGACATTACAGCAAACTGTGAGCCCCTCAAATATTTCCCACCAAAGAGAGAATCAGACGGATATGTAGGGGCTTGACTAAAAATAATCTTCTTGGTTTTGAATGTGACCATTCGTTTTCTGTCTCTCTAGGCAATTTTTGAGCTGTCTCGGGGAGAACAGGACCTGATTGAAGACCTGAAGTTAGCCCGAAAGGTTTGTCCATTTTGATTTTTGGTTGGAACATTCAAAGCAAATAGACCAAATAAGTTCTTGGCTGTGCTTTCAGAGTTAGACACATTGGCTGGCTTCCTTCCTCCATTTATAGCCAAAAATGTCTCTCTCTTTAAAATTAGAAGCTGTAGCTATTATTTACTCATTTTTTCATTTTGTGTGTCCAGGCGTACCATGACCCCATGCTGAAACTTTCTATCATGTCTGAAGAGGAGCTGACAGCCATCTTTGGAGACTTGGATGCTTATATTCCTCTTCACGAAGGTAGATATCGTACCCAGACATCTTATTTATTTTAGTTGAAATGATAATGACCAGTAGTACTAACTCATTCTTTACCCAATCAGATCTTCTTGCTCAGTTGGAGAAGGCTACAGGCCCAGATGGCACAGTGGGACAGATCGGCAAGATTTTTGTGAACTGGGTAAGTATCTTTTTGCTGTCTTTATATTATTATAAAAAAAATGCACATTATTGTTGAGCATTGCAAGAGTGTTAAGATTAACTCTTTTTTTCTTCCACAGCTGCCAAGGTTAAATGCGTACAGGGCATACTGCAGTAACCAGTTAGCTGCCAAAGCCTTGCTTGACCAGAAGAAACAGGACCCAAGAGTTCAGGACTTCCTACAGCGCTGTCTTGAGTCACCTTTCAGCAGGAAACTAGACTTGTGGAGCTTCTTGGACATTCCTCGTTCACGATTGGTCAAATACCCCCTTCTTTTGAAAGAGATTTTAAGACACACACCACCAGATCATCCAGACACAGCAAGTCTTGAGCAGGCGGTAAGTACAAACACACATCTATCAAGTGTAGGCTTTCAAAATTTAGTCGTTTAGGTGAAATTTGGTGTTAATGCTGCATTTGTTCCTCTTCTTTAGATAAGCATTATTCAGGCTGTGTTGGCTGACATCAACATGAAGAAAGGAGAGTCAGAATGTCAATACTATATTGATAAGCTGGAATATTTGGATGATAGACAGAAAGACCCACGCATAGAGCAGTGCAAAAGCCTGCTTTGCCACGGTGAACTTCGCAACAAAAGTGGCACGGTGAGTTTTTGTCTTCCACACAGACACACCCATAACAGCCTGAACTGCTGGGGGCAAATCACTTCTGTCTTTTATTTTCTTGATATATAAACACAAATTCACAAATTGCCCTCTTTTTTCTCCATTCTTTTCCTTAGAAGTTGCACGTGTTTCTGTTCACGGAGGTTCTAGTCTTGACCAGGCCTGTGACGCGGAATGATCGGCATTGTTTCCAAGTGTACCGCCAGCCAATTCCAGTGCAGGATCTCGTATTGGAAGACCTGCAGGACGGAGACGTTCGCATGGGCGGTTCATTCCGAGGGGCCTTTAGTAACGCAGATAAAGGTAAGGTTGATGCCTCTAAGTGTCATGCTGATCACACCACTTCCTTCGGTCGTTTTTTTGTTTCCTTTTGCTCATTTGAATATTTTTTTCCCCCCTCTGTAGCCAAGAACATCTTCCGGGTCCGCTTCCAGGACCCATCTCAGGGTCAGTCCCACACACTCCAGGTCAATGACGTCTTCCACAAGCAACAGTGGCTCAACTGCCTCCGCAGCGCAATGTCAACCCAGAAAGATTCACCGCTTCCTGAGAATGAATCCTTGTCCACCCCTGCCAGTACCGACGTTTGCACCAAACGGCGCTCGTCTTCAGTGTCCGCCATCATCCATATGGAAGAGATGGATGAGAACTGTCCGCGGGCCGCAGTTTCCGCCCCTTCCTCACCCAGCTCAGAGGAGCCCCCCAGCCCCACACCCTCCGCAACCTCCACCCTGTCCTCGTCATCTTCATCATCTTCGATTTCCGCCCCCTTCCTGCCCCGCAAATCTAAAAAGGACAAGCGTTCACTCTGCTCGCTGGGCAAGAGGAAAGAGACCATGGTGTAAAGACTGCGCTATCCCAGGGTGTAGATGGAGTGGCATTGTGCGGAGGACTTGTATTTATGTGTGTGTATAGACTGTGTGTGTTTCTACAGCAGTGTTTTTGTGTTACTGTCCACAATGGCAGCTATTATTACGAAATCCCTCCCCCAAAAACCCTCCCAGGTCCACGTGGGCCACACCAGTACCAGAAAGACAGTATTTGTGAGACGACTGTGTGTGTGGATCTCAAGGGATTCAAGATTGAAGATATTCCACACATTTTAAATCACCATGTTGATTTGTGTGAAAACTCAAGATCACATCTAGTCTTGTTTACTGTTAGTTTGGTCATATTTTTTGTTGTTTATTTTATTAATAATGATTTTTTTTTTGTAATTAAAGTTATACTTTTTTAAACTTCTCAATAAGATATTTACTGTAGCTCTTTTTTGTTTTATTAAAAGCACTGTTTAGCTTTTAGAAGGGAAGAATACCCACTGAGAAAAAAGACGAAATATCGAAAGTAATGAATACTTTGTAAAAGTCTGATTCACTCTCGCTCTACTGGAAGGCAAGTCTTACAAGTACATTCCCATTAAACAGATATTTTATCAGCTCCATTTTATATTTAAATCAGATGGTATAATTTTTTATCAAGACAAAAATGCTATGTTTGGTAGCAGTATGATTTTAGTTTCCCATTGGAAAATTTAGCTATTTTGTTAATGCAAAAATCAAACCTGAGCCATATTTGTTTTTCACCCCCCAAAAATGATGGATGAATATTTCAATGTAGCATCTTGCATGGAGCTTTAATTGTTGAGTCCTGCCTGCATTATCATGAGGGCCCAGTGCATGTACATGCTTGTCAAAGCAGAAAGTTGACGTAGAATGGACAGTCGCATAGAAGAGAAGTTGAATGTTGAATGAGGGCTTGAGAAATGTTGACGTGATATTTAGAAGGAAACTTTGGAACAGAGTTGGAAATGACTAGATGGACTACTTGATTGGCGCTACTCGATATAAGCAACCATCCATGGACTTTGGTTTGCTGTTATTTTTATTCCGTAGTGTCTTCATGAAGTAGGAAGGTTTGATACACTGGTAACAAGCCAAGACGTTGTTTTGAGAAGAAAGAAAGATGAAAAGTATGTTTAGGAGAATGAACTGTTAAAGAAGGTTAAAGAATGTTATGACCACTTCAAAATAAAATGTCTGTAAAAAGTTTGTAACTGAGAAGAATAATGTACAGTATTGAGAAGGACTGTGGTGGCCTGTATGTACAGTATGTGGTGTAAAAATTAACTATTAAGAACAATAAAGGTCTGTGTAAGATTTGCATCTGACACCAGAGTTTCTTTCTTCTGATGTGAATTGCTGTTCTGCACTACAAAGCAAAGTTTTCCAAAGGCATTTCTGAGACGTTACGAAACCTAAATGTATAACATGCCGATGTGATTATGAGAAAGATATCATGAAATTGTTTCCATAAATTCCAGGTAGACGGGCACTCAATAAGCATACAGACACAAATTCACCCACACGCAGGTTAATTAGTTGAACTACTGTGTTTTTCTCCGTTGACAATGAATCACTCAAAAGCACTTTGAACAAATCCCCCAATGTGGGCGACATGCCTAAATCATCTTCCATTTTTAGAGTTTGGATGATTTTCATATACCGAATCTGTCTTATCCAGCTCCACTGCCCTAACCCCCTCTCTCCATTTCATCTAGAACTTGGCAGCTGCATAAAGTAAGTCAGTCTGTATTAAACAAATACCTTCATTTATCCAAGAACCCCCTTCACTGATGGTATTTGCCTCTGATAATCTCTTTAGTGGGAGGCCCAAAACAAATGAGCTGTCAGGAGTCACTTAGCACGTTCGCTGACGCGCTTTGGAGTCTGGATTCGAATAACACGATCGCTTTTGTTTGTCTGACGGTCAATCAGAGAGCTTGTGTGTGAACACTGACGATGGGTCCCAAGAATGCGATCGGTTCTTGTTTAAAGCTAATCTCAGCCAATGAGTTCACAGCATGGATTGATTTTACGTGCATTAAGTCATTTGGCTCTTAAATGCACAAAATGGCCTTTCTGTGCTTGGCAAGGCCACTTTTAGGAGGTTCAGGTTTTATGGAGAAATTGCCTCACGTCTGCCTTTTAGGGATAACGGAATTCTGCAAACATTCGTTCATTTTGCCCGGGGAGGCTGCCTGCTGTCGCCGATTTACTTTAATAAATGCTAATAATGTAGACACATGACCTTTCCGGGGTCATAGAATGGTCATACGCATTTACAAGCAATTTGTGTTAACATAAAGGGGGTTTGTATTGTGAAGCAACACTCCCGTACATTGTTCCTCACTGTACAGGAGGAAACAGCATTTATTGAGTCTGCTGGGAGTAACTCAAATAAACAGATGATGATGGTCAGTTTACAACTGCGAACAGATGCATTCACAAGGGGTTTGGGAAAGTATGACCTCATAAAACCTTTCCTAATTTTGTGTGAAAACAGCGTTATGGCAACGAAGCACTACATGTTGTCTAAACAGCCACTAAAACAGTCACTGAATTAGCACCTACCCCTTTGAGTGTCTAAACAAGTATAAGGACTAGGGATGTGCGCAACAACTAATTTCATAACCGTTTAAACGGAAATTTTGCAACCGACTAGTCGACTGGTTTAACCCCGCCCCCCTTATAGCTTATTATAAATGGATTTCCTCAAATAAAAGTTAGTCCACATAAGTAAGCCCTTTAAGGTATTGTTGTTCGTTGCCTCACTTGCCTGTCCGGGTTTGAACGCGCTTTTTGTGTATGAACATTATCTGTACACATGACAGGCGGCAAAAATCGCAAGAAACACTCGATGTGTACTGACAACTACTTTAACCGTATTTACTTCGTTAGTATGTTGAATAGCAACTGCTCAAATGTCAAGTAAGTTTCATTCATGTTTCTCCTTTAATCCGATAAAAACTTTCATATCGTGTTGCCCCTCATAACCGGTAGTATAACAAGCCTAAGAAAGTTTAAATGTCATACTAGTTTGACATGACATTGAAGAAAACGGAAACGTTTTGTGTAGGCAAGGCTTTCAAAATAGCCTACTCCCTCACCTTGCTCATCTTCCGATCGGACATTTCTCCGCGAGCGCCACAGAGAAAACCAACGCATGCAAAATCTAAGGTAAAATTAAATTATTTTGTTTTCCGCTGCAGATATACACTTTTCAAAATAATATATTAAATTTCAATATGTAACATTAACATGACGGTAATTTAAACGTAGCCTTTGTAAAAATATAAAGCAAAACATTAAATGTGCAAAAAAAAAAAAAAAAGTTACGTGTAAACGACTAGCAGCAACGGTATCGTTTAATCGACTAGTCGGCTAGTCTAGCACATCCCTAATAAGGACTCTTGGCTCCAGAGTAAATCATTATGGTTACATAATCAAATGTGTCTTCACTGTGTCTCTTAGATGATTGGGGTTATGTAACGTTTGACAAAGACTAATGGAGACTAAATATTGCAATAAGTAGCTAATAGGTCAACATCCTCACATTGTTATAGATGGTGATTGAGCGACACAAACCTTGGGCGTAATAGATCTTCAGTTTGGATTACATCTTCATGCATTCAGGAAATCAGACCTTGGTTGTGATTTCATGGAGGTGATTTGATCATGAGTTTGAAGTACAGAGTATCACTTATATACAGAGTATCACTATTATGAACCTAAAGGCACATCAGAACAAAAAAGGCTGATTAATCAAAGCTTAGATGTGGTTTGGATGTCTTTTTTGTTGTCTTCCATACATAGTTTGTGTCTGAAAAAGGCAGCAAGGCTTCCAAATTCAGTGTTTGCATAATAATATGATGTCTTCATCTTCGTCAGTTTTTGAACTTTACCACCAACCTACATGCACAGGATTGTTGGATTCAAAAGGGGAAAAAAAATGGTGTCTAATGGAGCGAATAATTTTTAAATCTAAAGTTTTATTCAATTTCTATCAATAATAAGCATTCTTGCTGTATAAGGCCCTGTTTCCACCTGATATTAAGATGCTTTTTGGTCGATCGGATCACAAGCGGACGAGGGAGAGACATATCCGTTTCCACCTGGTTTTTTAATCCGTTTTTAATTCACTTTTGTCCCGATTTCTTCGAGGGAAGGGTCTATGGGTGGGTAAATGTATGGGCTTTTTCAGATCTTTCGATCTGGACAAAATAAGCTCTCAAAATTCACATATGAACGCGCCTGGAGATGACGGAAAAACATATGGAGAGCATCAGCTATCATTTCTGCTCTGATAACCACAATACCACGCCGAACGCCGTGAAGAGATCAGGAATGGTGAGAGAACATTGTGCTTGGTACATTTTTCGTCTTCAAACCAAACTTTTGTCTTCAGCTGACAAAGTTTAAATCCGGTCTGGCTAGCACACGCTTTTCATAATGTTTACACGTTAGGTTAGTAGACATAGTGGCTGTTCAAACACATTCGATCACATGAGCGCTTCCACTACGAAAGCAATCCGGTCAAATGCGTTTTCGACTGCCTCTGGAAGTGGTCGAAAATGGACAAGCTCAACACGTTTTACACCCCATTTACACCTGTATTTAGCGTCATCCACTTGTGATCCGATCGACCAAAATGCATCTTAATACCAAGTGGAAACAGGGCCTAAAGCTCACCTGAATTTGTTCTAGATCAGTAGCCACTATGTTATGGTGACTTGGAAGCTTGTTTGAACCGGTTTCATTTGGCAGTACGATCATACACAAACACAGCATGTTAGGTCACTGACTGACTAGCCAGCTGCCTTCAGTTTCAGACACAAGCATAAACAAAAAGGTCTCGATATGTAGGACAAGCAGCACAACAGTCATCTTATTATTAAGTTGTTGATAAAGACGAGAGTCAAAGACTGACTGACATAAGCTAGCGTGCACTTATTCAGCACTCAAATACCCACTCTGGGACACTTAATGGCTTATTTAGACAGAACATGACTTCATTCACCCAGAAGTGCTACAGAGAAGAATAACATGATATGCAAAACCTTAACTTCCGATCTAAAGCTGGGAACTGGTGTCAACTTCGTATTAATGCTATGAATCACACAGTACTTGTCAAAGTAACATCCTATTCATCCTTCCTGTTTCTTATATTGTTCACATGCTAGATCACATTCGGGAACAAAACCCTAAACTTAACCAACAAAACAGAGCAATGGCCCAATGTGGACAGCGCACAGGCTTCACATGTTGGAGCTGTAGTGTTCATGCCAGTGACTCTCTCCAGTAATTTTCTCTTTCGTATTAATCATATAAAGAAGGGGGGAAAAAAGTGTTACAAATGTTTGTATGTGGACCCTTCAAATAATGTCCCGTTAAGGCAAGTCAGTCTCATGCCGGCCATCTTGGCAACACCTCTGTGTAGTATATATGCAGTCCATTTGTCAATCATACAACCAACATTATCAAAGACTGAGAGGTGGGTCAAAAAGGGTGAACAAGTTTGATCGCCAAAGAGATCAAATCAAGATTTCTATCACTTGAATGGTATGTTCCCAAATTTCACTTATTGCATAAATTGTGATTTGTTTACAGGCCGTGGTGCCATAAAAAAAATGTTCAGCTTATGCAAGAGGATCTATTCCTGACAGGAGTTACGGCCAAATTATGAGTCAGTTCTGTCAGTAAGGTGTACGCCATTCCAGGGAATCTTCCATTTTCCATTTTTCTCTCTTCCTGGGGGATTGCAACATATTACAAGACCATCAGGATATATTGGTTTCCTTTCTGTGCTAAAGCTTTGTATAAAATTACATTTAGCAGACACAGTTTATACAGTTTTATACTTTCATATACACACAAGAGATATTTATTATATTTATCTTTAACTTCTCCTCCCATGTTTCATCGTTTAACTCTTACAGAGTTTCTATGTTGTTCTTGTGTTGTAGAAACTACATCAATATCTGCAATTACTGCTGCTTACTGTTTTGTTGTCAATTGTCGTCAAATATCAGGACCACACCTACTGTATTCTCAGCTTGAGACCGTTACATAACAATGAACTGCATAGTTCAGAGTTACAGTAAATGTGTGCATATCTTGCCAATACTTAGGCAGCATAATGACTGAAGAACTTGACACTTAATGCAGTTGATGAAAAATAAAAAAATAAATGTATGAAACCGTGCAGTGCTTCTTGTAGGCGTGACTTTTTTAACCATTGTTTAAAATGTTTATTTTAAAAATATAATATTTGCCATTCAAAGTTTAATCAACAGTGATAGCATCATCGTAATATTTGCATATTGAGGTCTGATTGGCTTTTTTTTTTTTTTTTTTTGCGCATTTATTTCCATACTGGATTGGGAGTATAGTCTTTCTAGAAGAATTACACTGAAAAGATGCAATGGCAAAATTTAAGCAAAGTCTGCTGCTTGCAAGTATGTATTTCCTTCTGGAAACGCAAATCTAGTTTCATTAAAGGACTGCTGCCCAGCTGAAGCACACTGACAGATATGGAAAATGGAAAGGTTAATATTACTATAATGGATGGCTTTCTATTGAACTAGAAGAAAAAATCTTGAGGTTTCATAGAGGTTATATATGCGATTTTCAATCTTTCAGGATCGTTGACACTCACAACAATGTGAACAAGGATCGCATTAAGCCAGTATTATCTATTATTCTCTCTGCTCAAATAAATGGTGTTATATAACACTAACTGAAACATGTTGACGTAACTTATAATTTTAGTCTTTTGTTTTCCTTTAGTTAAGTAAAATCAGCTCAAATGTGTTTATGTTTAGACAAAATTTAGTAGCATGACATCACTTGGTACATTACGAGGAAGGATTTTGATTTTGTAATACATCTTTCCCCACACACTACTGCACAAAACACAATGTTCTGTGGCTTCAGTCAAGTTAAATTATACTTTTTATTACAAAAGAAATCAGAGTCTGCTTTACTTTAATTTCCTCCCCGAATACCTGATGGCTTAGAAAAATCTAAAGATGCAGCTTTAGTTTTGGGCTAGACCTTTGGCCTACGTTGTGTTTTCATCCACCGTCAGTTATATAGTCACGAGAATAAGCCTTTCCATGTCCATACACAAACATTCAGAGTTCCATCTGGAATAACAAAAAGTGCACGTAGCCCACGTCTTAAACACTATCTTCCCCTGAATGTTACCTTTACCTTATGTAACATACTGCATGGATTTTTACTGCATCTTCGAGCAAATTCACTGTGTACAGGCTTGCGAGACTTTGTATGTGTTGAGCCTTATCTTTTGATAAGTTTAAGTAGAATAACAAACACTTATTGAACCTATTGGTCTTCACTCACCTGTGCACCAGAGACTTGTGGGTAGCTTAATATTAAACTTAGCAATCCTCCACAACTTTAAATTAAATGGACCTTCAATGGAAAACAATGCTTTAAGCTCCTTGTTATCGGTTTGAATCATGATTCACTCACTCACTGAATTGGTCTGTGATCTGAAATACAATCACAAGTCATTATTTTCGGTTATGTTCAAGTCAAAATAAAACAAGATCTTTGTGTTACATGTACTTAAGGTTGGTGAGAATAAAATAGTTCTTGTTGTTCATGTGACAGAAACCTTCAGAAAATCTTGTGTATCAAATATCTTTAAAGTATATATCTCAAATAATACAAATATCACATTAAACTAATATTATTTAGAATATTATAAAAATGTATGCACTGTAAACGCTAATGCTCAAAATAATTAATTGGTTTGAATTGGGTAAACTTAAATTAAACAAATTAGTTCAATCAAATTAACTTCTATGAGTATTTAGAACTTTTTTTCTTTTGAGTTCACAAAACTGACACATTTAAGTAATCTGAATTGTTTCATTATTTTAAGTTCTATGAACTTGTTTCTTTTAATGTAGACAAACTTATATTTACCTGAAACTGGGCTATTTCCCAGCATGCTTTTGGTTTTTTTTATGTTAATTACTATGCTATGCTAATGCTATCAAAGTATTGTGCCACCAATTAGCAAGTTAGCATTTATTGAATTAGCTAAAGCAGCTACTATTTTCCACTACTAAAAATATTCAAGTTGAGATTACATGATAATTTTAAATTAAACGTATGAATTAGCTTACTCAAATATTTCAGGTTAAGAGCAATTAAAATGTATAAGTACAAAATAAAAATCTGCCAGTTCTGCTTACTTAAACTTTTAATATCTTAACTTAAATTTATGTAACTGATTACCTCAAATGTTTGGAGTTTTGCCAACTTATTTACAGTGTGTATGTAAATTAAAAACATGAAATGCTGCAGTTAAAGTGCAATGAAATGTGCAAAAGAAAATATGGCACAAAATGCTTTTATGTAAAATAAAAAAAAAAAATACAAAATATGATTAGAACTTTTTTTATTTATGCTCACGTGTTCATTTTAATTGCGACATTTCATGATGCATTCATTTCATCATATGATGAAATATGCCTTGGAGTGTACAAAAATACATGCCTTTTTCCTCTCATATTTCAGTTTTCATTTCACATAAATGGATTTCGTCTTATTTATTCTCCTATTACTGTAATTCTTTTAATTGATTAAATATATCATGAAATATTATATGTTATATTCCCAGATAGAGAAAATTAGGGGTTGGACAACAGAAAACATGTGAATATTTTTATCTTGTGTAGAAAGAGTTTGATGTGAATAGTTTGTGTCAGTTTCATGATTGTGAAAGGCAGGGCTGACAGCATCACCTCATAAACAACGGACATTCTGCTCCTCTTAAATGCACTTCTGGCATACATCATCTACCACAAAACAGACAAAAAAGATTCTACTGAAACTATGATCACTGCCAGACCACCCATTCTACTACCACAGCATCCTTAACCACTATAATCTAAAAATGCAGGCATTAATTATGCAATTTCTTGAGAAGAAAGAAATAGAGAGTAAAATTTAGAAGTTTCAGAGATGTTGCGATTGAGGTTGTAATTGTGTGTGGCGAGAAGGGGGGACTAAAGGTCTGGGTGGAGTCGGACAGTAAGATGTCTGTTGACTGAACCAGGTCCAAATTAAACACACAGCACTGGGGGGTCTGTTTTCCCTGTAAGAGAATCATTCTCTCTTCCTGTTGAAACAGATTTAGAGCTTTAGACAGTAACGAAGACCTCGCACTATTGTTTTCATGTGACCTCAGCCTCCACCGACTCCAATCTGTCTGTTCTGAGGGCCCCAAGGGCCTTCAAAATACAGGAAAATTAAGAGAATTTTACACAGTCAGGGATTTTTTTCCAACAGTGTAGATTGACAGCAACCTCAAAGGAATCTCTCTATCTCTCTCTCAAGAGTCTGAAGGTGTGTTACACAAGTGGTCCTAAGCTTCTTCCAGGCCAACACACTCAATCTCTCTCATGGAAAACATCAAAGGAGGAAGAAGCAGTCCTAAAGCTCAAATTATATGTTCCTGACATGACCACAACGCAAACACAGACAAGACTGAACAGATCTCAGCCATGTCAGCAGGTGCTCATCTCTTTCTTTGAATAGGTTTGGCTTTAGTGTCTGTATTAGCATCTATATATTATGTATAGCATCTTCCCATTCCAAAACAATCTAGTCTTTCACCTGATATTGAAACTATCCTTTTTATTTAAATCCTAAATCAAACTCTCAACCGAGCAGCTCTGGCTCAACCAATAGTGTGAGTTTAGGGTAGGACTATCTGTTTGGTCTCACCAATGGAACTGAAATCAGATACTTTTATTATACTTTTATGTTCACTTTAAGTGAAAATTTCAGTGTTACTTGTTGCTTGTTGATTAAGTTGTTGCTCAACAACTTAATTCTGGATACCCCCGGTTTCACAGACAAGGTTTCACTGTTTGAGTTGTTTGAACTGAAAGCAACTTGCACTTAAAATATGTCAGTGCCACTGTTTCGTCTCAAGATTCACACCAGTAATACATTTGTTTTTTCTAAGGTACATCTAAAAAAGCTACTTAAATGTCCTAATTGAACTAAGGCCTACTCCTGGCTTAATCTAAGCCAGTGGTCTCAAACTCAATTCCTGGAGGGTTTTGCTCGAACCCTAATCAAACACACCTGATCCAGCTAATCAAGGTCTTCAGGATTAGTAGAAACTTCCAAGCAGGTGTGAGTTGGAGCTGGTTGGAGCTAAACTGTGCAGAGCTGTGGCCCTCCATGGATTGAGTTTGAGACCACTGATCTAAGCCCTGTCTATGAAACCAGGCCCTAGTGACATAAAATGAATCAGGTTTTTACATGTGCATTTTGTCATGAACTCCATTCTCTTTTTAAGATGTATTTTTGGCATTTTTACCTTTATTATGACAGGACAGTAAGTTAACAGGAAGCAAAGTTGGAGAGAAAGAGAGAGGGGGACAGGATCGGGAAAGGTCCACGAGCCTGAACTCAAACTCAGGACGCCTGAAGTGCAACTACACTATATGTTGATGTGCTGCCCACAAGGCTATTGGTGCCAACCCATAAACTCAATTCTAAATAAATAAATAATGATGCTTTTATCCAGTGACTTGCAAAATTTTAAAAGGTAACATTTTTTGGCAGTCTTTATTTAAATTACAGCAACAGCAGTCCTAAAACCAAGCACATTCTCAAAATGAATCCAGGACAGACACTTCGACTAGAACTTACATCATTACTTATCCTTCTCAGAAACCTTTATGTAAACCTAGGAGCCCAAAGAGTCTGAAAGCTTTTTGGCCATTTGAACAGCAAATTTAGCTTTTTTTTTTTCCTTGAAATGAAAGTGTGGCCATAAAGCAGGGATCTTAAACTCTTGGAGGCCACTAGCCAAGTAGAGTCTTAATAAAGGGTCAGTTGACCAGTCACAACAAATGCAACTGTTTTCACAACCACAATTTTTAACAGTGATTCACACAAGTTATATTTGTTCACACATGAACGGATCTTTGCAGAGTTTCAGACTAATTTTTTCCTCATTCCTTGAATACTGCTCTGCATTAAGTGGATTAATGATACCTGAGGTTAGGTTCCTTGAGAACAGCAATTTACTCGTATATATGTAAACACAAGCTTTGTCTAAAATCAGTCCTTATTCCCTATATAGTGCACTATGTAGCATCCATTCACTGTAGGGAATAGCGAACAAGTAACCCTTTGGTCATCTCATTTGCCCGCAGAGTTCAACTGCCGGAACAGAGGGACAGTAATGTTATTTCCAAGAATTAAAGGTCTAATGTGTCATAAGATGATGCCACCTGAATTGTTATCAGGGATTGGTCAGTGTACTTCCTTTGAGAGAAAGAGTTTACGCTGAGCTGTCAGTGTGGTGTGGACTCATTCTCTTGTCAGTGCTTGTGTTTGTGTGAAAGTGAGTGTTGTCTCTGTTTGAAGATGCGGTCAGCAGTCAGTGAGTTAAACTGCAGAGTCATCTGCTGTGCTTTGAAATGTTTCGGCCTACAGCAGTGATTCCCAGAAAGCCTCCCATCATGCATTGCTAGGAAGGCAGATAATTCTCCTGTCCATGAATTAGTGAAAACAACAGAGCTGCGAAACAGATCAAAGAACATGGAGACACTCAAAGCAAACCAATAAGGCAAAACAAGAGTTATCAAGCAGGACAGACCGTGGAGATCTGAGAGAGGCAAAAAGAGGACAAATCATTAAACAGTCAATAAAAATAGATATGTTGATGAAGAAAGAGGTGAGCTCACAAAACCTGTCAAGAACAAGCCATAATTCACAAAATAATAAAAATAAATGTAGATACATTTTGCATCTCAATTAAATGTAATAAAAAGAGTAAAAGTATTGGTATTTCTATTGTACTGCTTGTATTTATTAAATATAAATATATAATTAAAATCATTTTAGTGAAAAGTTCTATATTTCATTTGTACTTACACATGGTAATTATTTATTGTACTGCATTGTAAAAAATAGTCTTAATTTTTTTTTCTCTGTATTTTAAATACAGTTGACAACAGAAAACAACAAAACGCAAAAATGTTGATAAGAATGACTTCTTTGACAATATAGCAATTTGAGTGAAAAAAATTGTTTTGAGTGGAATCTGGGTCGTAAAATGTGATTGTCATGAAAAAAAAATAATGGTAATAATTTATTCATTCATTTCCATTCTAAAAAAAAAAAAAAAACCTTTATTTTAGGATATAATGTGACTTTGACATGTTTTTAATCACCTTAATATCAAAAGGTCAGTCCTGTACAGTATGTATGTACAGCAAAATCCCCAGAGTTAAATCAACTCTGCTCAGAGTACATATGGTCCCTCTTTATATAGTGTTAAAGTAACACTGCAGCACAGTTAAAGGTAATGAGATAATTAAGTGATGATTAAGCATTAGTGATGAACACCTGCTGTTAACAAGCAGAATCACTGAAGAGAAACACAAGAACTACAACTGACTTTCAGCCACAGCCTAAGATGAACTCAACTGAAAATAAAAGACATTAAATCGCTCAAGATCCGATTAAACAACTCTACAAAAAGCATATTATCTCATTAACTTTAACTCTGCTTCAGTGTTATTTTAATTCTATGTAGAGAGGGACCATATGTTTTCTGAGCAGAGTTGATTTAACTCTGGGGATTTTGCTGTGCATAACTTAACTGATGGTCAAAAATAAGCTGTATGAGCCGTACAATCAGTGAATGTGGTGTGTATGACATCGTTTTGCACACTATAGTGCTGTGATGCAGGGTTTGCGTGTGAAAGGTTCCCCTCACTGGAACACTGCCATGGCTCGGAGCACAATTCTGCCTTACTCACCTGTTGAGTCAGCCAGTCACACATTATCTCCAATTTCACCTCACACAGACACCAGACAAAAAGACAAACAAAGAAAGACAAAGAGAGAGTGAGTGAATGAGAGTTGAGAACTCAGAGAAATAGTGACAAGAAAAAAAATCTGGGTATAGTTAGCAGATCAATCGCAGCAGAACTCCTCAATATGGTTGCGTAACACCTTCAACCCGCACACGTGACCAGATGTACAAACAGTTCGCTTTAGTATCTGTCCACACAGTAACACATTGCGAAGAGTAAACTACAGCAGAAGAGCCAGTTATCTAACCGCTCCTCAGAGCTGCTACAAAAACAATGGCCTTCCAGTTCTTCAGCTTTAAAATAACACGACAGCGACCTTCTCAACAACCTTCAGATGTAAACGCAGCAGCCAAAACAGTCTGCAAGGCCACCATTTTCCATCTGTACCGTTCTGGTGAAAAACATGTTTGTGAAGAACTTTACCATGTCAGTGAGTTTCAGGCTTTTAAAATATCACCCGAAGATCATTTTATCTTCATTATAAGCCATATTCATAATGGATAGTTCACCTTAAAAAAAAAAAAAAATCTAATTTGCAGAATGACACCCTCACTTATTTTTAGGTAAACTGCTTCAAACTAAAAATGGAGGTGCAAGTCTGTATATACCAATGTCTAAGAGGAATTTTTGTTTCTCCTTCGGCCAAGCAATAAAATCAAAGATAATTTTTTTTTTAGTAACACTGAAATATGGCCATTACATTTGATTACACTATAATATTATAACAGTCACATATTTGCTGCTGGTTTCCCTCCAACAGGGTAAACACGCACAGCTTCAACAACTTATGTAAGTTAGAAACAGCTACTGCCTGCTAACTGCTATTCTATCTAGTATATAACAAAGGCGGTTTCCATCCATTTTATGACCCATAACCACATGCCAGACACAAACCGTTATCAGTATACGAATAAATATCCAGATATGCAGCAGGCGATGAATCAGTTCTGTCGCAACCTCAGTTTGTAGACCTGGAAGGCTTTTTTTTTTTTTTTTTTTTTTTTTTTTTACTTTTGGTAGGTTACAAATTGTAAGTTAAAAAGGTTGTTGTGTTAACATTACTTGAAGAGTCTGTTGAAAGTCTAAAGTTGTTAACAAGATGCTATATAAAGACGACAGTGGTTTCATAATTTGTGTTTGACGGATTTATGTTGTGAAATGTTATATTACAAATACAATTTTGGTTACGCTTTATTTTAAGGTGTCTTTGTTACACTGTAATTATACATTTAAATACTGACTAATATTAAGGAACTTAATGTACTTACTATAGGGTTAAGAGTAGGGTTTGGTTGGGTTTAGGGTTAGTTGCATATAATTATGCATAATTTGTAGTTATTACTATAGTAATTACATGCAACATGTAACAATGACACTGTGAAAAAGTGTTATATAATAGAAATTATTATTAAATATAGAAATTATATATATTATATATATACACACACACACACACGTGTAAAAAAAAAAACAAAAAAAACTATATATATCTGCACCTTATATTTTATTTTAACTTTATTTTAATTAGCGAAAATGATTTTTAATCACTTTTGTTTTACTTTCGTTTTAGTTTTAGTTAACAATAACAACACTTATTCTAAAAGCCTGCTAAAAATCATTACTACCTTATTTTGACTGGTTTGTGCTTATGAAATATATAGGACACAGTTATATAATGCCATAAGTTCCATCATAACAAGACATGCAGTCAAACTCTCAATATATCAGTGGCCGTAAAGGTGTATCCTAAAAGAAATATTCCCACTTGTAAGGTTAGCCAGCTGTAATTTCATCCGAAGGGACTTTTGGTCTGCGTGCAAAGAGGGCTTTGCTCCCCATTGCAGAGAATAGACCCAGGATGCTGTGACCTGATTTCTCTGCTCTCAATTTCAAGTGTGATTGCTCAACTTCAGGTCTGTTTGCGCTCCAAAGTGACCTCTGTCTCTTCACAATGCAACATCTGCAAGATCTCACAAACACCTTGTAAACAACCTTATTCTGTCAACAAGCCTCTGTGAAGATCTGATCATTTCAGTCAAGAAATTCAGATAAAAGAATTCCGTGTATGAAATCTAAAGACATTTTCTGAGAAATATACCATAAGACCATGAAGTGAAAATACATAGTAAATGTCACCTAGTTACAACAAGTTTGTGTTTAAAAAAAGATTATCTCTTCTTGTCGAAGGGAATGAAAACAAATATAAATCTATAATAGACCAAAGGAAGTTTCAACAAAATTAAACATTCCATTTATAGTGGTAACAAACCCAAAATAGATATTTGCCTTTACTGTACTGATTACATCTAAACAGATATACAGCTCTTTTCCTGTGTGTCCAAATCAAAGTTTAAAATACAGTCAAATTAGCTTCTGTATTTACTCTCCTAAAAATAGACGTAAACAGAAAAATGACTGGAGGCAGGGGAGATAATTTAGTCTATAATACCAAATTAGTCTATTTAGTTTCTTAAAAGAAGTTAAACAGTAAAGGTGGGCAATGACCCAACAGGCACTCTATAATATGAAAGGTTGCATGTTCAATCCCAATTTGTGGTGCATGGTGCTAGCAATGCCGAAGTCATGGGTTCGATTAGGGATCCCATACGGATTAAATGTACACTTTGAATGCACGCATGTCTGCTAAATGCATAAATGTAGGCGACCCAAAAACGGTAGAGTTGAACTGGAGCATTGCACAAGGCTCTCAACCCCATTTTTAGTTGGAGAACTAGCTGTAAACAGCATATGGAAGATCACTTTTGGATGAAAAGTATCTGGTAAATTGCAAATAACTTAAGATAAACCAACTAGACCCACTTCAGATAACACACTCTTCCTCTCTCTTGCTGTTGCTTTTCCTCTCATACATAAGTAAACACAGAACAATGTGTTAGTCTTTCTGCATTGTGACTTATCAGAGTTTCAGTATCTCAAGCTTAAACAGACACACATACAATGAGTCTCCCACTGTCCTTGATGGGTGCAACACTTTGCCCTGTGCTGGTAGAATGAAAACAATAACAGTGTTGCCATGGACACCAAACCAACAATACTGTCCTTCATGAGTCATTCAAATTTTTTAAAATGTCCCTACATTACAATACATTACAAGACTTCTGGGCAGGTACTGATAAGATAAGTGTTCAGCAACAAGATATTCAAAGACTCATCCCTCGATACCAGAATTATGTTTTCTATTTCAATATATTAAGTCGAGGCCTGTAAAACAATGAATTTTAATCCTGTTAATGAGCCTGTGCTCTGTGGCACAATGTTTATTAGTGTCCTTTTCAAAAGTAGAACAAAAGTGAATTGGGCCTCTTTAAATTCACACTATCACTGGTCTTAATTCCAGTCTATAGCTATTAGGTTACACTTTGTTTTAAGGTGTCCATGTTATGGTGTAATTATACATTTAAGTACCAAGTATTAATTAACTACATGTACTACAGCAGCGGCATGACCGCTATAAAAGTAAGGTTGTGAGGGATAGACTTGCCGTGTTTAGGGTTAATTGAATATAATTGTTGTAACATGTAATGTGTAACAAGGACACTGTAAAATAAAGTTTTACCCAATATTATTATCATCTGAACATTGTAATATGAATTCACCTTCTTATTCATTATATTAAATATTGGTAGAGTTATTGTTAACTAAAACAAACCATTAAAATTGTTTATATTAATTGAAAAGGCTGGAATAAAATATAAATTACATGAAAAACAAACTATTTTATAGCAATTTCTAATTTTTGTTTAAGTTGAAGGACTAAAATTACTAAAAATAAAAAAATAAATAAAAGCCAAACATTTTATAACATGACATTAGCACAAAAATGACTAAAACCTAAATTAAAATGGTAACTGAAAATTTAATAAATACTATAAAAATGTACAAATAATACTAAAATAACCTGGATTGGTATATTATTATACAAAAGTATATTTCTGTCAAAATCAATGTATATTTAAACTGATTTAAAGAGATTTTAGTCATTTTGAATGTGCACTTATGAGTCATAATTCTTGAAGGATTGTTCAAATGAAATATTAATAATAATAATAACCACCAAAATGAATATGAAAACCCTCAAGCTTAAGTGTTAAGTCAACCCTGAGTAATCATTTTGCCAGTCAGCAACACATTTAACCCTAAGATTGTTCCAGGTGGATCATCCCTGTCAGAAGTGTACTGGAGTGTTTGTAATTAATCCATTTAATGGACACTTTTCACATGTTAACTTACTCCTGTGAACCTGTTAAATTTTAAACTGCATTAGCGTCTAATTCATTAGCATTTAAGTCTGAAAGAATATGTAAAAGGAAACCTTTCCACTTTCTGTTTAACTTCTTGAAACTGGTTCCGCAAGACAGCAGTTTCTCTGCTACCATCCAAGGTGTGTAAGAGCACAAAACCTTGACAAAACAAACCATTTTTCATCTTTTATCTTATACAAGCATACAATCTACCCTATATCTTTACCTAAAAACAACAAGACCGCAAGGCTTATGTAAAACAAACAATCAGGCACTCAGGAACAGATAATTATCATCATTACTACAGCAGAAGGCGGAATAAATGTAGTTTTAAAGATCAGTCTCAACAACCAGGCAGTCAGGTGCAGATCACTATCATTACTATTACAATAGAAAGATGAGAATTCTAAGATTGAGGTGGTAGAGAGCACTGTATGCCCCATAGCAGTGGAGTTTTAACAGCTCAAGTCATTCACACACACACTCACGTCTGGTTCCAGCTGTTACAGTAACAGCTGGTGAGTGCATTACTGCCATCACAGACACAACAAGCCTCTCAGAACGAGAAGCACAGGAAGCCCTTGATTAAAGCACTTCCTGTCTTGCTGCCCGGAGCATTGTGGCATTTGCGGTGTCTTTTTTTTTTTTCAAGTGTGAAAGCATATCGCCAGATTAACTTCCTGATGTAGTTTATTACAGTAATATGAAACCAGTCCTGCTTAGACCACATAGAAACATTCATGTAGAAACACTGGAAATATCAACTCTTTAAGCCCAGTGCACAGACCAGGGTTATTGCTGTATATGAAAACTAAGAGGAAAACTATCGTTTAAAAAAAATAAATAAAATAAAATACAATTTAAAAAATGGTTTAATTTTCTCATTTTCATGGTCATGCACTCATCACATGGCAGAATAATATGACTCATGTCAGAAAACACCACATTGGCTGTATAATGCGAGACGCTAGTAAGGTTACTCACTGATAACAGTTGGAGATAAATGAAATGCCAGTGGGCAGCACATTACTATAAGCACTTTCTGCTTATTTTGTTATCTGCTTAACTGCTATTGTGTATTTAAAAGTTCTGACTTTGATGCAGCCTTGGTTCTGCATGAATAAATGTGTAATTTCAAGTCAGTTTATACTTTACCGTCATATAAATGTGTGTGTTGTTTTCTATTGGTTGTACAAATCTACAAGCAGAAGATACATCGACATCGATACCTTGTTTTCTGTTTATTTATTAAAGCTGCGGTCCGTAACCTTTTTTGGGTAAAAATTATCCAAAATCAATTTTTGAGCAAGTACATAACCAGCCAGTGTTCAAAACTATCTCCTTACTTTAGCCTGATTCACAACGGTAAGCTCATAATGTTTTATAATAAAATCGGTACTGGTGGGTTTTCGTGGGAAATTCGAGCATGTAGCCATTCGTCTTTGCGTCATTACATCATGTCTGTAAACAGAAAGAACGAGTCCCAGCTAGTATGCTATATGTGAGGAAGCAGATAATTTATAGCATTTTCTCACAGCAGCTGGAATAATTAAACTTATCATTTTGATGGCGGATTGTAATCCAGAAAGGTCCAAATGACAATCATCAGTGACAACTGGAGATTCATCCGTAGTCAAAAGCAAAAGACTTCAGACTGCAGAGTGGCTACAGAAATTGAAATCTACAGGTAATGCTAATATACACTAAATACACATAGTCACACAATACTGATGTTGTTAACATTAACAATTTGAGAACAAAGTATAACAATAATAATCATTTGCACGGTTTGGCATGATCCGAACTAAGTGATCGTTAGATTTAATCACCAATGGCAGTGCGATTTATGCTTTTTTCTCAGTTGGTCAGAACAAAAGTGGCAGATTTGTTACTTACTCCTTTCTGGTGCAAATTCTTATTTTGATCATACTTCCAAGACTTAGAATCTGTGATTTTGAAGTACAGTATCCACACCGATGTGGTGACTGACAGCAAACATTAGATTTATCTGCGCTGAGGAGCCATGCTGATCCACAACCCACGTAAAACTGCAATTGCAGGTTTCAAACAGAGATGGCAACAAAGAGGCAAAACTTACGGACTGTAGCTTTAAAATCAGTAATGGCTTCTTATTTTAGATTTGAACTCTAGCCATGTTCTATTGGTTCCTCAAATGATATCAATTACTACAACCAAATGGGTTTTTAACTAAAAACTATTTTTGGACATTCAGTTACATGACAATGGCGTTTTGGTGGCCTGAAAAGGCAAACTATTGAAAATAAGTTTCAAAGTGCAAGTTTTTGAAAACGCAAAAATCACAAAGAAAAAAACTTTTCCATTTTTAGTACATCGTCGTATAAATGTACCCTAAAACAAACCAAAATGATAAAATTGTAACATTTTTTTTGTAAATCAATCATTCAAATCAGTCAATAAACCACTGCACCTAAAAACCTACTGAACTAAAAAAAAAATATACAGCATTAAAGCAAATTTAAAAATGCTAAACTATAACCTTGCTGCAAACTGGAAGTGTTTATGGATACGTTTCGATTTAAATTTTTGTGGAAAGAGCTGTGTCAGTTGAAAATTGGGAAACGGTGAATTGGATTTCACAATTGCAAACTAAAAGGCGCCTGAAACCATATAAATGTTATGTCATAATGTGGTGTTCTAGGAGTTGAACTGCAGCCAACATCGTCTTTGTCTTGACTGCACGAGGAGCAGAACGTCTGGGGAGCCCCCATCTACTTTAATAGTTGAGTCTGTTTTACAGATGTTATCGCATTAGTGACTCAAAATCTATATCATAATGTCTGCCAGGCAGGAAACCTCTGTCATTGTTTTTACACAGAGGAATCACTGGGGTGATTAACTAAATGACTCTTCCCTGTCACTCTCTTTTTTCCTCTCACAGTCTCACTCAATCCCACCTAATAGATAACTTCAAAATTAGTCCAACTTCTTATTAACAAATATTAACACATTTGGGCTTTTCACACTTAAGATCACAATCTTTTCAATGTTTTACATACTTCAACCCAGAGTTTATAAATGTGCTTTAATCCTGACTACCTAATGTTATTATTTGCGTACTCATAAAGGTCAAACACATTGAGTAGACAAATATAGGTAACACTATTTCAATAGTAACTTTGCAAGTATATATAATCTACCAGTCATTAGAGTATTATTAGACTGTCTGCTTAATATCTGCTAACACTTTATTTTGATGCTCCCTCAACAGACATTCTACTGACTATAAGTAGGTTTGCAAGTACATGTCAACTTATTTGACTAACCCTAACCTAACAGTCTACTAATACTCTAATGAGAGTTAGCGGACATGCAGATGCAATATTACTTCTAGTTAGTAGAATGTCTAAAGTGAACTAATCAAAACAAAGTGTAACCAAAACATATGTATGTGTGAAAATGTTTCCACAAAAAGTTCACTCTGGTTGTATTAAGTCTACTGAAATGCGCAGAAACAAATACATTTGCCTTCGGATATTTTAATCTCTGTCTCAGACACTGAAATGAATTTGCATGTGAGAGTTTCTGTGGCTGTACAAATCTCATGAATATTTAATAAGCTAAGTGCTGATGCAGTTTCTGATTGGTTGTCTAACCTCACTTTAAAGTCTGCAGCAAGGTTAAACGTGGTGGAAAAACCTTGTAGGGACAAAGCCAGTTGATTCACTGTAAGTCTCAGTATTGACAATCCTAGGTCGTGTTTATTCTATTTGAGGAAATGCGAAAGCCTTGCATTTTGTAACCAGACCGCATGTTATTGCTTTCCAGGACTCAAACACTGTTAAATAACAGATCTAACCCTGCAGGGAACAAAACACAGTGTACTATACCCGCTGTCGATACATAACAGCGACAGAGAACGAGACAAAGATATTGATGTATTGAAATTGCCTCATATTGGATATGAGGACACACTGGTATATTTAGACAGGCATTACATGATCATGTCTGGATCTGCGCTAGGTTGCAGTGCCATAGGCCTAATTCTAGCCACCCGCTACAGCTGTTCCAGTAAAGTATGTCATTGTAGGTGAATCAGAAATATACTAGTCCTTAACTAATTCCAGCTCCCTATTGGCATGTATATCTAAGCAGAGAGTCTACTAGAAAAGAAAAAAACCTGTGAATGGATCTATTTAGAGTCAAGCAGGCGACAGAGATGTGCACTTTATCTGTTTTGACAGTTTCACCGTCATGACATCATACTTTGTTCTCGGCCGGTTCAGTCACCCGACAGGATGCACCAATGGGTTTTCCCTCAAACTTTGAACGCCTTTCTCTGTATTTACTATCACCTAATCTTTGTGCTGTCTGGCAAATAACAATGAGCCATTTTTTTGTCTGCATTTTAGCACATACCGCTGGGGCCGGTTGACATGTGGAGCGCTTTGTTCCAGGTTTAGCCCTCATCATTGAGTGTTCAAAAAGATACAGCAAACAATAGGGCTAGTGACAAAATACAGTTTAAGTTGTGTAAGTTCTGATCTAACAGACAAAACGCTTGTAAGCCAATTTGTTATTTGAACATGATGGTCAGATACAACACTTGTATAAACAAAAGTTTACTGTTTGCTAACCCGCTTCTCCTGTTTGGAGTACAAACAAGATATACAAGACTCAAGCAGCTAGCATTAGTCAAAGTTTGTGGATTGTATTTGCTTTATATGTTTTTTCCTATACCCAGCAGGAACATAGGCTCATTGGGAAAAACGAGATTGAAAACTTATAAAAATGTATACCTATAACTCCAAAAACACACATGCATACAATTCACTGCAGTGTACAACTGAAATAAAAAAAAGGAAGTCCATAAACTCCATAGTTAGGTTGAGAGAAGAAAAAAAAAAAAAAAAAAAAAAAAGTAGAGAGAATAGAGAGGAGCATTTTGATAAATATATGCTCTATTACATATTCATTATAATTTCTACTTAACCAGTGCTTAAATATTTAACGGTTTAGTTCACCCAAAAATGAAATTTCTGTCATTAAGTACTCACATTCATGTCACTGTTTACGTTCAGCGCTTCCAGGTTCTACGTCCGAAGGCTGGCTCAGTATTGGCCAGCTCCTGTGTCAACGTCAACATTACCCGCATGCGTCGTGCTGCTCATGTGAACAGCGTCGGCCAATACTGAGCGACCATTCGGACGTAGAACCAACAGAAAATGAGAATGACGGGGAGAGATGAATTTGTTCAATAAAGTCATTATTTTTTGTTTGGTGCCAAAAAGTATTGTCGTCGCTTCATAACATATGAAACAATGTCTTTACTACTTTTCTGGACCATGACGGTAATTATGTTGCTTTCTATGGGGGATAACTTTTAATATAATAATGTACTGACTGACAGTGTTCCCTAAATAGTTACAGCATTAGCTGAGAGATTTTTGTCCTTGAGAAAAATTGACATGTAGGCGTACCTGATATATATCCAAATGAATCAATACAGAATCAAGAAACCAGAAACTAATTCAATTACAAGCTTATGTATAGTGAAATTTGTTAATGCCCAACCGTATCATCAATTAAATACTTATTTTTTGCAAGAGGAGGGGGGGAATTGCACCGTTGCTTCAGCAAATGTGTACTCAGGCTTGCTTTTGCCAATCTATTGGTTAGGTTAACTGTATTTTTTAAACACGACATTTCTGAACTGTTGCAATACTTACACAAATCAACATAAAACACTGTCAGATTCATATTCTTCAGTTTCAAATAAAACCGAACATGTTTTAAGTACCACTCACTGGAGATTTGAAAAGTAGTTGCGAAACATGCAAGAAGCAATATAATATAATTTTACAGAAATGTTGGCACAGGCACGTTTTTCCATAGATCATGTGTTGTTAAGCAGCTAGCATTGAGCTTTTCTCTCAGCTTTAACACAAACATGACTTCCTGGTCACGTGCTGTCAAACACTTTTTCTTTTTCTGTCATCTGAGCTAAAAACAGATGACAGAAAGAAAAAAAAAAAGTGTTTGACAGCACGTGACCAGGAAGTCATGTTTGTGGACAAACAGACAATGACAAAGCAAAGCAGATGGTATGATCTTCCACATTTCATATCGAACTTCAAATGATTATGGAGTGGTGATAAGATATACAGAACACTAAGGAAGAGGACAGTTGTCCAACAGTTTATTACATCCTGTTCGTCGCCATTTAACAGATGTGTTAAGATCAGCACTAGGAAGTAACTAACTATAATTATTAAAGCTACAAACTACATTTTCAATATCTTGCCAGTATCTGAATGGCTCTCAAATTAGTGTAGCTTTTTCAGGCAATAAACATGCTCTCCTAAAACAGAGTCAGATTTGCTTTAGTGAATCAGATTTGTGGCAAAATATGCTGTTTATCACCAAAGTCTCTTTCAAGAAAAGTCTGTTCACTCGGCGGCCATATTTGCAACACCTATTTCAGGCATCCAAGACCAAGTCCTATCTTTTTGAATGGGAGAATCCTGAAATCTCAATACCTGCTTACTGATTTTACAAATTAAATAACATTTCAAATCAGCAACAAAATCTGACATGAACCGTCCCATGAATGTTGTTTCTTATGCTTAAATGGCTTTAAAAAAGCTTATTTTTAGGCATGAATGTACATGTGCGAGACTAACAGCAGCTGCCGTGATGCAATGACTTTACCTATCAGCGATTGGCTCTTTTATTTAGAAGGCGGGATGTTTTCCGCCATATTGTGTGTTGCAGTTTCTCCCATTCATAAGTATTAGGAGTGAACCGTCTTTCTATATCTATAGTCTTTGTTATCACTATGTCGTCAACTAAATTATATTGCAGGGTTTGTTTTGTTGAATTTAATACATTTTATTATCTGTGGAAAACGAATGATGCTATATTGGATTTTTTTTTAAAGAAGTTAGCTACACTGTATTAGTAAGAGCTGAAAGTAGCTCTGCAAACTGAAGTAACTTCCCCCACTAAACTGTGGTTTACAGTAAATGCAGACTTCATGCACATTTGTCTATTTTTTGTGCACACACATACACACGTCACCGGCACATAATCACACTAAAACCCCTCCAGTTCCCAGGCAAGGCCTTGGGAAACTCATGCAGGCACACACACAAAAGCAGTAGTTTACATGTATCCCATGCAAACTGATTGTATTTGCGGTCGGGCAGGACTTCCCTAACAGCGCTCATAACACACGTGTCTTTCTGTCACACGTGTTCCCCTCTCAGACGCACTACAGCTACATGGATCAAGGCTTATGTTTGGCCCGGTCACCACTGTCATCAGTAACCCAATATGCTGCTGGTCTGCAAATGGAAAACACACATGCCAGTCTTGTGAATGTTTGCCTTTCATCTTTTGTGTGTGTGTTTGACGGGATGTTGTTAGATCTGTTCAAAGGTTTTTGCTTCATATTTGACTTGTTTGATTGAAGGGCATGCTTTCAGTATCATGTATTTTAATATGTGTGTCTGTGTTTATGTTTAGAGCTTCATGTCAACTTTACAAAGTATTGGAAAGTCCTACTTGAGAATTATTTGTGAAAACGAAACGGCAAAATCAGGTGAAAGGTGTCATATAACAGAAGAAAAAGTATTTCCCATTGAGTTACGGCTTCAGAGCATTGGGTCACATTTATGCACACACACCAAAAGAGTTTAATCCCGATTCGCTGCGGTCACACTCAAAAGAGTGATGTCATTCACGTGTGGTGTGTGTGTTTGCTGGAACAAAGCCACTTTTGTGCTGCTGCAAACACTCGCTTACACAGCTCACGTGTCAAATGACCCGAATAAAGACATTTTCAAATTAGAATTGGATTTATGATGGTATATAATGAGCTACTTTTGTTTAGCTAAACAGCTAAATGTGAGTTTTTTAATGAATTGAACAAAACCCAAAAGTTTCTGTCATTGTACATTATTATGATTACCTCCAAATCCTTTTCACGACTGGATCCCTGATACACCACCTTTTCTGTTATGCTGTTCTGTTCTATGTCAATTAAAAAGATACAATAAAAACAAATAATATGCTAATATTGATAGCAACAACAATAGTTATTATTATCAACATGCTAATTAATTCTAAATTATAATTATTATTAATAATAATAATAATAATAATATTATTCACCATTACCTTGATAATAAGTTTAATGATTAATTAGGATATAAGTACAATAATAAGTATAATAATAATAATAATAATAATAATAAGTACAACAACAACAATAATAAATAATAAGTTTTATTATTATTATTATTATTATACTTATTATTATTGTATTTATTTTATTATTGTTGTTGTACTTATTATTATTATAAGTACAACAACAATAATAAAATAAATACAATAATAATAAGTACAACAATAAGTAACAATCATAATCATATTATTATTATTATTATTATTATTATTATGAGTAATTAGCATAAAATAACAACAAAAACAATAAATATTATTTGGTTAATTCGCATATTAATAAAATTATTATTATTGCCATGCTAATAATAATAATAAAACAACTACAACAACAAATTACTGTGATTATTATGGTAACACTTTACAATAAGGTCTTTTGTTAATAATAGTTAATGAACTAATTAACTAACATGAACTAATTAATATTAACAAATACAACTTTTGATTTTTATTAGTATTAGTAAATGTTGAGATTAACATTAACTAAGATTAATAAATGCTGTAGAGGTATTGTTCATCCTTAGTTCATGTTAACTAATGTAGTTAACTAATGTTAATAAATAAAACCGTTTTGTAAAGTGTTACCATTCTCATCATTAACATATTTATAAAATTAATTATAACCGATTAGCATATGTACTGAGAAAAGGCCCTAAATGAACATAATTCAAAAATGCATGGCATTATGGTGACAGTAGGTAAGTTTTAATTGCCCTGATATCGGGAAAATTCCTTACAAAATTTACAGATCACTAATCATGATTAATAAATCAATATATGTATGATTATGCTATAAATACACATACATTTCTATAATGTCATATATAATAATAATAATAATAATATTATATAATAATAATTATATATATATATATATATATATATATTACACACACACATAAACACATTAGTCTTTACTGTCAGTGCTGTTTCCTTGTTAGCTGCTGTCCTGAAAACATAGTTTCTCAAACAGTAAGTGACACCTTTGACCCAGTTACTCAGCCAGTGTGATTTGGTTTAGTGTTATCATCACATCACATCACACAGAAACACTGGATTATTATGGTGTACACAGAGGTACATGCCATCAAGCAAAATGACAAAAACTTGATGTGCCCTTGTATTTATGTTAACATTGATGCATTACGTTTTGTGTTTGGTTCTACAAGTCACTTCAGATAAGTGCAGACAGAACATTGAGGAGCAGCCAATCAGTCAATGCACATTCATCAGGGCCCTTGTGCAAACCCTGAAAGAAAGACCCACCAGACGACTGCGAGAGACTCTTGATGATTACTAGAGATTGATTCAATTATGATCTAAGACTCGTGAGTAGAGAAATTTAATTTAAAAGTATTTCACGCTTTAGTAAACACAAGAGGACATGAGGTTTGATTCTGCATAACCTTGTGAGGCCCTTGCAAGGAATAAGTCATATCAGAGTTGTTTGGCTGGCTTCGGCAGGCCAAGACAGAGGTGGCGTCACTGTATGAGAATGTCTTGTGTGTGTGTATGCGTGTCAAAGTGTGTAAATGAAGAAGAGATTATCCAGGCTCCATTACATGCTCATTTAACTTAACCTGCAGCTCAGGAGATGAACGTATGCAACAAAGAGAGAGCGGAAAGAGGGTTTCTCCTTCAACAATGTTTCAAGCTGTTTTGAAAGACTTTTTAAAGTAATACCTGTATCATTCAACATGGTGAAGATGGAATAAAATGTGCAGGATTTGATGCCACAATGTAAGATTAAAAAGGGCAAGTTCAAACACCATCATGTGAAAAAGAACAAGAACAATTGACGTCAATTGTCCTCATTGGGCCAAAGTACAGAATATCCATTATCTCTTTCCTGGTGATGTCATCATTACAGTACCCAAACAACCTCAAGCATTTAGCACTGAGATTGTATTTGTTTACTGATCGATTGTTCATTAACTCCAGGAGTCCAGTGCATTCACCCTTCATGCCCACAGTCACAAGCCACACAGATCAAGGAACCTAAACCATAAATGTCACACATGCACTCATAATATGACCGGTGTGTCAGTAACACTTCTCACAAGTGTCACGGTACTTGCGATTTTTATACTTATGTTGGTTTAAAAGGCTTAACTATTTTATAGCTTTGGGTTGAGCAAAGCTACCTGAGGCTCAGAAAGTTCCAATCATGCCTGTACCTGAGTCTGTGACAGGGTTGAAGGTTAATTGTTCTGAGAGGGGAGGGTGAGAGAGAGATGCTTCATTTCATAAATCATGGCTAATATGAAGCCAAATAATCTTTTAAACAAAGAAATTTCATAAACATGCTATGTATTTTTACATAAACAACATTATAAAAAAAAAAAAAAGCATAAATAAAGTATAAAAAACAAAAAATAAATACAAAAAAAGCATTAATTATAAATAAATAAATAAGCATAAATGAATAAGTTCATAAATACACTGGGAGCATAAATAAATGTGCATAAATAAATAAGTATAAATAAATAAGTGCATAAATAAATGCATAAATAAGCATCAATAAATAAGTGCAAAAATAAACAAATAAATGCATAAATAAGCATAAAAAGTGCATAAATAAACAAATAAATGCATAAATAAAACCATAAAAGCTTAAATAAAAGTGTAAATAAAAGCATAAAAGCATAAATGACTGAATAAAGCATAAATAACTAAATAAGTATAAATAAATAATTGCATAAATAAATACATAAATAAGCATAATAAATAAGTGCATCAATAAATAAATGCATAAATAAGCATACAAAATATTGCATAAATAAATAAACAAATAAATGCTTAATTAAACAAAATAAGTGCATAAATTAAGAAATAAAAAGCAATAGAAAAAGCAAAAAAAAAAAATTAAAATGTAAATAAAAGCATAAACAAAAGCATAAATGACTGAAATAAAAGCATAAATAAAAGCACAAAATCATAAACAAAAGCATAAATAAATGTACATAAATAAGTATAAATATTTGCATAAATAAACACAAATAAATGCATAAATACATAAGTGCATAAATAAACAAATGAATGCATAAATAAGCATAAATAATTAAGTGCATAAATTAAAAGCGTAAAAGCATAAATAAATAAATAAAAGCATAAATAAATCAATAAAAGTGTAAATATAAAGCATAAATAAAAGCACAAATAAAGCATAAAAGCATAAATAAATAAAATAAAATAAAATAAATAATCAAATTAATAATTGGACAGTTTCTAGAGTTTTCTAGATTAATGAGGCCGGCACAGCTTACCCACAAAGAGCTATTCTGAAGTGTTGGTTGGAGCTCTCTGTATTTTCAGCATGAGCTTTTGTCATGTGATTGGAAAAGATAGATAGAGAGATGTGGTGTTTTTGTTATGTGGGATAGTAATAGCACTGTACAGCCAGCTGTGAGAGTCTAAATGCAGTAGCCACAGTGATAATGCCACATGACTGTGCTGTTAACTAAACAAGGACACGTCCTGCGGCATCTCAGAGGAGAGTGGTTTGGCTGGAGGTGAGAGTACATAGTTACTTAATACCACACTAATCTAGAACCCACTTCGCCAAACACAGGATGACAAGAACAAATGGGTGACATCTGAACAATTTTATCGCCACTTGCAGCAGGGAATTATAGGAGATGCTAAATGTATGATCTGTGCGTATGATAGACTTTGCATGCTTGTTTAAGTGTGGTATCGTGTTGCTGTCACTTGCCCTTTTAGGGTTTCCCCGCTGCTCTTCATTGTTATGTCCGGTCATGTCAACCCAAAAGGAACACCTCCTTCACTTCTTCAAGTGTCTTGAGTCTAAACAGGGATGATAAGAGAGACAGAGAGAGAGAGAGAGAGAAAGAAAGAAAGGAGATTTTTAATGTTGAACCTGTGAAATCTAAGCTCCCCTGAGCAACAAACCCATGAGCCGCTGGCCTGAACTTAACCGGGTGCTCCGACTGAATCTAAACACAGCCAGAGTGCTTTAACAGACCTCATCAAGAACAAAGCCACCCATGAAGGATGGTTTGTTTTCATGGAGCTTTTAAACATGGCCAGTAGAAGAGTTTTATTTTTTACCCTCTCCTGGTCACGAAACAGAGGCCAGACGCTGTCATAACAAGGGTTTCCCTCTTTCTCCTGCTCGGTATCAAAAGCACCAGACAATTCACCACCCAATATGAATTTTACATTAGCAGATATGAGCAGATTAGTATTTGCATAATAAAATTAAATACATTTCTAAAATCAATACATTAATTTGTATTTATAAATTATATAAATTTATATTTATAAATAAGTTTTATATAATGAAATTATAAAATAAAAAATGTGCATTTATAGATCAAATATAATAAATTATAGCCTAATAAAATCATAAAAAAGTGATTAAATTTGTATTTATAAATAACATTTGTAATGTTATACAATCAAATAAATCACAAAAAGTGGCAAATTAATAAAATTTGCATTTACAAATTAAATTGTAGAAGTGAATTTCTATTTATAAATAAAATTAGTATAATAATGTCATAAATGTATTATGTTTGTTTGTTATAAACAATAAATAACATTTTGTATTTACAAATTAAATTGTATAAGTGAATTTGTATTTAAAAAAATAACACTTGTATAGTAAATGCTATACAATAAAATTATAAATCATAAAAAACAAAAAGTATAAGTGAATTTCTATTTATAAATAAAATTTGTATAATAATGTTATGCAAAAAAAATATTTTAAAAAATAACAATTGTATAGTAAATGCTATACAATAAAATGATAAATTATAATAAAAAACAAAAAGTATAAGTGAATTTCTATTTATAAATAATATTTGTATAATGTTATAGAAAAAAATTGAAATTATAATAAAACCATAAAAGGTGGCAACAAAATAAAATGTGTATTTATAAATTAAATTGTATAATAAGGGAGTTTGTATTTATAAATCAAATTTGTATGTTATACAATCAATTGTAATAAATTTGTAATTTAAAATTTATATGATTCTAAATTATAATAAAAAAAATAAAATAAAAAAGTATATAGTGAGCCACCTGCAAAGGGTCAGAAATCCCATGTCCAGTGTCCCAAAGATGCAAACACAACATTATATTTCATTTTCTATTTCTATTTCTGTAAAAACCTAACTGATCAAAAATCCTGCTACACATAAACATATATTAAATATCAGTTACGATCCGATTGTCTTTGATGTGTCACATTGCTTTAAATTTCATGCATCGCATCTGGTTAGGACATGCTTTATATCCTTTTCTTATTATTGAAGTGCACAGCACCATACTGATCTGGGTCAAAATAACCCAGATTCTATCCTTTGACAGATGAAAATATAAACTTGCTGAATCCAAATGAAGGGAAAAGTCAACCTCAGCACTCTTTCTCCTGTTCTCATTTTCTGTGTATTCCCTCCTTTATCTGTAACAGGGAGTCACCTCATAGGTTTGTAGAAACAGTTAGCTGGGGAGTAACCTGTGGGCTTTGATCGCTCACCACAAGGTTCATTTGTGCTAGAGGCCGAGCTGACGAAGTCTTTGATGGGCGTTCGTGAGGAAAGGCTGGTCCCTCTGTAACCCATCTGTCATGGCCACTATTAACACTTCATCTCTGTCCATTGCCCTCATTTTTTTTTTTCACTCCCTCATTCGATCTTTCCCTCAACTGAACCGTTTCCTCAGGAAAGGAGGGGCGAGGAGGGTTTTCCCCCCTGTTTTTTTTTTTCCTGGCACGTTAATAAGGCTGTATGAGGCCCAGGACTGTTCTTATATTTCACCGTTCCAGACAGAACCAATACTAGACCAGTCTCTTTTAAAACGCTAGAGACCGAGACACATTTCTAGACTAATATCCCCTTCTCACTCATTCTTCCACAATTAAACAACAATGAGGACATCAATAATATCAAACAGATAGTCTCCACCCAAAAATCACACCATTAGTTGACCCAGTGTTGCAATGTTGGTCCTTTGACTGACAAAAAAAATTGTATGTGCAACCTTTGACGTGATATTTCATTTGTGGAGTCAAGGTCGTGAACTTTTGTGTCTTTCAATAGTGTCCGATTTATCTCTGCTCTGTTTAACACTCATATTATTCTCAATGGTATCAATTACAAAACATAGAACGAGGTTCCTCGGGCATAACAGGGCCTACTAGACCTGTAAAACGGGAACAGCGTCTGATCATAACGTCATTCTCTGCTCTGCTAGGCTTAAGTGTAATTACCTGTCATCAAACGCCAAGCTCGGCTCAGTCTCGCTTAATCTCTGTCTGATACTCATACATGCTGCTCTAGTTTTTTGATGGAAAGGCTGAAATTTGAGTTTTTTTTAGCGTGCAATTTCGGAAAGGAAACAGTTTGAGGCTTAAAAAGCTTGTGTGTGGATGTGCTAATGCAGTGCTTGCAATATTAAGTTACAACATGAGGCTGCAAGTGTCTGTATCAGTCCATGTTTCTTATCAGATCAATATGTGCTCCATACACCCTGTGCTTGCATCATAACTATCAGCTTATCTCTTATTATCTGTCTTAGCATTTAGCTGTCAAACTTGGCTGCATTTCATTTTACTTTTAGGCTAACTCTGCTCAAGTACAAATCATGCGTCAAACCCACTAATGAGAAAGACTTTGTGCCTAGGGACAAAAAGTGTCATCCTAGGGTCACCATAGGCCAGATAGCAAAGCTATTAGTGAAGTTATTAACTACATTTCTAGCAAGGTGGTAGCATAGCTAGCTTATAAATAAAGCTTTTCAATAGTGAAGCTATTTTATAAAGATTGCGTTGACACCGTTACATTGTCCTTGAGAAAATTTCAGCAATTAAGTTATACATGCTGTATTTTCAGCATGATTCACAAATAAAGCACTCTGAGCAAAAACAATGGTTCACTATTAATATTTAAGCAAGGTTTAGCAAAAACAATGGTTCATTATTCATAATCATTCAGATAACTCACCTATACACTGAATCGTTTGGAGCGATTTCTCACCCAGTAAAACCAGTTGGAAAATAAATAAAAATATGAAGTATAAGTAATACGTAAAATAAATAATATGAAGCAGCTGAAATTGTCATAGGCCTATAGCTAGCATTGTAACTAGCTAGTTTTGCTAAGTGAAAGCAATAAATCAAACTTTGTGTAACAAACGTAGGCCGGTAAGAGCTGTGGGTGTAAACCTCACTCCCCGATCTCAAGAGGCGCTCTTGCGACTGACGCTAGAGACTGCGGCCTTTAACCTCCTTGTTAGAGGGCCTGACTCCCATGCCAGTGGACCAGGGTTCGAGTCCCGCTTAGAGTGGCCGGTTCGAACAGGAGGGGTTACATTTACAAAAAAGTATAATTATGAAATATATACATTTAAAAAAGTTATTTTAAAATGTGTAATTCTAAAACAAATGTTGTATTTATAAATAATTTAATAAAAACTAAATGTACTTCTAAATAAAATTGTAATAAAATTATAAAATAAAGAGAGAACGCACCCTGGTAAGGGTCAAATGTCCAATTCAGAAGTGGTCCTGACCAGATGTGAACAAGCATTTTAGGTAAAAAAAAAAAAAAAAAAATTAAAATAAAGAAAGAAAGTAATAAAACAAAGCAGCTGAAACAGTCAAATGGTTAATTTGGCTAAGTGATGACATTCAGTTAAGCTTTTAACAGAGTGTGTCTTAAATAGCTCCTTAGTTCAGTAGTCAGGGCACTGATCAGGGAGTCGGCCATTTTAAGTCCCTACATTAGTCCACTTATATAGTTCACTTGAGGGAGTGAATGAAAACGAGTGAGTGACTTCAGACACTGAGTGTGCTGGAAGGGCTGCCGCTTTTGTATAGTTTGTATGCTTGCCATTTAATAATTATTTGAAATTTAGCAAACTAGCAGCTCCAGTAGTATTGAAAAGATTTATCTTGAACTCTTGTCATGGAAACTATGTATAAACCTTAATTAAACAATTTAATAATAAATTAAAAAGTTTATACCTGTATGATATTATGCTGTAGCCACATTGGACCAGTGGTTTGGAAAATATGGTTCATATCTTCTGGTCAAATGTGGGAATTCATTTGGCGCGTGAATCTCACTGTGCATTATGGGTATTCTCTAGCCTATGAGTGTACATCGGTTGTACACTCGTTATTGTGGTGCATTGTGGGATTGAATGAATGTACTTGATAACGTATGGTTTCAGACATCACTACAAATAGCGGTCCTCTCAAATAGTGTATTTAAGGGTATAAGGGGCGATTTCGGACACAGCCTGTGTTGCATGCAACATAATTCACGTGAGCCAACTCACCACATATGACATGTGACAGATGTTTTTAAAAAACAAACTGTTATTTAATCATATTTCAGCATAAACATACATCGCTAGACAGGTACTGAACAATCTAACTAACATTTATTCATGCCTAAAATGTTCCAGGTATATGTAACAATCAAAGTATTTATCATAATTTACTTTCAATAATAAAAAAAAATAAATGTCAGAAAATATAATTTCTGCTGTTGTTCATAAATACCAGTATTTGACGTTGTAAAATGAGGATGTTGTCATGTCACCATCAGTGTCTCAATGTGTAGTGAGCCAGGGTCCTTACTGTTCTTACCAGTGTCCAAATTCGTGTACACAATATACTGATTCATAGGGAGCTGACTGAGATGCATCCTTATTTTCTGAGTAACTGGTAGCTTTGATCCTGAAACATTCTTGTCCAAAAATGTAGTCCTAACCCTACCCCATTACTTATCCCTAAAAATAGAGAGCACTTAACCCTGCTTGTAAGCCAAAACTTGACATAAACTGTAAACTTGTCCTTCAAATTTGATTGGTTAATTAGAATATCGTTTCAGGATCAACAAAGATGTTGATCCAGGAACATGTACTTGGTGAAATCACGTTCACCGCTTTGCAAGCAGTCTATTTCCTCAGGATATGCAAAACTTGTTCAGGTTTTCCCTTTTGCAACTCTCTCTATCAGTTTCGCTTTAACATTTCTTCATTCTGTGTATTCCACACACCAGTAAAAAGTACACTAAACTACCGTTGGCCTGATTCCTACCCCCTGCAGTACAGCGAGTACTCATACTTCCACTCATGGAAGAAACAACAATATCTGGCGCCCATCAATCCTGTTCTAGTTTGTTGGACGTTATGCTAACAGTAGGTGAAACATCTCTAAGCGCTCCCAGCTGACTACGGTTTACTAGGCAGGAAACGGCAGATATGGGGTGAGAAGAATGGAAAAAATGGTCCAGCGGCCTCCTGCTAACACGGCCAATGCTAATGGGCATTATGATCATGCTGGTGTGGAATTCACACTCCGGGCTTTATTGCGCTTGGACTAGACAACAATAGTTTAACACCTCGACAGAAAGTGAAAGAAAGAGCCGATTAACTCTCAATTTTGTTTTGAAATGTCTTAAATCATTAGGAACACAACATAACATGCACGCTCACGTGCACACTATAGTTCATGCACACTGTTAAGGTCAGTTCTGTGGGTACTGGCCTGCTTGGTTGGATTGGCGGTTTGCCTGAGCCCTGGTCCCCGTTTGCTGCTGATGGCTGCAGTTTTTCCCAGCGTTCTTTGTTTTCTTTAGCACCGTGTCACTCGCTGTGCAAACAACACTAAAACGGCCCACTTTAATTGCTCTTCATTTCCGCTGCTGCACCCGCAAAACAGATGATTATGCCAATTTATGGGCACGCACACAAACTTGTACACGTACCAATAGACTTCCCATATTGGAAAGGAACAAAAACATTGAAAAAAAAAAACAAACAAAAAAACAGAAGAGATTATAAAATGTTTCTTCTATAGACTGCGATGTGACAAAAGAGAGATCAAATGGAGAATTCCAGAGAAAAAAAAACCCCTTACTTCCAAAACCAAACTACTAGGACTATCTACTTTTATCATGAGTCTGTTATTTCTCCTGAGGAATTTTAGGACAACTATCTGAAACAAAGATGATCCATAACTACTTTGTCTCCTGAGTTATGAAAGAGCAACTTTTGAGCAATCAAATGTTCCTTTGGGTTTGGTTTCATCTTAAATGAAGCAAATTACAACAACAACAGCAACCACACCCAAACCATAAATCAGAGGCAATTAACAAACTGAGGTCTAGATCTAGACCCCAGATAGGTTTCACCGGGGCCATAAATCATTTGTCATAAATTAATGTAATTATTTCTACACTGAAAAGTATTTCAATTTCTACACCAAAAAGGCGACACACAAGCTGTATCTGAAGCAACATAAAGATGAATTTACACATTATGTAGTAAAGAGACAGTAAAAGTATTTATACATGAATCACACCACCTTTCATTTTACCTCCTAAAAACCTATGTTTATTAATATTAATTTTGAAATAAATAATTTGGTAAGACTTTACAATAAGATCTCATTTGTTAACAACAGTTAATGCTTTGAACTGCATTTTAATGCATTTAACATTATCTAACAAAGAGCACATTTTTACAGCATTTATTATCCTTTGTTAATGTTAGTTAATAAAAATGTTCATATTAGTTCACAGTGCTTTAACTAATGTTAACAGCTACAACTTTTAATCTTAATGTATTAGCAAATGTTGAGATTAACATTAACTAAGATTAATAAATGCTTTAAAATTGTTGTTCATTGTTTTTTTTACAGATTAACTAATGTAGTTAATGGATTAGTTCACTTTCAAGTGAAAATTACCCCAAGCTTTACTCATCCTCAAGCCATCCTAGGTTTATATGACCTTCTTTCTGATGAACACAATCGGAGATATATTAATAAATATCCTGACGCATCAGAGCTTTATAATGGCAGTGAGCGATACCAGCGAGTATAAAGAAAGTGCCTCCATCCGCATCCATCCATCATAAACATACTCTACATGGCTCCAGGTGGTTAATAAAGGCCTTCTGAAGCGAAGCGATCCGTTTGTGTAAAAAAATATCCATATTTAACAAGTTATGAAGTAAAATATCTAGCCTCCACCAGACCACCTTCCGTATTCAACTTACGAAGAAACGTGTGCAGTTCAAAAAGCTTACGCTACGTCCTACGCCTTCCCTGTTCAACTTACGGAAAAAGCTTAACTGACGCGACGCCAGTTCCGTTTTTTCCGTAAGTTGAAGACGGAATGTGGTCTGGCGGAAGGTAGATATTTTACTTCATAACTTGTTAAATATGGATATTTTTTCACACAAACACATCACTTCGCTTTAGAAGGACTTTATTAACCACCTGGAGCTGTGTAGAGTATGTTTATGATGGATGGATCTGGATGGAAGCACTTTCTTCAGCTCATACACATTGATCCTTCTCACTGCCATTATAAAGCTCGGATGCTTCAGGATATTTAATAATATGTCTCAGATTATGTTCATCAGACAGAAGAAAGTCATATACACCTAGGACGGCTTGAGTGTGAATAAAGCTGGGGGTAATTTTCATTTGAAAGTGAACTAATCCTTTAACTAATGTTAACAAATGAAATAAAACAAAGTGTTACCAATAATTTTAATACTGATTATTATATTTATATTTTATTTAATATTAATATTAATTAGGCCTATTTGTAACCATTCAATTAACATTAATATTCATTTTGATATTTATAATTGTATTATTCATTTTGATATTAATAACTTTGTTAATAATAATAATAATAAAATTCTGAAACAACTAAATTCAGAAGTAGATTTAACACACGTGTATATCTGCACATTGAACGAGTAAGTCCAGGCTGAATGAGATGGTGGCAGCACTGGGTGAATCTGGCTGAAATGCTTCTAACAGATGTTTTTATATTGTCAGAGAGGCCAGCCGCAGATGGTTTGGGCTTACGGGTAGACATTAAAAGCGCAATTTTTTTCCTAGGGAATGCTCGGTTTTCCGTCTGTTGGCTCGCTGCTTCGGTACAGGCACAGACGTGTAATGGGTCTCTGTGCGCTGGCACATCAAGCATGCTGACCGGCTCGCTCCTATAACAGCAGCCCTCACGCTCTCTTGCCTTCAGTTTTTTTCCGAGAAGCGGTTAACCCCAGTCACTTGGCCCTGAAGTCTCTCTTCCTTTGAGCAGCTTGGATGTAGACCCTCGGGGCCTCATGTGCACTTTTTTGTGCTCGGCTAGTTAACAAAAGTGCTTTAATGCTCTAATGTTTCTAAAACTTCCATGTTATTTGTTCATGCAAATGCTCTGCTCTGCATATCTTAAAGAGCAGCATGTATTTTGTCACAATCAAGGTTGTTTTATATATATACACAGTAGAAAGCAAAAATACATCTACCACAACAAATTCAATTGTGAAATGGATTGTAGGTCAGCGATAGGTTAATGTTCAATGATATAAAAATTACATAAACAATATTGCACCTATTTTGTCCTTCTCAACAGAGCTAAATCATACCTGTACTAGTATTTAACCACTAGACTTACCAGTTTCCTTCCTAAAGTTTTTTCACAATCAAAACTTACACAGAAGAGCTGAAGAACAAAGTCAAAGACCCTGAGAAAACTTTATGGCAGGCTTGTAGTCTGTGCTGATTTTTGTTTGAGACCAAAGACCGTCTGGCAGTCAGAATTGAAAACTGATGTTACATTGAAAGGCTTCTTTGTCTGAAAGTTGCCGACGTAGGAACCCGGACACGGAGTTTGGTCTGAGAGCATGCGTGTGTGACGCAACAGCTGAAATTGAATGTCTAGCCACAGCAGATGTCAGGAGTAAAACCAAGGCAGGCCAGCCATAAATCCAACAAATTAGAGTCTGCTAGTATATTAGAGCAAGTCAGCGGTACGGCCTCAGCCTCCTCACCATGCAGATTTATTTGGTGATTGTTAATTGGTCTCATAACCCATTTAGCCTTTAATAATTGGATAACATTTACAACTACACATTATAATTTCCAACTAGCTTATGAACACATAAGTATTGTTTCTGTGCCAGTAATGTTATGTAACACAATTGAATATAATCATCCAGAGAAATCTGATCACATACTAGGGTAATTAATCAAGCTCAGTATGATCATGTCTAGATTTGGTTGGAGTAACAGGCTTATCTTGCTTATTAACGGCATTTTCAAGTTAAACATCTTATTGGCTATACTGAATGTCTGCCAGCAGTCTGATATGATTCACTCCGATATGATATGAAGTCACTCCCGCCTCATGTGTCTTGTAAAAGACATGAAAATGCCAAAATCCAGATCTTCTGGTATTGCTAAAAAAACAAGTATCATTAGGCGCAGGCCAATGCGGGCTGGTAAGAGACAACTGCAACTGAATCAAAAGGCAGAGAGAGATTCACTCAAGGGTTCTTGGAGTACCCTCAAAAATATTTAAATGCTCAGCCTTAATGAGAAGAACATGATGAATCACTGAAACCAATTTCCCAATTATAAATTACTAAACAACTCAGAACATTTTCATCATCACTATAAATGATCTCCCAAAACACTTAATTTATCTATCTTCAGGACATCTCTGGGCCAATTTACAATTTTCAGTTAGCAAGTCTTTCAAAATGTGTTACTTAAACTACACATAATGCAACAATACTGATCATTATATATAACATGGCTGGTAGTTTATTTTTTCAGTTTATGAATTTGGAAAAGTTTACAAAGTGTGAGGGAACTTTCTGGTGTTTGACTAGTATGCATACTATGGGAGGTCTACATTTGCTAAAAACTAGTTTCTGGTCTGGCTAATCGGCTAACTAGCATAGCCATGCAATTCACCAAACAAAAGAGCTAGTGAAGCTAGAACAGCATCATGATAACGGTTTACAAAAGTGGTTTATTTAGGTTATGATAGTTAATCTGCCCAAAGAGGAAAAAACCCAGTTGGATTAAACTGTTAAAAAAAAAAAACTAGAATACATTATGTAGGCCTATACACTTAAAATTATATATATATATATATATATATATATATATATATATATATATATATATATATATATATATATATATATATATATATATATATATATATATATATAGGGCACAGTGTACTGTATTAATTTGACAATTTTCCATATTCCGTTACTCGTACACACGGCTCCGGAAGGGTTAATAAAGGCATTCTGAAGTGAAGCAATGCATTTGTGTAAGAATAAAATCAATATTTAACAAGTTATAAAGTAAAATATCTTGCTTCTGCTAGACCGCCTTCTGTATTCAACTTACGAAGAAAGTGTAAAACTCACAGTTTAAAACGCTTACGCTACGTCCTATGCCTTCCATATTCAAATTACAAAAAAAGCGTAACTGCACTTTCTTCAGCTCATACTCATTGGTCCCGTTCACTGCCATTATAAAGCTTGGATGCGTTAAGATATTTATTAATATAACTCCGATTGTGTTCATCGAAAAGAAGAAAGTCATATACACCTAGGATGGCTTGAGGGTGAGTAAAGCTTGGAGTAATTTTCATTTTAAAGTGAACTAATCCTTTAACAAATCAGCCACATTCTCCAATGGGAAATTGTTCAGACAACTCTGTTAGGACAACATTTGAGGGCATATTGTAGTACACCTGTCTTAGTATCGGTGACTCAAAAAGCCCTTTTTCTGTAATTGTATTTTTACAGATTGGCCAGCTGTCAACATGAGAACTACAGCCTGCATGACAGGTACCAATCTAATTACTCACTATGAATTGAATTATTTCAACCAAAACAACATCTGCTCAATTCATGTAAAGTATCAGGTGAAACATCCACCCAACAGTGGACGACTACAGCTGCGACAGACTGACACCAAGTATGTTAATCAGCCTGGATACACTTAGATATGTTTGATTAAGAGTCCATTATCTGGGCCTGACCTGAAATATAGATGTTGGTTTGAAGGAGTGGAAACAGGGGGTTACATAAGAAGAAGACCAAAAGAGATGAAGTCAAGGGGAAAACAACATGGCATTCTCATCAGCTGTGAAATCTGAGATCAGAGCGTCAAAAAGCATCATTACCTTAAAGAACTGAAAGAACGGCGATGAATGGGAAGCAAGATTCATTGGCTACGCTTTATACAGACTTACATACAAAACGCAGTGTTTCACTGGTGAAAACAGACTGTAAAGGCATTAAAGTCATGTTAAAAGATTGTTTCCTGGAGATTAGACCTAGTCTAGACTGAGCAATGTATTTTTAAGATCACACATCAAGTTAAAGTTTAATTGTCAAAAGCACATTGAGACCCCATGCGTTCTGTCTCATTTCATGGAAAAGTGTTGATAGAAAGTACAACTCATTCATTCAGATGGTTCAAGATGAACGGATTAAAAAGATGTTAGTGATGGATTTGAGTGCCATTTTGGTTTTTAGTTTATTGGCTGGTTTCACAGACAAGGCAAAGTGAAGCTTGACTGTAGTTTAAGTGATTTAAATGAAAAGTTACTTGTAGCTTGCCAAGCTACATTTTCAAACAGTGATCTGATCAAAGATGAACCAGTTAAGAGCTTAAATATTGGGCCATCTGGACATAATGGTCAGAGGTCAATGCAGAAAGTGCCATGTTAGCACCTTAAAACCTGCTGCTGAAATGGCCACACACCTGACTACTTCATTCACAGCTCAGCCTCTGACCTCAGGTTACCGTTTCTGAAAGCATAAAAAGTCACACCTGCCCCCATTTCAAGGCTATTCGCCCACCCGCATGAGCTCGCACACACACAAAAACTATCTCTGTCATCAGTATCATTGTGTGAGCAAACGTGTAAAACATTCAGGTGAAACCAGAAAACTCTCTGACTGCTCATATGGACACACATTTAATAGCAATATTTTAACAGTCTCTGTAAAATATTTACTTGAAAAAAAAAACAAACTAAGATTTAGCCAGGAGCCCTCAGGCTAAGACAGCAAGCTTGTCCATGCTAACATGGCAGAAGTCCTAAAATATTTAAAGGATTAGTTCACTTTCAAATGAAAATGTTTAAGTTTTACTCACCCTCAAGCCTTCCTAGGTGTATATAACTTTTTTCTTTCTGATTAACACAATCGGAGATACATTAATAAATATCCAGATGCATCCAAGCTTTTCTAATGAGCTGTGTAGAGTATATTTATGACGGATGAAGGCACTTTCTTCAGCTCATACTTATTGGTCTCGCTCACTGCCATTATAAAGCTCAGATGCATTAGGATATTTATTAATAAATCTCTGATTGTGTTCATCAGAAAGAAGAAGGTCATATACACCTAGGATGGCTTGAGGGTGAATAAATCTTGGGGTAATTTTCATTTGAAAGTGAACTAATCCTTTAAGTACATGCACACGCACACACACACTCACACTTAACAGAATATCTACTTACAGCTGTCTGGTTTGCTGACATGCTCAGTTGATGCAGGCAAAGTGCCTGCTATGGAAAAAGGAGAATCCTTTTTTTATATTTTCACACTTTGGATCCAGAGAATATGATTCCTCTCATTAATATGACATTTATTTTCACAGAGGCAGCATATGTACATTTTCTCCCCAACCACAACGCAAGCAGCCCAGACATTACGCAAGTGTGTGCCTTGAAACCAGAAGAAGCCATGTTGTAAATCAGCCAACATGTCAGTCAGACCGCTAGTCTAAAACGCATTCAGTTAGTGATAGTGAGCCATGTTAGCCATCTTCAGTTTATAAATTTGGAAAAGTTTACAAAATTTGAGGGAACTTTCCGATAGTATGCATAGTACGAGAGGTTTACATTTGCTAACAACTTACTTATAGTTACAGATAAGTACTGGTCTGGCTAATTGGCTAACTAGCATAGCCATGCAATTCACCAACAAAAATAGCATGATCTTTCTGGTGATAACGGTTTACAAAAGTGGTTTATCCCACACGTTATGATAGTTAAGACGCCTGAAGAGAAAACCCGCACATTAACATCTCATGCTAAGTGCTAATGGCCATTATTGTTGCATTAGAGCATTTACGACCAATGACACATGGGTCAAAGTAAAGTCTTGTGCTTTTAATCTTGAACAGTAGTAAAAATTGAGCTTAATCCTTCAAATGTACAGTCTCTATCAAAAAAGGCTTGATTTTATTAGGATCTTGTAAGGATAGACTACAACAGTTTAATGTTAGCTCTTTGAAGATTATATTCCAGAGGGGAATATATGTTCAAAGCGAGAAGAAAAGGCACGGTTTAATCGTACCATATGTCTGCCTTTACGAGAAGGTTTTGAATTGATCTCAGGGTGCATATGCTAATGCTAAAGGGCTAACACATGGGGAAAGCAGGTTTACATGGGTCATGTCCCCACGGTATGTTCTGGGTGACCTCTGGGCCATTGTGTGACATCAGAAATTAAAAGAATGTGGAGTGGTGTCCTATAGCGTGACGGGATGGCTAGTGATAGGCCCAGCAGCTGCATCAAGCGACCATCCGTTCTTTTACACACAGGCTGTTTTTGTCAACGCATATCAGTAGGTGCATCCCAGTTTACTTACTTGTGCACTATTCTATGCTGTTTTGTTGTATAAATAATGGAAGTACCGAGATGATACACTTTATTAACCAAAAAAAAAAAAAAAAAAGAAGTGTAGAATTTTGGACAATTCATGCTCTTAACTGTCACAGCTTTAATTAATACCAGAGGGGGAGGGGCTATCAGAAGCCTTCGTTGAATGATAAAATAACCTTATAAAATTCATACATGACACGGTTAAGTACATAATGCATAGCATAAATGTGTACAGTGCATCACAACTAATGATTCAAAGACAAACAATAACACAAACTTTCAATGGTACAAAAACTGACAGCAGTCCCAGATTTCAGTTAAACTGATACAGGATTTGTGATATTGGTGAGGACAGATGAAGTATGTGAGGTATAAAGTCCTCTCTGGGTCAGTTTCGAGACAGAAATTAATCCACAAAGCCTTAAAGGAGCACTGAATGTTGCACTAAAAGCCATTCCAAAACCCACAATGCAAACAAAAGTAGAGACAAATGACTTGTGACCCCATTAACGTGCATGCAGCACTTAAATAAAAGGCATACGCAGCCAACACGTGCCTTCTGACTCGAAGACCCTAACAAACCTGGACAGCACCGACATACTCTCATAAAGCAGCCAAAGGACACAAATGCTTTATTTGCCTGCCGCCAGTGATTCACACTAGTTGATTGTTTGATTTAGCTGACTTAAACTGAGCCAGAGAAAGAAGGTGAGCTGTGAGGAGAAGAATGGTTGTAATGAAATCTCGAATTACCATCTCTGAATACACGCAGCATTGGCTTATGCATGAAACACTAAAATACAAGCACATATACACTATCATGCTGGCCTATTAGCTCACATAAAAAGCTTGCTGAGGTCCAGACTGAGAAAGCGGCATGGCCTTTCTCAGGTGGACTTATTTCTTGCCAACTTGACATCAAACAGCATTTTATAGATGTCTCTTATCTCAGTGCTAATCCAACCTTTAAACAACCCTGTGCCATGCACACAGCAGGACTTTGATTCATGCCGATTTGGTTTATGTTAAATCAACTTGTTGGTGTGCATGTTTTGGCGGGCATGCATGAAGTCCAATATAATACAAACATTGAGAGATAGCGCTCTTTATCTCTATTTCTGTCTGTCTTTTTAAATCAAACAGTATCTTGTGAATGCCAAACGATCTATTTATTTTCAAGTTATTTGTTTAATAAAAAAAATATATATATATCTCCATAACAACATAAAACTTTATAGGGTGGTATATAGGGGTCTGGCAATATTTACCTTGAGTTGAAGTGGTACTGTGTTCATGCCAGACTTCATCAGTACGCTGAAGCAGTAACCAACATCTTGCAACAAGTCTACAAAGTGCCATTTCCCCATAGACAACACAACACCTGATTCAAATTAGCATGGTCTGCTAATCTGTAGGCTAAATGATCATGTGAAACTACAGCTATGTTCAGAATTAAATGTTAGCTTAATACTGCCCATTAAAAATAGTAGTTGAAACAGAAATTCATAAAAATATACTACTGCTGATGTTTATACTTGTTGTTTTGTATTATGTATTTTAAAATAGTTTTTTTCTTTTTCTTTTGTAGGCTACAGCTCTTTGGTCAGCATCTATGGAAAGCTCGTTTCTGCCACTGAATAAAAATACAAAAGGTAATTGTGACATTTTACCTCACAATTCTCACAACTTCGCAATTGCAAGAAAGAAAAGTCAGAATTGCGAGTTTATATCCCGCAATTGTGCGTTAATAAATCGCGATTCTGACTTTATTTCTCGCAATTCACGAGACATAAGCTCGAAATTGTGAGAAAAAAATCAGAATTGCGAGTTTACTTCTCGAAATTACGAGTTTATATCCCGCAATTGTGCGTTTATAAGTCGCGATTCTGACTTTATTTCTCGCAATTCACGAGACATAAACTCGAAATTGTGAGAAAAAAACCTCAGAATTCTGAGATAAAAAAAAAAAATCGCAGTTACCTTTTTTTTTTATTCAGTGGCTTCACAAGCTTCCATAAGCATAAATGTGCTTTAGAAATACATTTTTTCTTACTTACACAGCTGTATGCATAAAAAAGAAAAGAAAGAAATTGCTACTATTCCACTTTGATTAAAATGACTGCCTAATGTCACCTCTCAAAGTTTAGAGGTAGATTTATAACACATTACATTCTGATCACATGATCTTAATGGTCGCCAAATGTTTTCAAGTTAAACCAATAAAAACAATTGTGTTACTTATTCTGTAACAGGTAGGCCTAACAAAAAGATTTTACATAACCCTTTGTCTCACCTCCACCTTATCTTATTGATAAAAAGAAACGGGTGAACTTGAAATGCCAGATCTGGAGGACATGGCTATAGGGCAAGAACGCAATCTCAAACCTGAAAACTACTCAACCTGCTGACACACCTTGTCATTACTGCGGAGGCTAAATGGCTAATTGTCGGTTTGGAGGAGTGAGAAGAAGCTACCTGGAGCACATAGTGTTCTTGTTTTGTTTTTTGGCATGTGATCCACAATAAAAAACACAGTCCACAGCCTGTGGCAAATATGACCTCGAAACTGCTTATACAACCAAATAGCTGTGCTCTGTAGTGGCACCAGAGCGCTAATATACTCTACTATCATTCCTCAGCCATCACACAAAAATTTGCCTTCAAGCATCTAAACTTAAGCAGTTCAAATGACTGCATTATGTTTTTAAAAAACCTTGTTTACATTTTAATGTGTGCTAATTCACCTTGCGTGCATGGAGAACAAAATGTAAAACATGTAAGTGGTGAGGCATGTCTTTGTAGATGGTACTTGCGTTGCCTTTTCATGCCTCAAGAAAAGAAATCCCCTAAAATATGCTGACTACAAAGCAAGCTTGTAATTGAGGGTTGATGCAAAAATGATAGACTGAGATTTAGGCCACAGAGTAAACAAGAACACAGACAAAAGCCATCAAGTCATACGCAGTGAAAAACAACTGGGGTGCAAAACACAAAGAATGAATAGCACACTATGGCAAATAATATTATAATGAAGTACAGATCAAATAAGAATGTGCAGTCAGGTGACTGCTGCCTTAAAATAATTTTAACCAGTTTAATTCATTTTCAGTGAAAGATCAAAAGAGAAATAATGTGCATGTGTCTATGTGAGGCCTCTGTTCTCAGTTTGACGTGTGCTGTGACCCGTGAAGCCATGAGGAAACGCTAAATCAAATTTATGTTATGGAGTCACAGTATTTTTCTTCGAAAGACAGTAACCACATCATAACCAACAATGTGTGTGATGTCAAAACATCACCATATCAGAAAAAAAATTAGATTTTATATATATATATATATATATATATATATATATATATATATATATATATATTATATAGTCAATTAAAAGATTAAAGTAAGGATATAAAGGTTAATTATTGGTTTAGAAGTCAATGTATTGTTCATTTTAAAATGTGAATCACTGGTATACAATCAATAAAATCAGCCACTGAAATAAATGGTATAAAATAAATACAACACAATACAATAAAAGGAAATTTAATTATTGGCTTTAGAAGTCAATGTATTGTTCATTTTAAAATGAGAATCACTGGTATATAATCAATAATCAGCCTTTGAAATAAATGGTATAAAATAAAAGGAGATTGAATCAGCCATTAAAATGAGTGGTAAAAAAATACAAAAAGATAAATAAAATAAAATTAGATTAATTTGGCTTAAAAAGTCAATATGTTCTTATTAAAATGTGAATCACTGGTATACAATCCTTAAAACATGCAATTGAAATGAGTGGTAAAAAATAAAATAAAATAAAATAAATATATATTAATAGGATATTAATTATTGGCTTTAGAAGTTATATATTATATATTGTTCTTATTAAAATGTGAATCACTGGTATACAATACATAAGAAATTTCATTAAAATGAGTGGTAATAAAATAAAATAAAAGGATATTAATTATTGGCTTTAGAATATTGTTCATTTTAAAATTTGAATCACTGGTATACAATCCATAAAATCAGTAATAAAATAAATAACTATAAATAAAACAAAATAATATAAATACTACAGAATTTAATGAGTGGCTTTATAGGTCAATATTGTTCATTTTAAAATGTGAATCACTGACATACAACACACACACACAGACACAAACAGTCATGCAACTGTCACTGAAATGAATGGGAATGCTAATAAATAAAATACAATGATAAAAATTACTTTTAGAAGAAGAATTGGAGTGCATTTAAACATTCAATGTCATATAGAGACAGGGAAGATAAAATGGAAAGTTGCTGAGGTCACCATGTTGTATGTTGCTTGAACACCCAATAGAGGGAGTCCCTTTAAAAAAAAAAAAGAAAAGAAAAAAAGAAAATCACATGCACAGATGGTATGATCATTTTGAGGCAGAAGGGGAAACAAAGACAGATGACGTGTATATGTGTGTAGTCTATCCTATGCTGCCTCTACTCAGCTGGACAGAAACACATTTTTCTGACTAGACATCTACAATGAGTTTTTGAGTGAGTCTTGTCTACTGTCCCAGCCCTGGACTGTTTTGTAGACAGTACATAAAAACAGATGAGTAGCCTAGTGGTTAAAGTCTGATTTTAGATAGGGGCAAGACAAAACTCCAGGGTGAAGCACTTAACCCTGCATTGCTCCAGGCGGGCTGTGTCTGCAATTACTGACTTGTAAGTCACTTTTTGCTAAATGACAAGCAACCAAGATAAAAAGTTTCAGGCAACAACCTTTTCTGTGCTATAGCCTTTTGGCTTTCTACAAATTAGCCTGTCATGTAATTTACCCCAATATGTAGTTTTTCCATTATAAAATACCGTGATAGAATAGTAAGTAACAAAACTAGATCATGTAAACGTTTCATGGGCACAAACTAGAACTTTGTCTTAACCAAGACTGCAGCGTGCAGTTTTCGAGCTGAGCTTGGCTTTCATGGCTGCTCTTCATACACGCACATCTGTTTCTCATTGAGTCGGAATTCCTGAGTGGATCTGAGGTGATTTGTGCCTGGGAGCCTCTAAAGACAAGAAGCGGACCATCTCAGAACCAGAATCTGCTTCCTCTAGCTTTAGATTATGATCTTTTTCTGCAAGTACGTTTTTTTTTTTTTTTTTTTTTTTACAACCTTCTAAAACCAGTCTCTGGCAGCAGACCTTTGTTCCAGCACAAAAGCAGCTCAGTTGTGTAATCAGGTGTGCTATTTTTCTTGAATGACAAGGTTCGGTGTCGACATGCAGTAGCACAACAGCAACCTGCAGAAGACATAATGAGGAGCTGACAGAGCTATAAATCCTGTTGGGTGATGGTCTACTTCTGTTAAATGAACAGTCTATTTTCAATTATGTGATGCTCAAAAGTCAGTGAGACATTCACCAGAATGTGATCAGGTACTTTTAATAAAAAAGAAGCCTTCTTACGGTCACAAAGAAGCAAGACTGTCTACAAACAAAGAAAAACAGACAAATGACTCATATATAAAAGCTGCAGAGCCCCCTTGTGGCAACGAAGAGAAATGCAACTAAGGTAAAGTAACATGAAGTTAGATTATATTGTTAGATGTTCATGAGGGCCAAAATCACAGATATTAAAATAGGATTTGCATTTTTGTGTGAACTCACCCTTTAAAACAATATCCTTGTCAGTTCTGTTGTTTTGTCAAAGAGGAACAATGATCACTTTTGTTTTAGAAAGAAATTAGGTCATAAAGCATTTATTTGAAATAGAAATCTTTTGTAACATTACAAATGTTTTTACTATCGCTTTTTATCAATTTAATGCATCCTTGCTTAATAAAAGTATTAATTTTCAAACACACAGGGAGAATCATTAAAATGGGATTTAAACAATATTCTTATCAGATGTAATCAGATTACTTTTTTCAAGTAACTAGTAAAGTAACACATTACTTTTAAATTTATAAGAAAATCTGAGTTACCTTTTCTAGACTAGCTCTAGACTAAATGTGAGCATACATTTTCTCATTTACTTCTTCTGCGTCCTATTCTTCTCTAGTCCAGAATCAGGGTTGCCAGGTTTTCACAAAAAAAACTAGCCCAATCTCGTCCTGTGGGGTAAAATCTGCGTATTTTGGTGGGGTTTCCCTGGTAAAATTAGCATTCCAGGGGCTACGTATTACATTATTTGGGTCACTTCAACTTGAGGACATGAAAAACAACCCACGGCAACACTGTTAAAGTAGCCAAATTCCACGGGAAAACCACAGACTTGGCAACACTGTCCAGGGGTGCGTTTCCCAAAGCGAACTATGGTCGCAAGTTCCGTCATTACCAATAGAGTTCAATGGGATTTATGACCACATTGACCAACGATGCTTTCGGGAAACGCACTCCATGGCAGCACAGCCGAAAGGCTTGTTTGTTTGAGCTGCGCCCTCTACTGCACAGGTGTGAATTTGCATTTCCTTCAGTCTGTAACACTACTTTACATTAAAAGTAATGCAATTAGATACTTTTTTTAGGGAGTAACAGAATATTGTAATGCATTACTTTTAAAAGGAACTTTCCCCAACACTGCTTGTTAGTTCTGTTGTCTTCTCAATAAGGAAGAATGATAATTGTTTTATGACTTATTATTGAATATCCTGATGGAAAACAACAAATAAAACAGTCAGGATCTTCCTGTAAATATTTACTTCACAATAACTTAACTTAAATAAACATAACCAGCATTATGCAAGATATTTTTTAACAAAACCTTATAGCACCGAATACTTTAAGCATGTGTGAAAAGTATTCCTGCCATGGAATAACCAGCCAAAAATCCAGGCAATGTTGGCATAACCAAGCCTTTTAGGTTATCTAGAACAGAACATCCATGAATTATACAATCTACTTGAAACAGTTAAGACTGGTGAAGAGAAAACAACAACCCTTTAAAGGCTGTTTTAAGATGAGAGTCATATAAGAAGAAAAAGAGCAGCATTCTTTCAATAGCAGCTGCCCTGTCTCTATAATCTTAATATCAGAATTAGCACTTTAATAAGAACATTCCTGCCCTCCCTCTCGCTCGGGATATGTGCACAGGAAGAGGAACTCATTTCTCCAGTTCAGTGAGAAGAGCACAAGTACTTGGATCTTGTTCTATTTCTGGTCTGGCTGCTATTTATAGAACATTCTGTACTTTATAAGAGGAGGCCGGAGGAGGAAGGCGGGATGTGAAGGGATCAAATGGATAAAGAGAACTTGGAGAACTGTGGGTCAAACTCACAAAACTAATCCTGACATACTTTAAATTAATTAAGGGAAGGAACAGTTGAACGAGAAATGAATGAAACGAATCACTTGGCTTAAAATAAAACCATTTTGTAATGATAAATTGAAACTGTATAACAGTTTTCTCTCTCTCATAGTGAAAACATGAAATCAGGCCTGACTCTACTTACTTTCATGTGTATTTTATATGCATGCACTACTGTTCAAAAGTTTGGGACGGTAAGATTTTTATTGAATGTTTTTAGTAGTTTGGCCAGTAGTTGGCAATGTCACTTTGTAAAGAGACACTACGTGCCTATAGACTGAACACGTAATAAGCATGACGACACCATTTACACAAATTCATGTTTTTGTAGTTTACACGGAGACAATAACATAGTTTTCAAAAACTTGCACTTTGAATCCTGTTTTCAAAAGTTTGTGTTTTCAGGCCATCAAAATGCTATTGAACGGCCAAAACGTATAAAAGGTTTTCAGTTTTTAGTTTAAACTGTGTCGTATAAACTTCCCCTATAAAAACGGAAATCGGTGAAAACGGTGGCGTCATGCGCATGCAATTTATGTGTTCAGTCTATAGGTGCGTAGTGTTTCTTTACAAAGTGACATCGCCAACTACTGGCCTAGCAGCATAATACAGCATTTGTAGTTGTTTTCACGGTATACAAAACATGCAAAGGAAAAACATTTACGTTTTTAGAACATCACTGTTGTGTAAATATTTTTTTGGAAACCGTGATGCATTTTTTTTTTCAGGATTCTCCGATGAATAGAAAGTTCAAAAGAACAGCATTTGTTTGAAACAGTAATCATTTGTAACATTATAAATGTCTTTAATGTCCCTTTTGATCAATGTAATGTATCCTTGCAGAATTTAAGTATTAATTTCTTTCAACAAAAAATTACAGATTCCAAACTTTTGAACAGTATAGTACATGTAGCAGTTTAACTGCATATGCAATTCATAAGTGCAGGTTTGTTGTCATAATTTTTTATAAAAATATTACGTCATTTACCTCCGAAATAACTTAATTTTTTTGGTGAGGTGTCCAAATTCAGGGAAAAAAAGAACATATATATGGATTATAGCAAATCCTTTAGAGAAATTATGAAATATGACCGGTGTACTAATACAACAGTACTAAAGTCCAACAAGCCGTAAACTGGTTTCTGTCAAGTGTCACTGTGGCGTCACTATAGCAGAACACAGACAACGAATGTGGCAGAACGGTGGTATAACTCAAACTGCTCGTGTCATAATATGAATGCCCATGCTTCCCCCAGGCCTGTGCAATAACACTTTGTTTAAGCCGCTGTGATTCCCTATAATGAATCTCTAATGAGAGCATGAGGATGTTCACATGCTCATATCCAGCAATGTGTGTTGTGCCTTTGCATAGCGACTAATGTGCTGCTGTTTCCCTGGACTTCATTTAGCAGTCAGAGAAGTTCCTGAATGTAGACAGCTGCCAGATTAAGTGTTTCCTCTTTTTCTGTGTCTCTGTCTCCCGCTCTGTCTCTGGCAATAACTAGCATGCATTTAATGGTTTACATCAGTCTTATATTCACCTATCACACAATAAGACAACATATTTTACAGCCAAAGTCAGAGTGGTCTGTTGAGAAGTGCTAAAATGAAGTTCTCCCCGTGTACTGTAATCTGCTGTGCTTCTGTTAACTAAAAGGACTGTCCACCCAAAAATGAAAATTCATTTACTCTATTCTAAGGTATTTTGAAAAATGTCTTCATGAAAGTCAATGGGGAACCAAGATTATTTGGTCCCCATTGTATAGACAAAAACATCATCTTTTGTCAAAAAATAAAGTCATACAGTTTTGTAACGACATGAATAAGTTAATGATGACAGAATTTTCATTTTTAAAGTGAACTATTCTTTTACAGGGTGAAGTGTGAAATTTCTGTGCCAGTAGTTGCACCGTACAAAATTGTAAGAATAATGAATAGGATAAATTTCTAAAGTTGAAGTTGCGATAGTCTTTTCTTCCCTAATGTGACGTATATCTCAGTGAAACGGCTTCTCGAACAAGAAAAAAAGTAGGGCGGGACTTGATTTTGTTCATCGGGAAATGATTGGATCGATGGATGGTTGTGGTTTGTTATTGGTCGATCTCATGTGAGTGACAGGTTGTCCCGCCCTCGTGCCAAAAAACATCATCAGAGAAAAGATGAAATGTCACCGCAATATGGAGGGGAAGTTATTTTGATAAAAGATTACGAGGGCACATGCATTGAAAACAAATGATGTGCACAGATAAATGATTTAAAATAAATATCGCAATATCAATAAACAAAACAAGAATGGTTACTTTTGATTCCATGGTGTCTTTAAGACTGAGAAATTACACACTTCACCTTTAATGCTCTACAGTGCAGATATAACTGATAAAGTTGTTGGAGAGATCTCATTGTTTCAAGTTTTTGTGCATTTCAGGTTAAAAGTCCTTGGAAGGAGTTCATTGGTATAAGAGATAACTGATAATACATTTGGGAATATCCAGTTTGGTCACCACGTCCACAGCTTTGGTGCCCAGGACGGTCCTCAGGGTGATCCGGCTCAGCTGCTGCAGAGAAAGAGGGTTACCTGCAAAAACACACAGTATAATGCAGCATTAAACACGTAAAACAATATTTCAATGCAGTGCATTTACACATGGAGAAGGTTTTGAACAAAATGAGGGTGAGTAAATGACGACAGATCTTTTTTGGGTGAATATAGTGGCCACCCTTTAACAAACATATAACATCCTCTGTATGTTGACATTGCCTTCCATAGAAACCAAATAAAAAGGGACAGATAAAAGACAGTGTTTCAGAAGATAAAACGATGCTTGCTAAAATGTAAAATATAAGCATTCAAGATCAGGACCTCCTGTCATATCATTTACAACACAAAATCTGAATGTTTGCATTCTCAAAATTGTTTTTTTTTCAGTCTCTGAATGGCCAGGAAAATATTTATAAGCTCCTAGGCCACGGTTTCTCATTAACGTGGTTTACATTCTTAAGAAGGGCACTGGCATGTTGTGTATGGATTGGGTTGCGAATGTCCCTTGCAGATGAGACTAATGAAGGATTCCAGGCCAACTCCAGAATTCAACATCTCATCATCATCATAAAACTTCATGTAATTATTTACAACCTCACACCCAAAACATCCTGAGCAGCACCTAGGCAGCAGAACTGGCAGTGAGTCACTGTTATGAATCAGTGCTGCATGCACTGTAAAATACAACCAGCGCCAGTAACACTGCCCTGTAACACTTAACATTAACATATTTCATTTTAAGGAACATTTTAAATATCACTGAAAGCATAGAGAACATACCAAACTAATAAACTTTGAAATGATTCCTCATGCAACACAAAGCACACAGCTTTTGCTGCAACAGCTTTAATAGTAAGCCATGAGCACCATCTGCTGGACACTTTTTTCCATTACTTTTTTTTTTTTTTTGGATTAGTGGCCGAAACATTGCAGAATATTAAATATTTTTCAAATTTTTTTTTTACATTTTAAATTAAGTATAATTGAATTCCCTCAATTGAATTCCCTTTGATTTGAACTCACTCTCGTACAGCTGAAGGCAGTGCGCTGAGGGCGTATCTGGCCTTGTGTAGTCGACTGGCTTCCTATCGTATCTGTCTCTGGCGTAAATGTTGGCTCCGAACTCCACCAGCAGCTCAATCATGTCCACATCGCTGGACTTGGCGGCGTGATGCAGAGGCGTCTCGTGTAGCCTTGCGGCATTCACTCGCACACCTGCATACAGGCGTATCACACAGGACTACTCTTTTGACTTTATATAAAAGATTTCAACACACTGCACTGTTCATGAAAAGCTTCACTTTGGTGACTTCAGATTTAAGCTACCTTCTACAGTAGCAAGTAGAGTACTTCACCATCTCACAGCTCATGGGATAGGGTTTTACCTGCATTCAGTAGCACCTTGACACACTCCAGGTGTCTGTTGGCACACGCCACATGTAGAGGAGTACCGTAGTACAGGTCATAAGCCTCCAGACTGGCTCCTTTAGCAATCACTAACCTCACACAATCTGCATTACCTGCAAAATACAAAATATTGTTACATTATATGATGGATAAACAATTATTTCACTCAGAAAGTTTAGTTTATCAAAATAATTCTTACTCTGTAAATGTATACAATTATCTTACTGATCCTTTGATACTACAGAAATAGTAAAAGTTCAACAAAATATAATATAAAATGAAATTTATATATATATATATATATATATATATAAAATAAAAAATGCTTACTCTATGAATTTACACTAAGTTTGGAATAATTAATGTTTTAAGTCTCTTATGCTTACCAAGGCTGTATTTATTTGATCAAAAGTATAGTAAAAACAAAATATATTTTGAAATATTGCTCATTTAAAACAACTGTTGTTCATTTTAATATATTTTTAATGTAATTTATTCCTGTGATGGCAAAGCTGAACTGTCAGTAGCCCTTACTTCAGTTTTCAGTGTCACATGATCCTTCAGAAATCATTCTAATATGAGACTTTCAAATACATTAAAATACTAATTATTCCAAACATTTGACGAGCAGTGTTTAAAATACACTAACTAATACACTTACACCCATTCTGTAATACTACAGAAATTATAAAAGGTCAATAAAACACAATATAATTTTTTAAAAATTTGATTACTCTATGAATTTATAAAACTACCTGACAGACTCTGTAATACTGTAATTAAAAAAAAAGTTAATAAAATCTAATATAATTTTTCATAGTCTGAGAACTATACATTTTAAAATACAATAAAATAAACTTTAAATATACTACAATTTACATCAAACTACCACACCTCCCATGCAGGCCTCATGTAGAGGGGAGGTGGTACGTGAGGTAAGGGTGGGGTTGACTTTTGCTCCATACTCCAAAAGAAGCCTCACACACTCAAAGTTCCCAATAGAGCAAGCTTCACATAGAGGAGTGCTACCGTCCACGTTCCTTGCATCAACCTGCAACACAATCCCAGAGGGAACAATTTTAAAGCAAATGTCAGTTTTTAGATGTCCCAGGCCTTTTTAAGAACTGTATGTGTGTGCATGGTACCTGTGCCCCTGCGTCCAGCAGCAATCTCACACACTGCGTCTGTCCGCGTGCAGCTGCCTCATGGAGGGGAGTGATGGAGTCCACAGCCACAATATTCACTGAAGCTCCACTCTGAATCAAACTCTGCAGCTCTGACACCTGACCCTGATATGCAGCCTTATGAACCTCTGTCCTTTCTGCCCAGAAACCTAATAGATTCAAATGAAACCACAAATCACTTAAAAAATTACTCTCATAATCTATTGATCAATGATATATTGTTAAGGTACTAATTTTAGTTTGTGTTAAAACTGAAATATTAAGCATAAATATATAGTTCAGATATGGAGAGAACACCATGTTTAAAAAAAAAAAAACATGACAGGTAGTGACATGGCTCAATAATCAAGATATTCATTCCTTAATTTCTTAATGTACATGATATATTGTTTAATGCTTAGAAGTTGCGTGACATTAATAACAATAACGGACGGTCAACAGCACTGCACGCTGTATGGACATTGCGGCAAACAAGCTTTCCTCGTGAACTTACCGATGTCACCGAAAAAATAAGGTCGTGCTGTTTCCACTTCCATCTCTGCTTTAGTAAACTGGTGGACAGTAAAATTTAAACTAACCACAATTCGCTAGCTAACAAATTAAAGCAGCTGTGTTTAGAAATGCGGTATGTACATCACGTGGTCTCTTCTGTTTTGGCACTTGCTATGACGTTTTACTGTGAATGCTGGGAGTTGTAGTTCATTGTACACAAATATATGAATGTCACTGCTGTAGAACATGAGTTTTTAACTTTTACAGACCCAGGGACACAGCATACCAGATAACACTTAATACTTAAGACTTTTAACAATAAATATTGCAATATATTAATATTTATACAAGGCAATATAAATATTAATAGTTATATTAATAGTACATTTACATTGCAAAATATTTTAAGGCAAAGTAGACAATTACACACACACACACACACACACACACACACATATATATGTATATATATAACAGTGTAAATTTGCTGTTCCCTCAAAATAACTCAACACACAGCCATTAATATCTAAACCGCTGGCCACAAAAGTGAGTACACCCCTAAATGAAAATGTCCAAATTGGGCCCAATTAGCTATTTTCTCTCCCCGGTGTCATGTGACTCGTTAGTGTTACAAGGTCTCAGGTGTGAATGGGGAGCAGGTGTGTTAAATTTGGTGTTATCGCTCTCACTCTCTTAGTTCAACATGGTCACTGGAAGTTCAACATGACAAAGAACTCTCTGAGGATCTGAAAAAAAGAATTGTTGCTCTACATAAAGATGGCGTGGGCTATAAGAAGATTGCCAAAACCCTGAAACTGAGCTGCAGCACGGTGGCCAAGACCATACAGCGGTTTAACAGGACAGGTTATACTCAGAACAGGCCTCGACATGGTCGACCAAAGAAGTTGAGTGCACATGCTCTGCGTCATATCCAGAGGTTGTGTTTGGGAAATAGACGTATGAGTGCTGCCAGCATTGCTGCAGAGGTTGAAGGGGTGGGGGGTCAGCCTGTCAGTGCTCAGACCATACGGTGCACACTGCATCAAACTGGTCTGCATGGCTGTTCATTGGAGGAAGGAAGCCTCTTCTAAAGATGATGCACAAGAAAACCCGCAAACAGTTTGCTGAAGACAAGCAGACTAAGGACATGGATTACTGGAACCATGTCCTGTGGTCTGATGAGACCAAGATAAACTTATTTGGTTCAGATGGTGTCAAGCGTGTGTGGCGGCAACCAGGTGAGGAGTAAAAAGACAAGTGTGTCTTGCCTACAGTCAAGCATGGTGGTGGGAGTGTCATGGTCTGGGGCTGCATGAGTGCTGCTGGCACTGGGGAGCCAGTTAATTGAGGGAACCATGAATGCCAACATGAATTGTGACATACTGAAGCAGAGCATGATCCCCTCCCTTCGGAGACTGGGCCGCAGGGCAGTATTCCAACATAATAACGACCCCAAATACACCTCCCAAGATGACTGCTGCCTTGCTAAAGAAGGTCTCCAGACCTAAACCCTATTGAGCATCTGTGGGGCATCCTTAAACAGAAGATGGAGGAGAGCAAGGTCTCCAACATCCACCAGCTCTGTGATGTCGTCATGGAGGAGTGGAAGAGCACTCCAGTGGCAACCTGTGAAGCTCTGATGAACTCCATGCCCAAGAGGGTTAAGGCAGTGCTGGAAAATAATGGTGGCCACACAAAATATTCACACTTTAGGCCCAATTTGGACATTTTCACTTAGGGGTGTACTCACTTTTGAGGCCAGTGGTTTAGACATTAATGGCTGTGTGTTGAGTTATTTTGAGGGGACAGCAAATTTACACTGTTATACAAGCTGTACACTCACTACTTTACATTGTAGCAAAGTGTCATTTCTTCAGTGTTGTCACATGAAAAGATATAATAAAATATTTACAAAAATGTGAGGGGTGTATGTGTGTATACACACACAAATTAAAAGGACATACACTCTTGTATGTGTCACTCAGCTCACAAACTTACAAACTTATTAAGACTTTACAATTACAGTCCATTACAGGTTTCTAAATAAAATGGGTCTTTGTGGAATATATTCATGATTTATAAGTGAGGTAATCAATGATGCGCTGTGAAATGTCCAGTTTGGGGACCAGCTCCAGAGCTCTGGTGCCCAACACAGTCCTCAAGACGATACGGCACAGCTGCTGCAGAGACAGAGGGTTACCTGTCGAAACACAGAGAACAGCAGCAGATTAACAATAAGATCTAACAACAGTCATATAGCACCTATGCAGACTGAAACATACTCTCATAATGCAGCAGACAGAGATAAGCAGGAGATTCGGGTTTTGTGTAGTCTCTAGGTTTGTGATTCATGTTATCGCTTATGTTGACATCTCCACCGAACTCCACAAGCAGCTCCACCAGGTCCTCTCTCTCAGCTCTCGCTGCATGATGCAGTGCCGTCTCATGGAACTTGGTGGCATTCACCTTTGCACCTTTAAGAGTTTGAAAAAATAACCATGCAGAATGATCTAAAATAGTGCAAAATACAATAAAACAATAAAGAAAAAGTTCCTCACCTGCATTAAGCAGCAGTAGGGCACAGTCAAAGTGAGCTTTAGCACAGGCAGCATGTAATGGTGTCCCAAAGTAAATGTCAAAGGCCTCCAGCAGAGCTCCCTTTGCTATCATAAGCTTCACACAGTCTGGGTTACCTGCAAAGAGATGCACTCTCCATAACCATCATGACAAAACAAAAGTCTAAACACAAAGCAATCCTCCTCCTGGCTGTCTCACCTCGTATACAGGCCTCATGGAGGGGGGAAGCCGTGAGGGCGGTCAAGGAAGGGTTGACCGATGCTCCGTGATCCACCAGCATCTTGACACTTTCTATGCTGCCAGCAGCGCAGGCATGACAGAGAGGAGTACTTCCATGGATGGTGCGAACATCCACCTGTGCACACACACACACAGACACACACTTTTATATGGCTGAGTACAGACATTCATTATTTTATAAAGTTCATTTTAATTACTATAAATGTATATCTAACACTAAAAGAAAACTTTTAGCATTTTAGAATTTAAATAAAGAAATAAGCTAGCTTTATTTGAATTGCTCATGAATCGTTTTTCCAAATAAGGGCATGCCCAGATATAGGCACTCATTAAAATACACCTGTTGCTAAACTATTAGCCTAAAAGTTAATGAACATAAATACATTTTGGAGTGATATTAGGTGTTTTCTAGCACATTCAGTAAAAAAAAAAAAAACCCAGTTAATTTCCCACACGATAAAGGTGCAATATGTAAGAATTTTGCAGTAACATATCCAAAAACCACTAGGCCAGTGTTATATATGTTGTTCACTTGAGTACTTAAAATATCCCAAATGTTTCCAAATATTTGTAAATCTTGAGAAAATTGCAATTTTAACCAAGGCTGCGGGAGGTGTGAGGAGTCGCCTGTCAATTGCGTCATACCTGCGTTATCCTCGGTTTCCGGTTTATTTTATAGAAACCATGGAAACACCAAAGACGCTTTAATATATTACATGTTTTAATAGACAAGGGAGCAACTGTTTTGAAATATTTATAGACAGAAAACAAATTATTGTTATATAGCTCAACATGTTTATTCTTATTGTTTAAATCTATTTTTCTAGATTTTTTTGCGAGTACCATGCTTTACCATGCCTCAGAGAAAAACACTATTTTGTCAATTAGCTAACATAGCATAATCAGATGCAGCCTTATTTTTATTAACGGTAATACAGCATTTTCTCCATCATACAATACGTTTTAAAATTAATTCCATGCCATTTATCAACACAAGCCATCCAGCATTTAATATGATATTCTAAAATCGATCTAGTTTACTGCAGTGTGCAACAAGTGTCTCACCGCAGCTACTGAGCGAACGCACAGAGTAACGTTATAACATAATTTTCAACACACTCAAATGCATCTAATATAATAAACAGAGCTGCATTGCCTCATACTCATGACCGGAAAAGCGGAAGCGGCGCCGGCGGCATAATAGAAGTTCCGCTGCTCGCGGCGTGTGTTGCACAATCGCTCCAGTGGCCTCGTTCAGCTCCCACAACACTCGGTCCTGCTCTGCTTCATACTACAGTAATGTTAATAATCGCATCTATGAACATGATTTCTTCCCGAGTCCTATCCCAATTCTTTTCCACCGGCTGTGAGGTGAAGACCACATGTCCCAAGATTCTGCGCTCAAACTTGGCTCCTCAAGCTATGCCTTTGTTTTGAATAGGCCTCTAGTGACCTCTAGTGGACATAATTTTACATATTGCATCTTTAACCCTTTACTTCGCAGAATGGAAATCATTTGCCCAGCTAACAATTTTTGGTTCCCAGAACAATCTGGGAACATTAGTTTCTGGTTTCCAGAACACATTCTAACGTTCTCTGTTGGTTAGCCAGGAAAGTTTTCTTTACGTAAATAGAACATTCCCCTAACCTCTTTTTACTCCAAAATAATTTACCCTGCTGTCAGTTATCATCCAGCACTCCGGCATCACCACATCAGTTGAGCATTTTTGTTTTTAAATAATTGGTGACATTTTAATTACTATATATGTATCCATAAAAGACTAAAATAAAACTTTTTTAAGCATTTTTAAGAATGTAAATAAATACAATAAAAAAAGGGGGAGGGAGAAAAAAAAGAAGAAGCTATATTTATGATTCGCGCTGATTACCTGGTGCCGTAACCCACCTGAGCTCCTGCCTCCAGCAGTATTTGAACACAGTTTGGATGGGCTTGGATGCAGGCATCATGCAGAGGTGTGAAGTTATCCACAGTTACGATATTAACTGATGCTCCTGCTTCTATCAGCTGCTTTAACTGCAAAGCTCGACCCAGAGACGCAGCCTCATGTAACGGCGTACGGTCAGCCCAATGACCTAAAAATGCACTTTATTGTCATTTATTTTCCCTTAGGTGTCAATAGATCTTATGGTAAATATAATCCCCCCCTCTATTACACAAGCGATTACAAAGAAAAGAGTCTGGTATGTATCAGATGCAATATCTGAACAATCAGAACAAATAGGCTACTCACCGATGTCACCATAAAACGTTGATCTGGCAGCGGTAACCTCCATAATTGGATAAACCTACCTGACATTCAAAAAATATTATTTATATAGCACGCAAACAACATGCTGACAAGGTAAACACATTCTATATTTAGAGAAGCCGCCTGTGTGGTTTGTTATGATTTGCGACACTAGGACTGAATACGGCAAACAGGCAAAGGATTCGGGGAGATGTAGTTCCGCCCCCGTTTGCACTCACTCCCATAAAAACAGCACAAACTCACTAATAATAAACTTTTGAATGTCAAAACATAACTATGATATCAAAGCAGCACTAGTGTGTGTAATAGCACACATTTTCTTACTCTAATTACCAATAAAAGATAAACCTGCTGCAATGCATGTGATGTTAACATGAAGAACATAGGCAAGGAAAGGGCACATAAAACCCCTTCATTTTCATATAATTATTCCATAGCTTTTAAAATATTGATTACAGTTAATATTTTTATTAAATAAAACGACAAAGTTAATGAATATAAATGGATTTTGGAGTGATATTAGGTCTTTTGTAGCATGATGCATTATGTAAAAAAAAAACCCCAAAGAGACAATAAAAACACACAGCCAGTTTTCCACAAGTTAACATTTTTACTTCGCAGTACAGAAATCATTTGAGCCCCATCCATTGAGCATTTGTTTTTAAAACATTGGTGACATTTTGCACAGGGCCCCGGTCATGTCAATACTGCCATAGACATTTTGGTCCTTGCTAACACATCAGAGCCGTTGAGAAGAACTCATTAGATCCTGCTCCTCTCTCTGCTCTGAAGTGAGGAAGAAGGAGAGCTCCCTAACGCACACACTACACAAGCAGATTCAAGACTTACAGTTAATCAGCTTTTCCCGCTGATGTGTGATAACCTCCATGTAGTGGCCTTAGAATCACGCATAACCCATCAGAAAAGAGATGCAAGGCAAAGCTGAAAGAAAACCCGGGCCTTCCAACAGGTAGCACGATTTACAGCTAATAGGGGGGTCAGTTATGTCAAATCACATGAGCATATGGCAAAATGAATACTGTGTGGCTGGACACGGATTACATAAAAGATTATCTACACTGTGTGTGCTTGATACTTCCCGTCGATCTGTAAACACAGGAAATTGGAGAAATAGTGCCAACTCAGGATACTAATTTAAGCACCAGTTGTAATTTGTAGGAAAATAGAGTAATGAATAATCCCTGGAAGTTATCTTAGAAGTAGATTTCTTTTGAAAATAAAAATGTGCTGTTAAACCTGGTCAAACTCTAAACTGATCCATTTGCAATTTTGCAAACCTGATCCCCCTCCGTTTTAAGGTTATCTTCTTTACAGCCAACACCAATACATTTTAAAAATATGCATTTCTTCATATCACTTGAATACATCTGATAATTTGGCATCTTTGGACTTTTCACATTCCATGTCTAAGCAGGTTTAGATAAAGATCACATGATGGAATCTAAATACAGGGCGTTGATAAAGAATCAGTGCAAAATGGATCTTGTTTCCTGATTATAAAAAGCAGACTGGCAGAACCTTTCTCCCCTTCTCCCCCCGAAAATGCTAAATTTGTATAATGGTTTACACGAAATTCCATTATGGGCAAAACATACACTTGTATAGCCAGCTCGCCCAATTTGGTTGCCATTTTTTTCCTTTTCTTTTTTCTTTTTTTAACATTAAGATTATGATCGTCTGAATATCTGATATTCAAGAGCAGCTGGAGCTAGTTTACTGGTCAGCACAGTCTCCGAAGATGTCATTCTTCTTGCGCTCCATTTCGGCAAAGTCAAACTCTGTGCCCGTCATTCGCTTGTAGATGTCTTTGATATCGTCGCAGGTTGTCTCAAAGTGGGTCGTGGCATCGTAGGAGCGAGAGATGAAGACCTGGGTGCAGATAAATACAAATGTATCTTCAAAGTACTGTAGTCACTCTTGAATTATCAAGTGGGCACAATGTAAACACTTACCTGGCTGTCAGATCCCAAGTCAGTTGGTGCATACTGATCACTAATGCTCACAAACCTGCAAAAAGATCACATTCAGCAAAATTATTTTCTTTATCTGACAGCTTTTACTTCAGAGTAAATTTTAGATGTCAGCGAGTGCATGCAGACACAAGCAAACTTACTTCTGCTCAACTGGTTCCAAAAGGTCCAGGGCTGGTTTGATCTCTTTCTCAGGGTCGTTGGTCTCCACAGTGGTGCTGACGATGGCTACGTATTTACCCTGGGCTGCCACGTTGTGTGCGTAAGAGATCATGCACACATAGATATCTAAAAGAGCAAGAAGAATTTAATGTACAGAAATATACCTTTCAACGTTTGAAGTCAGTAATATTTATGCTCACCAAGATCAGATCAGAAACACAGTAAAAACAGTAATATTGTGCAATATTATTACAATTTAAAGTTACTTTTCAATTTCACATATAGTTCAAAATGTAATTTAGTCCTGTGATGGCAAAACTGATTTTTCAGCATCTTCAGGGTCACATTTTTTAAACTAAATTTTTAAACTAAAAAAAGACCATTCTTTCAGTTTAAAAAGACCACTAAAAAGATAGAGATCACTAAAAGATTTTTTTTTTTAGTGCCTACTGAAATTTTGGTTCCTGCCGACCCTAAAGGGTACCAAACTTTCTAACTCTAAACCAAAAAAAATTAATGTGAGATTAGAATCTGCTTGTAAAGAAGAGCCTATGAAACTAGTGCTGTGGCTTCCTGTCAGACTAACCGTGCTTCCTGTTGACCTGGTTCTGAGGGATGATGATCTGGCAGGAGTTGGCATCGCTGGTGTTCTTGATGGGGTGGCTCATGATGCAGATGACCCGGATCACCTGACCCACCTTGTTGACTCGGTCCATGACATAGCTGGGATCGCAAATCAGCTGCTTGCAGCGGGCGATCTGACCGTCAAGAATAAACAACGTTAAGTCACAGCACATTAAGATAAATCAGATTTCACACCATTCCACACAAATTGCAACACACTCACCTCTCCCTCAGATTTGACGCCCACCACTTTGCCGTTCTCTACGACAATTTCCTCAATGGGCTTGTTCAGCATGTAGGTTCCTCCATAAATGGCACTTAATCTGTGAGTGACAAAATAAACTGCTATTGCACTTACAGAGTGCTGCAATCTAAGCAGACTACACACAGACATGTTTACAATAACATGAAACGCTGAATTGCAGAGGAAGTAGTTGGGGAAACTCACCTGGCGAAGCCTTGGGGCAGCTCTCCCAGGCCATAGAGAGGGTACAGATATGGACTCTTTCCATACCTCGCCAAAGACTCACTGTACAACTTAATCCTGTTTATCGTCTCTATGCAAGGCTGATCCAGGTAGCTGGATGGGTAGGAAGCAAAAACACCACAGCTTTAACTTCAAGGGACAAACAAGCCTGCAAGGTTCTCTCAGTGTTTAAGGTGAACTTTCGCCAAAAAGTAAGATGAGGCTTCCACTCACTCGTCTGTGCGGTAGAGCGCGAGAGCGTGGCCAGTGAAGTCGACAACATCCTGTCCGAGGTCGAACTTTTTGTACACATCTCGCATGGTGGTCTTTTTGGGGTCCACTCCCTCCAAGGTCTTTGGGTCGTTTTCATCGAAGTTGGCAACGAACACGAGGAACTTCCTGAATCGCCTTTTCTCAAAAAGTCCCATGAGGCCTGAGAGAATTACGCGATAAAGATTTTATTAAAAAGATTACAACTTTCCCCATCAGCTCCTTGACAGCACACACTATGTCTGGGTGGATGTATCTTAGGGGAAAAAAACATGCTAGCATCTCCCACTTAGTTTGCAAAAATTAAACAGAAACTACAGAATTGTTTGAAAAGGGAAGTAGGGCACGACACCCAAAACCTAGACTTCACTATAATTCCTCTTGCACTTATAATAACAGACCTTGTTATCCATTCAGGCCAGGATGGTTTTAGTATTATTTATATACTAATATACTTTTTATTAATATAAAGTTTTTTTTTTATATTTTTAGTAAATTATTTTATTTGTCTTTTTTTATAAACATTACCATTTAGCTTTAATTTATTTTTATTTCAGTTTCAGTGTTATTGAATTCTGAAAAATAATTTTAATGCTTCAATCTAAACATTTCTATGGAAGCTCGTTTCCGCCAGTGAATGAAAAAAAAAAAAAAAAAAAAAAAAAAGTTAACCGACTTTTTCTCTAACAATTTTTACTTTTTTTCTCAGATGTGATAAATTGTGATAACTTGCAATTGCAAGTTATAAAGTCAGGATTCTGTAAGTCAGAAAAGTCTTTTCGCCTCAGAATTGGACTTTATAATCTGCAATTGCGAGTTTATATTTTGCAATTCTGAGAAAAAGTCAATTGTGAGGAGAGAAAAAAAAAACAAAAAAAACAAAAAAATCATTTAAATTGTTTTATTCCATGGCAGAAACAAGCTTCCATACATTTCAGATAGTTGCCAAGGAGCCATTTTTAATTTTCATTTAGTTTAAGTGTTTTTAACTAATATTTATATTTTACTTTATTTCAGCAAAAATGTTTTTAATAGTTTTAGTCAACGATGCTATCCCTGGTTCAGACAATAAAACACTCCAGCCTAGTTGGCCATTATCTCTGCCTCAGATGGCAGGATTATGGGCCACCCACAGCCTGTTCACTGACCATCGGATAAACACTGCATACAAAAATGGCAAGAGCTGGCTTAAAATCACCAGTTTCAATCTGATCCTGACAGCAGTCCAACAAAAAGAAAAAAGAAAAACAGAAAAATCTCTGCTGCATTTACAAAGTATGGGGCCTTAAATCTTATTTGTTCCTAACTTTAGATTATCAGAACCATATAAATGTCACTTACTGGATGCCAGAGCTTCAGTCTCGGTGGAGGGCACTTTGTAGATGCTGCCCTTTTTGTAGACAAAGCTGCCCTCAATCACTTTGAAGTCTAGGTAACGTGTCACCTGTGTGATCAGCAGCATACGCACCAGCTGACCTATGAATGTGAAAAAGACACAAACAGCAGAAACTACTGATCAAAACGCTATTGCTAACTTTGTTCTATCCATTGATGTTTTGTATTCTTGAGGCATTTCAAGAGTGACAAAACTGCTAAGCAACAGGATAAGTGCGAGGGATCCAGCAGCGCCTGGCACAGAGCGATCCAGAACGTGCTGTGTATTTGGCCGAGATTACAGATTTCAAGAAGTGATGATTGAAGTGTAAATGTAGAGTGGGATGTCGTTGCTTCTTACCGTTTGCCATTAGAAACTTGGGAATGAGGTCCACGTTCCAGTCACGGCCTTTTCCCATGGACTCAGGAGGGCTGCCAGGAAGGCTGAAACGCTTGTACAACTGTGATCAAACCAAGAGACAATGTTAGCATCTGTGGAGATTTAGAGAAGAGCTGTGGGGTCAGAGGTCAAATGGCAACTTACATCCTCCAGAGGGGTGATGGAGGCACTCTCCCCTCCATAGTATGAGTTCCTGTCCATGTGCAGCACCTTCTTCCCCTTCACGGACATGATCCCGGACAGGATGCATTCCTAGAGGAAACATGAATGCAGCTTCAGTACAACATATCTCATATAAACAGTATCAACATATAAATCACCATTTCTTATTTTGACAAAGCTTGCATTATTTGTTTTACAGAACCAATCCAAGCAGGTTGACATGCAGTAGGCATTCCTTTAAAACAAGCCCTAGCACATTTTTGACTTCTTTTCAATGGCAATGTGGAGTAGGTCAAGGGGACAACAGAGGAACGTCCTGTAAACTTTACGAGAATTCCACGACTGGAACAGACAGCTTTACTTAACATTTACTGTAAATCACTGTTGCAAAAACAACTTAACCTTGTTACAGCAGTATAAATTACACCGAAGTGTAGAAATGAACTGAGCCGGTAATAAAATTATGTGAAAACCTTTTCAAGCCAACCGTGAACACTATTAAACATCGATGCTTAAAGAATTGTTGAAACATTTTTTTCCTCAAAGGCCATAAACATTTAGAAGCAGCAAACCAACAGATCATGTGATGGTGTGGACTTTACATGCAACACAGGCCATCAAATGACAATTCACAATGACATTTACTCTCAAAACGATTGACAACAGTAACTCATTATCCGGCAAGCAACAACATTTTCTTCATGACTAGCTACAAATAATTTGACTGTAAATGTTCTGATTATGTATGAGAGTAGCAACACCCATGTGAGTGGAGGCAAGCCAAGGCCTTAGCATATGTAAGCAAATACCTAAACAAGACAACAGCTGCTTTGCATCATGCTGCTAAGCTAGGACAGGTTAGGATAGGATACACACAATAAGACCTAAATTTCAGCTAATCAAAGTAGTTGAATATAGAGGAGTTGAATTCACAGCACTACTAGAAGCAGAAAACATTTACGTAACTTTTAATTCACAAAACCCTTACTTTATGAAGGAAAATGTATGCCCAACAAACCCTCACTAGCAAATATGTCTTCAGATTTGACCCAGTAGTGTTGTCACGATACTGAAATTTCTAACTTCAATATTCCATACCATTTTCGATACCACAGGGAAAACTGCCATATATATTGCCAATCAGATAATTTGTTATCTCACAATATTTTGATAATTTGGGTAATTTTGTTGCAATTGCTTACACGCAGAACAGGGAGGAGTTATTTGAACTGTTAACTAAATTCACAAAAAAAAAAAAAAGGTTTTAAACATGGCTTTAAGTTGTTCGGGTGGATCTAACAGGTAAGAATCTATTCAGGTAAGAAATTAAAGTAATCAAATGTAAAATAACACGGGATAATCGTCACTGTAAGAATTATTCAGATTAATGCTTACAATTAAAGCTATAAAAGTTATTCAGTCAAGAGCAGCGAGTGATTTTCTCTTTGTCTTTTGTTCTTTGATTAACATGACAGATGGCAGCAGGTTTATTAGGCTGCTGTCACTTTAAGAGCTTATGTACAGATCCAATATACTGTTACACAACATGCGTTTTCTCTCAACTATTTACGTTACAATGCTTACTATATTTACCTGAATACTAATAATTGAGTATGCATTTGACCATTTAAGTGCAACAAGCCACGAAAAATAAGTCAAGAGGCAGCTTTATGAGAGCACCACTTATATACTGTAGATCAGTGGTTCGGGGGCTTTTGATGTGGGTATGAAATTTGCAGGAATGAGTAAAATTATGCGCAATACAAGCACTATTCAACCGGAGCAAGTGAGACAGAAAAGTAGTATTGGAACCATTTTAGATATTTCTGTATCGATACTTATTGATATTTTTGACAACACTATCACCCAGTCACTGCACGTTAAGACTTGCTTTTCAGCTTTTTTTGGTCTTGGAGGGTAACAAAAATGCTGTTTTACACAAAAGGCAGTTTCTCATGCCCACAAAATCAATGTCCTCACCTCAAATGTCCATGACTCAACTGCTCTAAGCTCAAGGGATGAGCTCAATTAAAAAGGAAAATATTGAAACAAAATGACTCAGTACAAAATCCAGGGATCTTTTTAGCAGCAATAAGGGTTAAACGTTAACATCCACTGTAAAGTGTACGGTAAAGTACAGCCGCACGAGTGACCACCACCTGCTTCTCCTTACTAAACAATCAGGCTGCAGTCACACGAAAGGCCCTAAGAAACGCTCATAACATTTGTATCCCTCTTTCATGGTCTTAAAACACCTGCTGGGATTCAGCGTTCTGGCTTTAGAGGACTCTGTCTGCGTATTATCATTACAGAAATCATCATGCTCCAGTAAAACACTTCTCCCACTATTCCTGCAACAGCAAACTCAATCATCCAGCATTTGATGTCCCTTTTGTTTGCCGCTTTTGCCTGTCAATCCACTGTAGATGATTCATCACATTGATTATGTGGAGAAAGAGGCATCTACACAATATGAGACAATATAGCTGCCAATAACAAGAGGAGAAAACAGGGCAAAGACGGTGACAAAGTGACAAGTGCTTTACTATAAATTTACTAGTACAATAAGACACCAGTATAAGAATTTCTATTACTGCATGTGATAAAAAGAACAAGACCCTCGTGACATTTGTTCTATTAAAACTCTGAGTAGTTTAAGCATCAACGTCCCTAACTTCCAGCCCCTACACCGGCCTGCTCAGGCTAAATGGATTATGCAATAAGCCATGTAATACCAGAGCTGTACTATGCTCAGAGGGACCGTGGCCTCAGGAACTTTGAGGAATTCCTTATAAAATATATACTGTTGCTTATTTATCGTTCGCATGCCACCCTCAGCTTACCGTTTTTGTCCGATTTGCAGAACTAAACATAAGTCAGTCTCAGTTCCTCTTCAAAGCAAACCAACGCCTTTCTGTTGCTATACTGATTGCCTCTGACTACCTCTGCACAAAAACTACCTCTGATCACTTCCCATATTTCCTGTTTTAGGGGAACCACTTTAAAGTCATTACACTAATCCAAACCAATAAAATGTGCATATTCAATATCCACAACCAATCATTCGGTTTTTGTGCACACTTGAGTCTGGCAGGATTAGTATGGATCACTGTTCAAAATCAATACAAACTTTATTAGACTACAAATGAACTGAGAGTTAATGTATGTTTTAGGCTGACATTTAAGTCGGCATGAAACAGAAGAAGCCTATTTTTGGCCTATTGTGATGTATATTCAAGTGAAATGGCTTATCAAACAAGAAAAAAAAAAAAAAAAGTAGGGCAGGACTTGATTTTGTTCATAGAGAATTGATTGGATGTTTGTAGTTGGCTTTTGCCGTGATCTCATGCGAGTGACAGGTTGTCCCACCCTCACACCTAAAACAAATCATTAGAAAAGAGATGTCTCTGTGAGAGTGAGGAAATGTTATTTTAATTAATGATTAAAAGTTAACATGGATAATTAAAAAAAGATGTGCATAGATAAATCATTTAGAAATACTGCAATATTCATTTAAAAAATTTGAATTGTCCATTTTGATTTCATGGTGACTTTAAGAAGAGAAATAAACAAAACTGTTTACTTAATCCTGCTTAAACCACAAGGAAACAAAGTATTCAGGGACAGTCCCAACAAACAAATGACTATGACTGAAAAGCACAGTAGCCTGGAATCATTTACATCATGGGGTTTTTCCTGATTCATAACCTCTAGGTAAATAATTACAATAATGTATATTATGAATATATATATATATATATATATATATATATATATATTATATATATATATATTATATATATATTATATATATATATATATATATATATATATATATATATATATATATATATATATATATATATATATATATATATAGTGTAATTTTGCAGCTAAGCGCCCAAAGTATGCGTTTTATCATATGAATGCATCATGTCGTCTGTATTAGAAGCATAAAATAACTTCCTGGCCGAATGAACAGGCTTTTAAAGCATTGTAATGGAATATGCAATGAGGGTTTTCGCTTGACTTGAGGGTGTGGTTGTTTACTGACCTATATTGACGCAATAAGTAGTCTCAAAATCGGTTCATGCTGTCATTTCATTTTGAAGGAAAATATGAAATAACCCTCCACCCTTAAAATAACTATGAAGTCAACCTCTTGTAAAAATAACACCTCAACATTGAGGAAGCCACTGGGACCATTATAAACTACGTTTTTATAAAATACTGCATGAAAACAATTGTCTACTAGAATAATAAAATCACTTAGCATGAGTAGTTAGTGATCATTTATTAGCGAACTTAGACACGGAGTCTTGTTGGCACTGTCAAAATATAAAAGCCTTAATTCAAGCACGCTACCTGATCTCAAATATCACACTAAAATAACAAAACACAAGAAGATTTTTTTGTGCGTCATTAGCGTGATATTAAGTTACATGAAAAGCGATATGAAATACTCTTGTGTAGTCACAAACCACCGTCAAATTTGTAACCGAGGCCTGTGAGGCAGTGTTAGCCGCAGCTCTGAGAGCCAATGGTCAGCTATTAACGATGCTAAGGTTAGCACAGAAGCAGATAAGCATACCCCGTACAGTTATAATGAATGCCGATTAGCTTGAGGCTAGCATTAGTTAGCAGTGTAGCTAATTAGCATATAAGAAAGACTGGCTGCTTATTAGCAAGATGCTAATTTTAGCATGTTAGTAATTAGCCTCCTGAAGTGAGCGGTACATTCAGAGCACCGCCTAGCAAGATCGAAAGAGCCTCGGATTGTGCCTTTTCTGCATATTTTTTACATCAAGTAAACGTGCGTATTTGGATTAGATAATATTCTGATACCGTCAGCCCAGTTCCCAACACGATAACGTCGTATTCTTCATTCATTTTTCCTCGTCTTTAATCCCCTTTTCCTATGCGTCGGCGCGAAGAAAATGGAGATCTTGCAAAGCTGGAAATGAAAGAAGTGCGCTGTCACGTCACCCACAGAGGGTGTGGCTGAAGTGGGCAGGGCGAGCGAGTTTGCGCGTTCCGAGATGCGATTGGTGGACTGTGTTGTCAATCACCGAGGGTGACTACATCGCCCCTTATGATCACCAGTACGTTGGCTGCCACTCACCTGCATAATAGTGGTGGGGACTTGATTCACACCCGTGACTCGAATCTTTTAAATACGTTCACAAAAATAAGTTAAATATATGTAGGCTACTAAGTTTCCATGGACTTGTTTCTCTAATTTCTATAAAGAATAACAATAAAACTAAGACAATAAATATACAACTGTTTTTTTTTTTTTTTGAAAAATAAGAGGAATATGTATTCGATTATATGGATGTATAATATGTTTTGTACTGATTTCCTCTGTTGAAAATATTAAGTAGGTACTTATTAAGTAGGTTAAGTAGGTACTTATTTTGAATAAGTAATTACTTTGAATGTGTATTCATACTGTGTATGTAATCCATATACTACATTCGCCATATTGTCATTATCATGTGACCTACCAGGGTCAGCTCACAAATGAGAATGATTCACTTAAAAAGATACATTCAAAAGCACAGATTTGTTGACATATTAAACAGAAGTTACCATAATGTGTACAAACAATTAGGCTACCAAATAGCTGCAAAGCCAAGTTCATAGGGTTTCATGTCATATGAAAAGGCACAAATAAATAATTTACCACACGACTTTCATAAAAAGCATTTATTTTGTAACTTTGTACCTCCTCTTTTGCTTAATATTAATTCAAAGCAGTTATTTATTCATTTGACACAGTGATTACATTTCAAGACCTCCAAACACTTCTTTAATGCTAGTTTTTTTGGCATACTGTTTTGCTGTATTGCCTGTGTTGTCTTTAGTATCTGTGAGTCCCAGCTGCAGCAGCGTCTTAACGGCGTCCGCATGCTGGCCAATGCAGGCCATATGTAGAGCTGCAAACCATTAAAAATTAGTTTACATTTGCTTTCTACTAAAAAGATCCTAATTATGGCATCTCATTAAGGTGGCATGTAGTGAAATACACTGTAAAGTGTACTCCTCCTACCAGATCTTCCTTTTGTGTCTCGTGCATGAAGATCAGCGCCCAGAGAAAGCAGTGTTTTTATGGTGCTTGTGTGACCTTCCTGAAAAATGAGCATCGAGATTGAAGCCAGATTAGAAGTTTTTTGAAAGCGTTATCTTATCTGTGCTTCATGTTTAATGCAACAGATACAACCTTCGCAGCGTAGTGCAATGCAGTCAGATCCAGTTTTGTGGCTCTTGAGTTTATATCAATACCAAGGTGATGCACAAGGAAAGTAAGTGCTTCTTCTTGAGCAGTAACAGAGGCCTGGTGCAGGGGCTGCGCTCCGAGAATATCTACTGCTGAGGGACATGCCTAAACCAGATAAACGTCACAATATAGTAAAAGAAAACAACATAAGTTAATGATATGTGCAAATATGTGCTTACCTGGTGATTTTCAAGGAGTAATTTAGCAATAGCTATGTGTCCATTCCTTATAGCATCCATAAATGGTGTGACTCCACAACTGTCCTTCCCATCAGGCTCATAGCAACAACTGAATTAACATGAATTAACAATATAATAAGAACCTGTGCTATTCACAAAACACACTCATACTCAGTATTACCTTTTAAGAAGAATCTTCACAGCATCCTCACAGCCGTGCATTGCTTGGGTGAGAAAATGGCATGGAAAAAAAAAGATACATAAATGCATCATATGACAATCTGAAAACACATTAATTCATGTGCTTCCATACCAGCAGTGTGAAGGGGCGTCCTGCCAGTCTTGCTCTTTGTCTTCCAGACCTCAGGTTTGGCCAGTAGGAGGTGGTGTATGATTTCTGGATCTCCTTCTCTGCAGGCAATGTGGAATGAGTTCCATCCATCCTTGTTCTGCAGCATTGGGTCAGCACCGTGATCCAACAGCTCCAGGACGACCTCAAGGTTTCGTCGGGTACAGGCCATCATAAGAGGGGTCCTAGAGAGGTTAAAAGTCAGTTTTGTTAAACCTCAGCAAAGCTGAACAAGAACGAAGAGCAGTGTTGTTATTGTTAACTAAAATGAACACTAAACCTAAATGCTTTTAACTTTTTTATTAGTTGAAATTAAAGCTGCAGTCCGTAAATTTGTTGCCATCTCTGTTTGAAACCTGCAATTGCAGTTGTTTGCGTAATTATTATCTTTATGTGCGTTGTGCCTCGGCACCGCTCCTCAGCGCGGATGAATCTAATGTGTGCTGTCAATCACCACATCGGTGTGGATACTGTACTTCGGAATCACAGACTGTAGTCTAGGAAGTAGGCCTATGACCAACATAAGAATTTTCAATGGAGAATGTCATCTGAATAAGTAAGTAACATGTCTGCCACTTTTGTTCTGACTGAGGAACAACAGTGGAAACCCACCATACCACCCGAATTATAAAATGTTATTACAAGCTTACCGTTGTGGATCAGGCTAAGGTACAGAGATAGTTTTGAACACTGGCTGGTTATGTACATGCTCAAAAATAGATTTGGGATCATTTTTAACCAAAAAAAGTTACGGACAGCAGCTTTAAGCAGAAAAATAAATAAAATATACATATTAGATTAAAAAAAAAAAGAAATGAGAATCTACTAAAACTTAAACTAAAATTAAAAATGAAAATAAAAACTAAAAGCTAATTCAACATATAAATAAATACTATAATAGTATATAAATAATACTCATATACATGTAAAGGGTATGAAAATATTCACTCAAAAACAGACTTTACTGCCCATAGATATGTTCTCCATGGATGGATGTACACATACACTATAAGTACAATTTATACTTTGAGCGTAAATTTATAAAAACAGTAATAATTTATTTTTTATTTATATTTATTTACTTTACATTACATTTTTGGACATATTGTATATTCCTTAAGTACAGCTTCATTTAAATGAATCAAAACAATCCTTAATAGTTTTACTTAACAGTAACAACACCAGTATTACATGACGTACAAACGTATATAAAAAGACGAACTGTTTTTTGAATGAAGATGAAAGAAAAAATTTCCTTCGAGCCGGATTCGAACCAGCGACCTAAGGATGACAGTGTTAAACCTCTACAGTCCTCCGCTCTACCAACTGAGCTATCGAAGGCGTTGAGGGCCCTCTCGCTGCGACATTGGATATTCCATTCACTTCGTGCAAATTCGAGTAATGACTTCCATGTTTATGACGTACCAGTCTGCTTTCTTCAAACTGTCTATTTTCGCTCCCCTGGCGATTAGATACCGCACACACTCACAATGACCCATGGAAGAAGCCTCATGCAGAGCTCTCTTGTAGTCGCTGTTGTACACATCAATGTCCATGTTGAGCTCCTCTACTAAATAGCGCAAAATGTCCTTGTGTCCATGTCTGGCAGCATAGTGCAGTAAAGTATCTCCAGATTTCCCAAAATGAGTATAGATGACAGACTGCTTGTTTACGTGCTCATTGAGTTGCTGTTTAACTGTGCACAGCTCTCCATGTTGAATTGCTTTGATTAAGTGTTTGAATGTGCTTTCTTCCTCCATTTGGCTCAATAAAATCCTACTAAATAGACTGCTTTAAATGTTAAAAAAAAACACACGCAACAGTGATGCATTACTGGTGAAATGATAAGAACAGAGACCTCCAGCATGATTACTGTGTGGTCGGTTAAAATGTGACGACGACGCTAACATTTTCTTCAAAATAAAAGTCCCATCATTAGTGTGTTTTAAATGTTGTTTTTAATTTTGTAAAATATAATATTTGCACAGAACATATAAAATAATCGGTTCTATCTTGTACCCCCCCCCCCCCCCCCCCCCCCACAACCCCCACAAAAAATGCTAAACTTTGATATTTTTATTGTTATAATGATTTATGTGACAATCTGAACCATTGAGTAATCCTCTGTAGCCATCTAATGGCTGTAGTTATAAATTCATGATATTTTAATTTCAAAAGTGTTTGCTTTTCTAGTAGATGGCAGTAATCGTCCACTAAACCAAGGCACATTTGTCATGTCTATCACTATGAATGAAATTGAGAAATAAAATTGTGCTATTTTATATAAATTTAAATTATTACAAATTGAGGCAAATAATTAATAAAAAATAGCCTACCATAAATCCACCGAAACTGCACAACTTTACAGTAAAAATATTAAAGTGAACGGTTTTGCCTAATACTTTTGTTGAGTACAAGCTAGAACCGCCTGTCTAGAACAGACAGACAGACAGACAGACAGATAGATAGATAGATAGATAGATAGATAGATAGATAGGTGTGAAAGTGGCTTACAAATGAATTCACTTCCAGGAGAATTGTACATATATCATTTATTATTTTGACTTGGGGCGTTAGCCTTTTATTACAGCACAATTTGCATAATTTATCAATACCGTTTGTGTACAACCACAAAAACCATGACAGTTGGATTTTTTTTCATCAGTTTACATTAAGTGGAAAACCAGACGGATTATACAAGCATATCTTTGTACAGTCAGCATACATATTTAGATTTGATTAATTTTTCATAATCTTTTTCTCTTTTTGTAAATAGAATCTGGACACAAAAATAGTATGAACAAACCACCAACAAAACATGCAACATCCAAAGTGAAAACACCATGTTTCCTGATTCTACTTTGAGTCAGTAAGGTCAACATCTGTTCTATATTATACAGGGTTAAACTGGTGTCTGTTGTGCAGGTCAAGTCCAGTCCTTCAGAGGCAAGCATGGGGAAAGCTTTTACCCTAGTGCATGTACAACATGTAACACACAGATCAAAACACAGTCGCTCTGCTCCTTTCCCTCACACATGCTCTTCGTTGAACCAGAAAACTAATACAAGATCATATTTGTACAAAAAGAAAATTATTATTTTTATTTCTATTTACATGGCATTTTTATTTATTTTTCATTGTTTTGCAGAGGTGAAAGAGTTAGTGTGGCGAAGTGAAATCGGAGCATGCACAGATTATTCAAAGGAGGCTGTGTATGAATTCATGTGACAATTTGTTATATGATGCTTTTTTCTCATTTAATTTGTAAACATAAAAAAACAACACACATTCTGGGAGATCAGAATATATAATGAAAGCTGAGCATTGTATATAAAGCTGAGTGTAGTGAGATAGTTGTGTTTCCAGACACTGTGTTTTAAAGGAGGAGAATGATGAACCAGTCTGCTATGATCTTGTAAACACATATTTCGTTATGTACATAACTAGCAGTTAAATAGTTCAATAGGTTAATTACCCTAGGTTTTTGCAAACTCATTGTTACATGACCTCAAAATAGCAATAAAAAATTAATAAAACAAGCATCAAGCAAAAGACATATACCGTATATATAAAAACAAACATATTTACCATGTGAAAAAAAACATACAAAAATAAAAAAGTCCTCATTCGTAATGCTTTATCTGTCCTACAACCACTAAACAATAAGTACACCAGATGCATTTTTGTTTGCATAGAATAACATACACAGAAACTGCAGATTTTGGTAGTTTGGCTTGGCAAAAAAGGTTAAAGGTCGACTTAACCCTTAACGCTGGACGTTTGAGTGAAATATAAGTGCTTGACCTGTAAAATGGCTGGGTTATGTGTTGTAAAGGTTGTATCCTTAGTTTCAAGGCAAAAAAAAAAAAGCAACATATAAATAACACTAATGGCATTTGATTTAAGTGTCTGCATTGAGAGGTGGCCACACTTTTCTTAAAGTATGTAAACCGAAAACATAATTACAGTTATGATTACAGTTAAAATTAAAAATGATCACATAGCAATGTCATGACCCTGATCCTCATTGTTATCGCCTTTAAGCTGGACCTGCTTGATCAAAGATCAGCCAATAATGTTTAAGCAAGGCTTTTTCATCGAAACCTGAGTGTTTAGGAGTTTGTTTTTAATAAAACATAATAACATTGTATCAGCAATATGATGACTCCAACATCTGGACAGACACTACATTGACCCATTCAAACTCAAATCCTCGAGTAATCAAGAGAGACCGAAGCGTACGTGTTTGTGTGGGAGGTTGACAGTGTTTGACTGTTTTAAATGGCAGGATGTTCGGCTTTTTTGATAAACTCAGAAAAAAAAAATATCAGCCTACATTCGTAAAATGCTAGACACAAAGTGCAAATCAAATAACAGTGCTGGATTTGACATTTTCAACTGATGCTGCTGCATATTGGATATTTCGTCTTGTCACATTCATCAAATGAGATAGCAAATCATAACAATCAGCAAACACTTTCTATTCATTTCTGTGTGAGTCATAAGAGACTGGCAGTTTTCTTAAATGTTTAATTCTTTGTTATTACCCACTTCTTGATTCATAGAGTCTTAGGGCTCTGAAACGGTATCTCTGAATTCAGTATCGCACAGCGAAAGACAAAAGTGTTACTTCTGTGAGTGGAAATAACCGTACTGACACAACAAATCATCACAACACCCAATAAATCATATTTCATTCATTTCAATCTGTCTATAATATACCATAAATACTCTTCTAATCCATTGATAATATGCTTTAAATATCAGTTCTTTCAACACATAATAACATCTGAGAGGGAATGTAAAATAACGATAAATATCTAAACTGAATTTGTCTCTATCATACAAAAATAATGTATATGATATATGTCTCTATCTGTAAATAATCATAATGTTCTCATATATGAGTAATGCACAAACTGGAAATTTTCTCTCTATCATCTAACTGTCTGTTGTGGACCAATGTACACATATTATCATACATACACCAGTATAAATATGTGTTGATAAATGTGAGTGATAGTGAAAGTGCATGTACACATACACGTATGAACATTGTGTGCTCAATTTTTTGAGCCTTTCCCAATGTAGAGATCTGCATCTTGTCACTAAAGGTCAGATCTTTCCTGTAAACACCATTATACACCTGTTTCTCCATGGCTTGGGTTAACACAATCACACGTGCCAGTGCAGTCGGGAAGCTCCCTGTGTCGGCCCTCCAAATTCAGCTCAGTTTAGTCCCAAAGAGTGCGGCAGAGATGTGCGACTCCACTGCCCGGTCTGTCCTCGTGCCTAATCCAACCGCCGTCTTTAGGAGTGGATCTGAGCTGTGCTGGCCAGCAGCTTGTGCCAGCTCACTACCCGTTTCCGCAGGTCTACCTTATCCAGCCACACGTAGGCTTCGCCAATTAGGGTCTTCTTTACGAACTTGCCTCCATTTGAAACAAGAAAAAGCTGCAAGGATTGGAATAAATATGAATCACTACTTAAAGTTGGATCACATTTTATGCATGTGAATTGATGGCGTACCTGAATGGAATGACCTGCGGGGTTCATGCAGAAGCGGAATGTTTCGTTGAAAGACGGTTCTCGATCATGACGACACACTCTGGTCTTCTTCTTGATTATTCTTTTCTGAGTGGCCACATTCACCACATAGAGTTTCACATACAGGTCTGTAAAAGAACATCAACAGAAAGTACTGAGCTTTCATTACATCAATGAAAGTTTATTTCTTTATTATAAAGTGGTCATTTATAATTATAATGCATTGTGACATCTCTGGAAGTGCAAGGGGAACTGTCTTTAGAACGTAAAGGATAAGTCCAAACATTTTCAGCCCAAAATATAAGAAACAGTTGATTGTGTATATTGTATAATTATGCAAATGATACTTTGGTCACACTTTAGTTTAGGGTCAAGTTCTCACAATTAACTATGACTTTGCTTCAATAAACTCCTAATTACTGCTAATTAATAGTTAGTAAGGTAGTTGTTAAGTTTAGGATTAAAGGGATGTAGAATAAGGTCATGCAGAATAAGGCATTAATATGTGCTTTATAAGTACTAATAAACAGCTTCTCTCGCGTAGCCAGACCTTCAGACTGACTGCAGAAGGTCTGGACTCTATCGCAGCTTTCATTGGCTAAGGAACGCCCAAGAGGACGTTTGACTGACATGTAAAGCAACCAATCAGAGTTCGTTTTGTTCCACGTCATGTCCTTACAATAACGGACCGGCGTGCATCTATAAATTATTAATTCAAGAACAATGGAGCTTCGAGCTTCACATACTTTTGAAAATCCAGCGTTTATTTGATCCTGATAACGGCATTTGTTTCCAAGCGGACCATTAAAGAACGCAACACACGTCTCCAGGACATCCTGTAGAATTCAAACAACCAGATGACGACTTTTTTTTTTTTTTTTTTTTTTTTTAGGAAACATGTCGTTCAACCCGGAAACCGTCGCAAAACGTTGCGCACGGTTTGAGCTTGAACATGCCCCAGATAAGTGTGCCATATGCATCAGACTTTCAGCCAACGCTCCATGGGCGTCATGTCACGTCTGAGGCTGAGACTAATAAACAGCCAATATCCTAGTAATATGAATGCTAATAAGCAACTATAGTTAATAGTGAGAAATGGACCCTAAACTAAAGTATTACTGATACTTAGAGATTAAACAAATGCCTGCAGGGCTGCATTAAAATCAGCATAAAACATAAATTTAATAAAAAAAAAAAAAAAAAAAACTACAGCAATTGGGTTAATTGTGACAAAAATTAAATTCCTGCCTGTTAGCTTTGAGGCTAATGCTAGTCTGTAGCATCATGCTAGTATGAGACATGTTAGTATATTCCTAAACATTGACAAAATAAATATTTTGTAAATATACACAGGAAAATGGGTCAAAAATACTAAGGACTTATGTTGCACCATTGGACAATTTTTTGTCCAATCAAATGCCTGCTAGGATTAGCAATTAGCTCTCTCCCCCTAATGCCATCTGCCACTGATAAGCAATAGCAAATAGCAAATCTAGTTTTTGCCAGGCTATGGTGTAAACTAAAGCCTGATGGCTATTTGAATAAAAACCCCTTGGATATCTCCCATCCCAGCTTTCTGTTTAAACAGGAAATATGTCAAAACAATTTGTATGCACCAAATTTCTGTAAGAACATTTGGGAAGTTTATATCAATGAAGCAATATGTTTATTAAATCGACTTATACGATTTGCTATAATAAGTGTGAGTGATCGCGTTTGCAGTCATGTTTCTTGTTACCCGGGAGGTGGTCGGGAGACTTAAATTTGTAGGTGATGTTTCTGCACTGGAGGATCTCAAGCACCAGGTGTTCACCCTCTGTCTTCATCTCCTTCTTCAGGGCGATCTTGATCTCCCCCATCACCTGAGTCTTACCTAAGCATGCACATACACAACCATGTCAATATCTCAGTTCTTCTTCCTATTTTTTATCTGTGTATCTCTTAATTGTAATCTCCGATTCGCATGAGGTGCATAGACACGGTGATGATAAATAACACAGCACAGGAAATAGATTAATCTATAAGGAACTATATTATTCCACCCTTAGATAAAGCATAGATAAAAGTATAATATAATATAATACAGTTCAAAAGGTTGGGGCTAGTTAGATTTTTTTTTTTTTAATTAATAAATTAATACTTTTGTTTAGCAAGGATCCAATAAATTGATCAAAAGTGCCAGTAAAGCATTTATAATCCTAATGATTTTATTAAAAAATTTCTGTGCTCATCACAGTAATAAATAACATTTTAAATTTATTAAAATAGAAAACATCTATTTTGACAGATCATTTAAGATTTTTTTGATCAAATAAATACAGCCTTGGTGCGCTTAAGAGGCTTTATTTAAAAAAAAAAAAATTACAGACCCCAAACTTTTGAACTGTAGTTTACATAAAACTATAATCTAATATTGTTTATGATATAATAAATTATAATTAAATATCCTTGTGCAGAATTATACTCTCAAATACGCTGCTATTGACACAAACATGCACAAATAATCACACAACCACACAACATCCCATGCAAACATTACCCTCTGTATCTCCATGAGCGGATTTCACAGCTTCTGTGCCGTTTGGAATCTTTCCACTGAATAATAAACAACATCAGGTCAGAGTACACATAGAGCGCCAAGAAAAGGGAGGGATTTACATAAATCATAAATAAAAGAGTGTTCTAGATTTACTACCAAATAAAACCATGAAACTAGATTATTTAAAACAAAACATGATCGATTAGCAATTATTATGAGAGGAAAAGCACTCACAATCTGGGAACCTGGAAGATAGCACTATCCACCGCATTGGTCCCGCCCTCTTCATCCAATAGGCTAAAGGCACTACCACTCAGACCGCTGTCCAATGAGGCTGCAGTAACAGGAGCATCACCAGATCTATGGCTGCGGGATGCTGTTTTTGAAGTGGACTATGTGAGTTGCACAAGTCACATACACTACTTATGACTGGCAACTATCAGTTATGGGGTAGATGTCCACATATCCACTCCCAACACATACACACACATACACACAAATATATACTGGTACTGCTGGCAACATTTAAAGAAAGCATGACAGCACTCCATAAATGAAAGGAAATATCACAGACAGAGATATGCTAAGCAGACATCAGATGACAGAAGCCAAAGCACAGACAGAACAAATTAAACTGTTCATTAGTAAACTGTGTGTTTGAATTTTGCACATTAAGTGTTTTGCCAGAGTAATTACATTATGCTAATTATTTTAGCATTATGCTAAGTTTATTTTATTAGTGGTTACTTACATTGAATTTTTTTTTTTTTAATGTAGATGCATTTCGGAGTGTTTAACTGAGAGTGATGGCGATGGTGTGACGTGGGATGCATGGTTTTGGCACGTAATTCATGCACACAGTCTTTTTCACACAGATTCAGCAACGGTAACGCTAACACCAGCCATCTTATGAGACTCTCTTGGGATGGTCAGGGGATTACGCTCCCTTCTAGGGTTTCCTATCACAGTTGAGCGCTACTGGTTTGTCCCCTGGTTTTAGAGAAGCACGTTGCTGGACTGTTGAATGAGACTGAGACTCGCTGCATGAATTTTCTGTGAAGTGGCAACGGGCAAATTCCAGTCGGAAGTGAGCATCACTAGGCCCTACACACTTGGAAAAACTGAGCACTTTGAAGGTTGCATGGATTTTGAGCAATATGTGTCACTGTTACTCTACTCAGCAAAGTTAAGGCCTGTTCACACCAACACAAAAGTTTGGTACAAAAATTTGGTCAGGTTTTTACATGCGATTGTAAAAACCCCCCAGACATACAAAATAGGTGGAGAATTCAATGGAGAAAATCGCATTGGCCTATTTTTGGACTACTTTTGACTGGCCATTGGGCTACTTTTGTTGCATAGACACCACTGAGAAAAAAAAAAAAAAAGGCAGACAGGCTGAATGAAACTGCAATTTCAATCTCTGGCAGTAGGTGGCGCTTATGGAAATGTTTTTTATTAATATTCTTATGTTTGTCTCAGTATTTGATTTGCTATTTGCAACTTTTTATTTCTGACACCCACTTGTCACAGTGAAGAAACAAGTCAAACAGCAGTTACATGTTTTCAAACAGCCATTCAGATTTTTTTTAATTCACTATGATATTTTTAAACAGCAAGTATGAAAGTAAAGAGAGGGGTGTATGGATTTTTCCACTGCTATTCACTGTCACTTAGCAGTATAGTCTGTTTTTAAATGCCACCAAGTCAGTTTTACGTAACGGCAGAGTCTCCAAGCACTTGACATAATTATAGCTCTTATTGGTTGGCCAGTTTTCTTCACGGTGCAATGGAAAAGAGATTAGAACACCTCTCTATAAAAAAGGTTCCAGGCGAATGTTTGTGATGGTCTGAAGAGATGCATTAACTGCTGTTTACTGAAATGAATTTTTGAAACATTCATCCTGGTGTGAACAGGCTTAACTTCATGCTTAAAAAAATGATGTTAATGTCTGTTAAGATTGCTGATAAAAACCTAAGATATTGTCTTTTTGTGCCTTTAATTCAAATGTTTTTTTAACTTGCATGCTGTAAAACTACTTAAATATGTAATATTCCTGGGGTGTCTGAGAGCAGCTGAGGGCTTTGAAATAAATACATTTCTTTAGGTTTCAAAACTAATCATGAAGATACACCACCCAGGTTGACATGATCATAAAACGCAAATTTAGATTCTTGACCATCTTCTGTAACGATGTTGTGTAAAGGGATCCAGTTGCTCACTTTCGTTCGGAACGACCCTTCAGATAGCGTTCCCTTCCCGCAGTGCCTTTCATTGGCACAAATACACCCTTTGCAATTCACCCAGAGTGTCCTCAGCTAGTTCCGCTAGTTAGATGTGCGTTAGTAACTCAACATCCTCTCGCTCTTTCTCTCTTGCTGTCATCGGCAATCATACGAGACAACTCTCACCTCCGTCCGGCTGCGGCCTCTCTTCAGACATGGCTTTCCTGAGGGTCAGGTGTCGGCCGTCAGGGATCTCACTGGCCGGCGACTCGGACGGGGCTCTCTGAATGGTGAGCACACCAACTACGCTGTGCCGGTGGTGCCTCGGGTCGAGGCGGCCATTTTGGGCTGGGGCCATATATCAGCCACGGGGTGGGGGGCGAGAAGGAGGGGAGGTTTGGAGAGGGGAGAAGGGGGCGAGATGGAGACTCAGAGTATGAACTCGTCACAACATGGACACCACCAGCTTTTACTGTAGGTCAAAGTCACATGCAGCCACAGTGCGCGTGGCCCGGCTTGGCTCGGGCTTACAGCGTCAACTGAGGTGCAGTGTAGGCCAGCGAGGGACGCAGAGAGAGTGGAGGCAGGGTGGGATGGTGCTTTACGGCCACATGCACGGCCATCTTGGTGGAGTGGGGTAGCTGCTGAAAAGCCGGCCGTCTGGGACAGAAAACAACTCAATGGGATAAATAAAAGAGGAGTTAAAAGAAAGTTTGTCAGGGCTGTCGTGAAGGGCTCAAGTGGGCAAAACATGGTGCTACGTGTTGATTTTTTGCTTTCTAACTTTAACAAAGTGGTAAGTTAAGTCGGTTTTACCTAAAATAACCTCAGAAGCAAGGTTCCAGCATCTCCCTCTGGGGTAAAAGGACAGGTCTGCATGACTAGATGACTGACGTGTGCAGTCAGATCTCCTCACAGTGATTGACAGGTCTTAGCATCCTGTGGAAGGCTGATGGGTGGCAAATTTTTTTAAGATGGACTCTACATTATTTTATGCATATGCATATTGTGTTCTCTGGGAATCAAACCCATGACCTTGGCTAGTGGCATGCTAGCTGCAAGGCAGGAACACTTTAAAGGTTTAAAGGATCCATTTTAAGGATGAATTTCAATGAAACCATCTCACATATATTTACCAATAGATTAATTCATAGTTTAGCTCTGTTTCTTCAAATTATGATATACCTTTATTTATTATTTTATTATTTTTATAAATTATTTATTGTCCAGTCTAATGATAAAAACACAAAAATGTTTAGTGTAAATATAAAATGAGTTATTAACTTGTTAAAAAATTAGAAAAAGGATAATAATGTTCCTGTATGCGTGTGTACGACGTGACGTGTTCCCAACACACTGGTGAGAACACACAGGTGAGGAAGTGAAGTGACAGACTGTGACCACAAGGGGACCAGAAAAAAAAACAAAAAACGGGAGAAACCAGAAAACAACAACGGGAAGAAAAAAACAAAAGAGGGCAGTGAAATAGAACAGGAGGAGGAACAGATGAGTGCGAAGGCAGCCATGCTGTGGAGGTTTTATTTGCGTCGTTTACTTGGTTGGAGACGGGGCTGCTGGCCGGCAGCTTCGGCCGTTGTTGCGGCATCGTCAAGGTGTGCCCGGGCCGTGCCACTTTTGCCATGAGCACGGGAGCCTCCGTGGGGGCGGGCTTGGCCCTCGGAGAGGGACGGCTTCGACGTGCCAGGGTTACTGTGAGATTTCTCAATAGTGGGGACCTGCGTGTCTAAAACAATCAGAACCAAATTACCACAAGGGCCGATTCATTCCCTCCTTTTGCCTATTTTGTTCATTTTAATTTTTCAAAATCCCATTCTTATTTATATTCTACATGAACTACAATTATCATTTTGTTAGTTTACTTGAAATAATTGAGTCTCCTTCTTACACAACTTATGTGATACTTAAGGTCCAACTATTGTGCCCTAGTTAGCATCCTGTCTGAGTGGCCCTGTCACACCCTGCGTGAGGTGCATGGCTGGAGTGAAGCGCTGGTGAGCTCAGCGCCGTTGTGAACTGAACACACATATATGGAGAGCGAGAAGCCAAAGCTTGGAAGCTCGAGAAATACAGGATGGAGAGATCAAGTAAAAGCAAGAACAATACAGAGAGAGGTAGAGAAGACAGAATGCCTAGAAATGACAGCAATAGAAGGATGGAAAAGAGGAAGACATCACGACTGGAAATGTGAAAGAAGTGGCAGAAGTGGCATGCAACTTGCGGTCCTACCCTTGGCAGGGTCAGGGAAGATTCCGTGACTACGGCTCTTGATGACCGAGGATTTGGGCGAGTCCTCCTTGCTGTGGCCAGAGGTCTTTGGGGAATGCTGGGTCCCGTGTCCTCCGTGGGGTTTGGGCGAGTGCTGGCGGCCCTGTCCCGAGTGAGAACGCCGGTGATGCTCACCCTCGCTCTGTTCCTTCAGAGGCAGCCAGCGTGGGACGTTGTCCAGTTGTGCCGTGTTGGACAGGTCGATTAGTACCTAGCCCAATACACATTTCATAATTATTCAGTGATAGTAGCGCGTGTATTGTAGTCCATCTTTTTGGCCCTGAATATATATATATATATTTCTGGTTATTTATTTATTTTTGCACAGTAAATGTATATCTACGGAGGATATATATATATATATATATATATATATATATATAGATAGATATATAGATATAGATAGATACACACACACACTTCTGTATCGTTTAGACTTTAAATTTTCAAAGTGTGTTTAAAGAACTTGTAGCTCCTCACCTCTCCCAAGAAGTCATTGGCAGAGCTCTTGTCGTAGTCCCACACGCTGACCTCCAGTGTCTTCTTTCTTAGCTAAACACACACCACACAAACACAGAGCAGAAGCTTAGATTGAGCAGATTCAATGCCAAGATGATTTATTTTGTGAGTCTTTTATAGTAATTATCTTAATGTTGTCATTCTGTGGAACTCTGCAACTGAATTTTATTCCATGGATCTCTAAATTAGGTCAAGGAAACACCTCATAAACACTCACAATATTTTCTACATTAATATTTTGTTTTTTGTTTTTTTCAGTAAAAACATATGCATCTGACAAAGTTGAGCAGCAAATCAGCATATTAGAATGATTTCTGAAGAATCATGTGACACTGAAGACTGGAGTAATGATGCTGAAAATTCAGCTTTACCATAAAATAGAAAACAGTTCATTTAATCTGCAATAATATTTCCCAATATTACTGTTTTGACTGTATGTTTGATAAATGCAACCTTAGTGAGCATAAGAAACTTATGAACGTTTATTTTCAGTTTCACTTCATTTTACAGTATGTGTACTTGCATGTACTTACCTAAGAAAATACTGGGTAATATAAGATAACTACTGGGGATATGATTAAAATATATATTTCATAACATATTCACTTGTTTTAGGTATGGATTTAACTACATTTCATACAAATAAAGTCAGTTTGATCAGAAAAATAAATAATTTCCTCTGAACTTTGCTTCTGAAGTAAATATTTACTCGAAAGCAAGACAAAAATACTGATTAATAAAATATCTCTTTTCTGTTAAACCAGCAAACATCTCAAACACGACATGCAGCAATGGAGCATTTAATCCAGATGGTTTTTTATACAAGCCTCACCTACATTCTGCCTTTCTCTCTCAATTAAGAGCTGTTTGCCTCACTTCAATAGTCCAGTAAAAACATATCAATCACATCTGTCAGCAGCTGCCTCAACAGAAGCTCTTGGTCTTAATTAGACTAAAGTACTTCTGGGAGACATTAGACTTTTCCCTGTTTGCACCTAAAGACTGAGATTCTTTCTGAAGAGCTTTCATATAATTGAAACCTCAAAACTAACATGGGATGTTGAAACTAAAAAAAGTATGTTCCATCAAATTGAAATCAGATATTTCTTTTGGTTTTTCAGATATCTGATGTATGCAAATTCCTGTGTTTGTAGTTCACCTGTTCCAGGTGGATATTTTTGTAGATGACAGTCTGGTTCCACTCTGGGTTCAGGCTCTTCTGTACGTGTTTGGACCTTCTTTTGTTTTCAGCACTACAATTAGATGACATACCACAAGAGGTCACCATGTGGTACAGTTAGATCAGTGAGGCACAAACCATCAGTAACCGAAGCATGAAACACCCCACACTGGTTTGCACAATGGACGACATCTAGTATAGGCACACTTGGGTTGGTGCAGTGACCATATACTACATTGAGAAAATGATCAAATGAGCAACAATGATAAAAATGTAAAAAGAGCAAAACCCTACATTATTAAGCCATTCATGTCCAAGCATGGCCAAGTCTTGTATAATGAGCTATAGGAAAGAATCACATACCTGGCATTCTGCACAACCATGACCTGACTGTGAAGATCCAGCATGCAGCAAAAACAGACAACAATCAGTGATGAGTGGAAAAGTGACTGGAAAAGTGTGTGTGTGTGTGTTTGCAGTAGCTCATGCATTCATGCCCATATGGAGCAGAGAAATGGAGAGCTCCTGTTTCTGTAGGTTCAATCCAAGTACAGCATGATCAGATGAGAGCCAGAAATGATCCGATGCACACATACACAAACATACACACCAACTTACAAACATCAATCAGCGCTATCATTTTACACACAAACTGAGCTGCCATTGATTTTCCTCTTTTGCTGAGTCACTTACTCTTTTGCTGAGTCACACTCACACACACTCACACATCATTTAAAAAACAGCTAAAAACTAGGGCTTACACAATATGCATAATCCTTTCCAGGTCTTTCCCATAGACCTGGTGCTAATTACAGCCGGTTAAGTGATTTTCAGTTTCGTTAACTCTTTGAAAGTAGCAGCTAGAATTTAATAACAGCTCCGGGAGTCTTAATTTCCAGTGCCAAAGGTGAAACAGGTGTATTTAGCTTGTTTAAGTCAAGAATCCAGATATTAAATTAAGACTTTCTATAGTCTCACATAGCTATTTTGGCAGGCTGTCCAACCGACATGTCAAGTGACCAAAAAAAGTCGTTCACACCATAGGTGCCGATTTACGTTTCTGCCCACACTTCATACCCCCCACCCCTCCCCCACATGCTTTCACGCAATGAGAAATGCATGTACGTCTTTCTTTTTTTTTTATTACAAAATTGTGGGGCAAATCAATTACCAACCAAATATAATACACATTTTTATTCATTTCTGTCAGCGTGACTACAGTGGTTCAACCTTAATATTATGAAGCGACGAGAATACTTTTTGTGCGCTAAATCAAAACAAAAATAATGACTTTATTCAACAATGTTTCCTCTTCCCTGTCAGTCTCCTAAGCAGTTGGAGCAGTAAACGCAGTGCAGAACTTCCGTGTCTGTCGTTATTTTTGTTTTGTTTTTTCGTACAAAAAGTATTGTCGTTGCTTCATAACATTAAGGTTGAACCACTGTAGTCACATTGACTATTTTAACGATGTCTTCACTACTTTTCTGGACCTTAAATGACAGTAATTACATTGCTTTCTATGGGGTATAAAAAAACCTCTTGGATTTCATCAAAAATATCTTAATTTGTGTTCTGAAGATGAACGAAGGTCTTACGGGTTTAAAACGACATGAGGGTGAGTAATTAATGACAGAAATTTCTTTTTTTTTTTTTGGGTGAACTATCCCTTTAAAACATTTTAACATTCTCATTAATTATACTTGGTGTTAGTCTTTTAAGAGTACTGTCTTATTCTCCGTTCGATGGTGTGCTTGATGAATTCATTACACAAAAGTCATTCAAATTTCTCAAAGAGTAACACACGAACTGCAAATACATTGCCAACCAAACAAAAACACATATTCTTTCCATGAGTGTTTTCTCGAGTCACTCTCTCGCTGATATACCTGATGATCAGTAGTGGTTCACTAAATAAAATAATTTAATAAATGCCTATTTACAATAAGCACTTAACTTAAATAAATATTAAATAATAAAATAAATGACTAGAGAACTGGCTGACTAAAATCAGCTTGAAAATGCTATCTCATGAAATTTGCACATGGAAATATTCGACATACACTGATTGTTTTTTATTGGTTAAAATGAATAGAGAATATCTTGTTTTTTTCTGTGGGTGCTTGACTGTTTCGAGCCCCCAAGCACAGGATCAGCACCTAATCGTTCACACTGAGGTTGAAACCACGAGACACAACTCAGTTCCAGTTAGTTTAGTTTTACAAAATACTTACCCTCTACCCGGCAGCAAGTAAACTTTAACGAATGGATCCGAGTAGCCGTTATTGTCCCGGGGTGCCAGATTCCGTGCTTGAAGAACATGGACGATGAGATTGCCCAGCTGTTTGTCATAATTTATTTGAAGCTGCAAAATTGAAAGAAATGGTTGTTCTACTTTCTACTAGTTAAAAGGTGAATGAATATGGCATAATTACTTTTTGTTGATTAATAAGCAGGGTTTTGACCAGTGAATTCACACGACTTTGCCAGATTGTTCTCTTTTTATAGAGATCACGCTCATAAAGAGAAATTTCTAGCGGGTGAAATATTTTAGAGCTGAGCATAAGTAGAAAAGTTCATACTGACTATAGAAATTTCCACTTTTGCAGGTCTGTAAATCGCAATTTTAAAATTCCCTGTTTTCCAGGTTGCCCATGGCCTGAATAAGCTACTCATATAGCTGAGTTAATGAGAGCTGAAATCTACCTGGATCTCTCCTGACACTGGGTGGGACTGAGTTTTTGCAGCCTCAGAGGTCTAGGAAACAAAAAATCAGCAGTAAGAAAAGTAATAGTTTTGCATTTGCCTCGTGTACACAAAATAATAGTGTGTGTATGGCATTTGCATACCTTGCTGTGACGTTTCTTGCTGACAGAGGGTGAGCCAGGCTGGCCAGGGCTGGGAACTGCACTGGAACCAGCGGACGCTGAGGATTTATCCAGTGCTGACGCAGAAGAGGACGGCACCTGCTGCTGGGACACTTTCTGCAGCTCAGCAGCCAGCTGCTTAGGGTCTACACCTGGTGACCGCGGAGGTCTGTCTCCTGTATATTTATAAATGCAAGTTAGTGGTCAAGTGCCATTGAGGTTAATTAAGACATGATCATTTGATTGTCTTCTCCACTGACTGATGGTTCCCACCTTTGCTGTGGTCTTGAAGGTCTAGGTGGGAGCTTTCAGAATCAGACAGCATATTGAGGTCTCTGAAAATGACAAGGAGATAAATCATGGTCAAAGGACAAAAAGTTCAGTTAAGCCAGCATGGAATCAAAATGTACCCCATTTGCTTGCTTAATGTACGTTCCTGGTCTTAATGTTCATTCGAACAGAAATAATATACTTTTTTTTGGCTCTCAAATTACTTTCTTTTTGGTTGGTCACAAATCCTTCCTACTTTTTCAACCCCTTTCTGTCTAACCATCATTCTGATATGTAACCACATTTTTTTTCTTTTTCTTTACAATTAATTTCCAACCTACATTTATTCTTATTACATTTCATGTTTCACTCAGAAATATGTCAGAATAAAGAAATAAAATGGGTTAAGAAATGTTTCATGTTGACTTATAACAAGGATAATAGCATTTAAAAGTGTTCTAATTTTACTACTAAAGTTAAAGTACTAATTAAAGTACTAATAATTTTTTTAGTTGCACATTAGGGTTATAACTTTTTTAATTAAAAGATTTCCTGTATCATAAATCAATGAACTTTTACTTAAAAACAATGAAAAAGGTCCTAATTCCTCTAAGTTAAAAAAAGGTGACTCCAGATAAAAAATTGGAACAACCATATAACAAATGTTATTGCTTATAAGTAAGCAGCACTTCCTAAAACTTTCTAGATCTGTTTAGAACTTTCTGGAACTTTCTAGAACTGTTTTTCTAGAACAATCCAAATCTTAGTATACATATATAGAGAGAAATTAGGGTCATTGCTTTTAAGCAAAAATGATTTGATTTATGATACAGGAAATCTTTTATTTGAAAAATAGTCAAAAAGCTATAACCCAATTGTACATCTTTCTTAGATAGAAAGTAAAAATTACCTAAAGCAAATTTTAAATAATTAGTAGCTATGCAAATCTGCCACTCACAGTCTGATACATAACTCCGCCTCTCCAACCTGGTGACCAACCAGACCCTGCACCTCCTCGTACGTCTTACCAGTCAGGCTAACGCTGTTCCACTCCAGAACTTGCATTCCTATGAAAACACACACACACACACACATGAAATCAGCTATTGGATACATTTTATTCACTATCTGGGAAATCAAATATGCTGTAAACAGCACTGCAACGGCACACGTCAATTAAACAAACCACACTGTAGAAACCCTGTGAGAAAGGAATGGGAACACACACAGCAGAGTTCACTCCAAGTCACAGCAAACTGAAACCACTCTGTTGGTGCACTTACACAGATGAAAGCGTGTCTTCAGGTAGGCCAGGTATGCCCTCTTTGGGCGTTTTGAAGCTCCCACATTATGGTGGATGCTTGGGGTCCCTGGAGGTGAATGTGTACTCAATCATGTCATGTACTGTATATGTACACACACTTTAATGTGAGAGGCTGAACTGCAGGCTCGCATTACTCAACTGCTTAACACCAGCATGTCACACTGCTGTTGTAACCATGACGACTGCATACATAATCACACTTACGCCAAGTAGAAACATTTGACATTTCAGCCTTAAGAAACTTCATCTGCTACTGGGTCATTACGTGGGAAAGAGGTACAATACAGTACAATACAATACAATATGGTACAATACGATAAGAGAAGAAAAGAAAAGAAAAGAAAAGAAAAGAAAAGAAAAGAGAAGTAAAGAGAGGAAGAGACAAGACGAGATGAGACAAAATTAGATGAGACTAGATGAGACAAGATGAGATGAGGAGACAAAAGGCGAGATGAGAAAAGAGTAGAGACCAAATAAGATGAAATGAAATGAAAGAGTAGATACAGAAAGAAACAGGATCAGAAGAGATTAGATGAGACAAAGTGAGACAAGTAAAGGAAAGACAAGAAGATGAGACTAAATTAAATGAGATGAGATGAGTTGATATGAGAATAGATAAAATCGAAAGAGAAAAGCAGGGACAAGATGAGATGAAAAGAGACAAGATGAGAAGAGAAGAGAAAAAGTGAGCTGAGACGAGAAAAAAAGCATGGAGAAGAGACAAGAAAAGGGGAAATGAGAGTAGATACAAGAAGAAATAAGATCAGAAGAGAAGAGACAAGGAGAGATGAGACAAGATGAGAAGAGAGATGATACTAGAAGACACTACATTTGATGAGACTTAAGATTAGATGAGAAGAGAAAAGGTGAGATGAGACAAAGCAAGAAAAAGATACGTTAAGATGAAATGAGAGAGTAGATACAAGAAACAAGATCAAAAGAGAAGAGAAGAGAAGAGAAGAGAAGAGAAGAGAAGAGAAGAGAAGAGAAGAGACAAGACAAGACGAAAAAAGAAGAGGACACAGTTAAGGAATCAGATGTCTAAATACAAAGTGATATTTGATCGAGTGTGAGAGGAGGAGGAAGAAGACAGATGTGAAGTGTCAGACCCAGTCAAAGCTCAGAATGTTCTTTCACAAAGCCCAGCTGTTGTATATAGCCTCATAAATAAGCCTGAGCACAGACAGATCCACTCCCTCCGGCTTCACTTTCCCCCTCACCACCTATCCCGGCCCCTCGTAAATTATGACCGGGAGAAAGCAGCACAAAAGCCGGAGCCCAAGCAGACCTAATTTACAATGTACCATGCTCACCCTCAGCCCTGGAGAAAGAGAAAGCATTAACATCTCAGTCACAACTGAGATCAATAGAGCTTGTAAAATTCAGCTCCATCAAATTGACTGAAATTATCCATCAAGACATTCCACAGCAGCCATAAAAGTCTGATTTCAATCTGGGTTTTATTCCAAAAGTCTGTGAGGATTCTTCCAAGTGAACGAGAAACTCTAGCTGTCAGCAATCACTGGGCGAATCTGTCACAATGAAGTCAATTCTGACTTCTAAAGTGCACATTTACATAACAGCATTGTAAAAAATAGTGTTAAAGCAGTAAAACCTCAAACTTTTTTCAGCTGAACTCTCCAGAGACATCTCAGTCAAAGTTTCCATATAAATTTAACAATCAACTCTCATTTGATCTGCACAACACCTACGTCGCCGATGTACACCGCAGAGGAAACACTGTCATGAACCTGAAACTTCAACTTAATTTTCTCCTTTTCTATCTTTATCTCTCACATCAAGAATGAGTCATTCCCAGAGCCTGGAGGTGAAGAATCGTGCAGATTAGCATCATTTGTTTTTTCTGTCTCCTATCACATCATATTGTGCCCTTTAACGTCAACAGATGTGCTTCTCTCAATACACCTCTTCAGCTTAACCAAACCAGTGAACCCACTCAGAGACAGGTCTTAAAGCAGTAACCGCCCTTCATTCAAGTGCCTACCTTCCACAATCTTCCCTGTCTGTTCTGCGGCTCCTCCAGGTAATACTTTGGCAACATACGCACCAATGTCCCCATTGCTTCCCGGGACCTCTTTTCCTCCAACCACACGGATGCCCAGTCCGTTTCCTGTGAGGAAAAAGTATTGTAAAACATTACTGTCTCATTTTATTCACATTTCCTATTTTTTTGATCAATAAATACAAATAAATAAATAATAAATTCAATAAATTTGCAGTCTTTGGACTGGGGCTAGTTGTCACATGGGTTACCAGTAACTATAAGATTTTGCAGATTGTTGTTCAACTCCTTCTGTAGTTGAAAACCCTTTTATATTACGTTCTTAAAAATAAAGGTTAAAAAAAATGCCATAGAAAAAACATTTTGGGTTCCCCTAAGAATACTTCAGTAAACAGTTCTTAAAAGAAACATTTTTTTCTTAGTGTGAAGAACATTTTAATAATTTGAAGAACTTCTGAAGAAAGATTTTGTGCAATGAAAAGGTTCTATGGATGTTGAAGGGGTAGTTCGCCCAAAAATGAAAACTCTGTCATCATTTACTCACCCTCATTTTGTTCCAAACTTGTATGAGTTTGTTGAACACAAAAGAAGATATTTTGAAGAATGTTGGTATCCAGACAGTTGACAGTAGTCACTGATTTTTTTTCCTATTATGAAAGTCAATGGCTATCGTCAACTGTCTGGTTACCAACATTCTTCAAAATATCTTCTTTTGTGTTCAACACAACTCATACAGATTTGGAACTACTTGAGGGAGAGTAAATTTCATTTTTGGGTGAACTAACCCTTTGAAGGATCTTGGAACTATAGATGCCAATAGGAACCTTTGATTTTAAGAGTGTAAAAATCATTTTTGTGAACCTAATCAAACTAAAACACCAATATCATCACATTCTGCTATAGCTGTTGGGTAAAAAAGTCAGAACAATAAAACCACACATCAAGTCTAGATGTTATGGTGTCTTTACAGAAACTGACATTCAAAAATAAAACTACCCTGAGAAATACTAACTGTAGCGAAACATGACAACTAGACCCTCTATAATAACCACATAAACTCCAATGGCTTTTTAAAAGGATAGTTTACCCAAAAATTATTTTTGAATGAACTATCCCTTTAAGATTGCATTAATTTGCATTGCAACTCCCAGTTTAAAATTTCCGTACATTTCCATCCTGTCCAGGACAGCATTTGTTGTGTGACATATATCCTGTATTCAGAATCACAGACCCTTCTATCAGACTAATTAGCAATGTACACATTACCTTAATTACAGTGCAACAAATCCACCAGTCACACCACAGTACACTCGTTATAGCCTTATTCATTGTCTGTTTTTAAGTCGCTTGTTTGTTCATCAGTTTCTAATTAAGAAGATAATCCAATTTGTGCATTACACGCCATTTTGAGCTTTGATGACTGATGGAACTAGAGGGATGCCAATCTGCCACATTGCTGCGTAATGTCTGCCCTGTTCTAATACTTAAAGGAACAGTGACACTGGAGATCGAGGAGAATCAACCACACCTACGTGACATACCAAAGCCTGAGGAGGGGCTAGACCGCTGATGTGCTTTTGCTCAGTGGTTTTGTCTGTTGACATTTTGTGTGCAATGATGTGGCAAAATAGAGCACCACAAGAGGACGCTAAAGGGAAATTGGAGGGGAGCTAATGTGTTGTTTAGTAGTAGGCATAAAATAAAACTGTGCCAATGCAATCTCAGCATGGTGAAACTAATGTTTGCATAGACATAAGCCTCGGGCATCTCTCCATGATGGCCTGGTAGGCGAACAGATCCTATTTTACCAGGGGCAGCTGTCCTAAACGTCTGTTTACATTGTTGGAGCATGTCAGGAAGCCAAGCAGCACAGCACTGAGTATTTGACAGGTTGCACATCTTACCTGATACACTACGATCTTTGGGATCCCTCTGTAGTTTTATTCTAGTATGAGGAAACGGGTAGTGTGCTGACTTCCCCTAAAGGGACACAAAATGAGCACAATCAAAATTCATTTTCATAACACTCTAACATGCAATGGTACGTTTCTGTCTGAAATACTGTGATATGCATACAAGATACCTGTCTTCTCTCCACCCCTTGTCCATTTTCTGTGCGTCCGTCTCGTGGTTTATCAAACCAGTCAGTTTCCTCCCGTCGCAGGTGGTACGCTTCAGATAAACAGATGGAAATTAAAACGTTAAAGTCTTGCTTGCCAGTCTGTTACAACAAACCCCTGAAGACACTCTGGTAATATCATGTACTACAGACAGCTAAGGTACGTATGCAGTCTCAAATTTAAACAATATAGAGCCATCTGGGGCAGAAAAGGAAATGGTTATACAAAAGTAGAGCAGTTATTTTTGCATGCAAACCTAAAACTAAAACAAACCCTGAGGACACAATTCCTTAGATTGTTTTTTCTACATAATTCACCATAAGAATTCTGTAAAAAGTCTGCTTGCTACTGTACCTACCCCCAAAACAAATTTTCATGATTAGGGATTAAAGACAGACAGGGATAGGAAATATTTTGACATACTATCTTGCATTGGTGTTGGGTCTTTCAGCTACAGTGTGAAAAGGTGTGTTTTATAGGGAGCATGGGAACATATAAGGGCAATATTAGATGTATTTTGTCATGGACTAACTGACCTCAGGTTATCAAGAAGAATCAACATTTAACAGAAGACAATTCTGGTGTTACAGACCTGACATTCAGATGTAAAATGATATGACAGATGCAGATCCTGTTACATGCTAAAATGCTCACTAACACAGAGTTCTATTATTGTGTATATCTGGGGTCATTTTGCCAGCTTTATGAGCAGTTTTATGAGGAAGTCCAAAATTCACCAAATTGGTGAAAATGCAGCAGCTTAAACTGAGAACATTTGAGTTATTTTTAGAGAGAAAGGAGTGCGAAATTCCAATTTAATCACAGATGCAAGAGCTGTATTCACTAACACAGCATTACATTATTGTGTGAATTCGTCATACTTCCTGTAACATGTTGTTATGGAGATGAATCTGTGGTCGATTTGGTTGCCTAACAGCTCATGGGTGATTGGCAGGTGGGTGGTCATGGTAGCGGGGGTGTGGGGGAGACGGGAGACGTGCAGGAGTCTAAGGTGGTTATACTCTACCGTTTGTGACATTCTCATGTGAGTTTCCTGGATCGTCTCTGCACAAACCCACCAGGGATTCACTTAGTGCTGCAACCAAGGCAAATGTATTTACTTCCAGATGGCACATATGATGAACACATCATATGCTGTTACATGTATGGGGTTAGTTATTACATAGATAAATAATAATAATAAAAAAATAAAAAAACACTATAAAATTGGTGAGTATTTGGGTTTGAGCTTGGGTTTTGTGGTTGTGTGATGGTTGAACCCTATATTGTGTATGACAATATTCATGTTTTTGTAATGTACAGTGCAGTTAAATTAATGTAATTTCATGCATTTTGCAGTTAATGAGGGGAAGGAGCATGCAATGCATATCAACTACTATGTTTTGATCTCATCAGTCTTAAAACTATACTTTAAATTTCATTATAAGTAGAAATCAAAAGACAGATATATTAACACAAAGCTGAGAAAAAGCATAGCCCTTTCTATTTGTAGGCATTTATTAGTTCCTGGCGTGCAAAAGAAAGCATATGAACATGCAGGAAAGTGAAAGAGTTTATTCAAAACCAGACAGGAAGAGACATGCAAATGTATTTATTAAATGAACATCAAACATGCAAACACAAACTGTCATGATAATTACTCCAGGAAATGCTAGCAACATGCATGAAGAGTATCATCTATCACAGAGAAATGTATGTATGAGCTATGACATTTTGTATATAGGCTTAGAAACTATAACATTTCTATTTTCTTTAAAAATAAATTTAAAAATGAATGCCTGACCTTATACAGAACAAAATAAAAAAATCTAATTAATACAGTTTGTTGTGGTTGAAGTTTTAAATATAATTCAACATATCTATAAAGCAAACTAGAGGAAGTGACATTCTGTGTGTATTATGATTTAGATGAATAATGCTGAGAAGAGTTTGCTAGAAGGCACTTTAAGATAACTAAACCGATGACTAAATCAAGAACATATGCAGCTCATTTGTTAACAAGCAGCTTAACTAAAATGTTGAGGGTCATAAGGCTATTCCTCTGCTATGGAAAAGAGGGATTTATAATAGGTCCCGCCAGTTTATCCCATTCAGAGAGCACATGTACATATTAACTGAACGTGCAGAGACTGAAAGCATGCACTATAAGTATTCACACAGAAACAAAAAGTCAGTCTGCGAAGAAATCACAAGCAAAATGCTCACTTCAACTAGAAATGTTATTATAGAAAGCCAATTGGGAGATTGTGATTTTTTTATTAGCTAAGCATAGGGCAATGAAGCTTAAACAAAACAGAAAAACATATATATTCAGAGAACTGATGCCTTCATATAGACAGGAACGAGCACTTACAGGATGAGACACAGATAAATAAAAAGCTGCAACTGTGTATGAAATGTTACTCCAAGAGGACAGTCTGTGGACAAACAAATTACCTTCACTATCAGACATGGTGCCCTGCAGATCATCCATTAGTACATAGCCACGTCCTCTTGAAGGATCTTCTCTGAGATGTTGCTGTTGAGGGTCTTGGAGGGACATGCATGACCCAAACTGATCACGGGAGTCAGCAGATATGGGTGGTAGCGGACCTGCAGACGCCCGTGCCATACCCATTGGCTGACCTACAGGACTCAGTGGGCTCTCTTCCTCTGAGTTCTGTGCCACAATAGGGATGCGTCCACGCCCACCTTGTACAATGGGCAGGCTTGTAGGTTTTGCCCTGCCTGATGGTGTCTGGAAAGCTGAGGTCTCTGAGGAGGGGTCACCCTCTGCTTTGAGCCTCAGAGAAGAACTTGAGATGTCCCTTTTAATGGACAGGTCAAGGCCATAAACAGAAGAGGGTCTAGAAGAAGGCCGTGACCTGCTTCCACTGGGGTAAGCAGAGTCTTCTCCCAAAGAGGACCTCATGCCTGGGCTTAGATTCAGGCTTTGGCCCAGATTAAGTGAACCTGCCAAATTGGCTCCAAGTGTTGAGCCCAGGTATTTCTGCTGTTCGGCAATGTTTTTTCGAAGCCCAAAGGTGATCTCATCCTGCAGAAGTCTGCTTGACCTGGGAGAAGCACTACTGGATCCCAAGTAGCTACTATAGTCTGTTTCTAGACCCCTGCTATCCTGGATTGAGGAATACTTGCCAATGTTGCTGGTGTTTTTGTGTTTCTGGTAGAGCATAGATGTTGGGAGTTGCTTGGCAGCCTGTTTCTCTAAGGTAAGTCTACTGATGCTGTACTTTTCAGTTTTAGGGTAGGCCCTGTAGCCTCCACTAGACACTCCAGTGCTGGGGGTATAGTGGTGTGAGAGTCCAGCAAGCTGCTCTAAGCTTTCAGTGCCCCCTGTGCTTCTCCTAAACTCCTGTTTCAGTTGCTGTTTTAAAAGCTTCAGTTCAAACGGCTCTTCCATTGGGTCCTCTTCATCTTGGGCCTTACCATAGGAATGAAGTCTGGAGGAACTTCCCAAGTAGTCTGTACTAACATCTGCAGCAGCATGTCTCAGAAGACGCTCTGCTTTGGCCAGCTCCCTCTCAGCAATGCCATAGCTGGTGGATGAAAGGCTACCAGTGCTCTTTGCAAGTTCTGCTGCATCTTCTAAAAGCATGTAGCTCCTTGGTGTTTGATGTTGATCTAAGTCTGAATAGAAGGAGTCAGCAGATACATTGGACATTGGACTTACTGCCATGCTGCCAGCACGCTCTTCTAGGCTATGCAAGTCAAGGTGGTTGCCATATTTTCCTCCCAAGTAAGATGAGGTGTCATAGTTAGTGGCAATTTTGGTAGAATCTAATTCAGAGAGGAGAGCAGCTTGTTGTCTGGCTTTCTGCTGGAGCAAGAGCATTTGGTGGTAGCTCTGTTGTTGTGAGGCAGTCAGAGAAGGAACAGAAGAGTAGATGGACTGGGATTGGTATGGTGACTGAGGCTGGTACAGGGACTGCTGGTACTGTGGGTACTGGTACTGGGAATACTTTCCATACTGGTCGTGCTTGGTCTGTGGAGGAACAAACTCATCAAGTTCTGACTGTGGTGCAGTACGTGGTCTCTCAAGCCCATGTCCACTGACCTCCTCTCCACTTCTTGTCTCACGAATGTTACTCACCTCACTGTCAGACATGTAGTCACGGTCCTCTGCAACACTCTGCAGATAGGCCCTTTCCCTCTTCTCCCTTTCTTTGAGCAATGCCTCCTTTCGTCGGTTAATGCCCATCTCCAGGTATCTTAGCTTGGCATCAATTTCCTTTTCTTCCTCATCCAGTTCAGCTTGCTTTTTACGCAGTTTGGAGGACTCTCTCTCAACCAGGTCTAGCTCACGATCAATGTCCTGCAGAATTTTTGCCCGTGCCATGTTAGTGCTCCGGCAGAGACGACGACGAGCTGAGCCAGTGCTGTAGGCTGTTTGTCCAGCATTGACAGCTTCTTCCTCTGAAGGTGGGTTAGGAAGGGTTCTTTTCACTTTCTTTTGGGTGCCAGATGGAGTTCCACTTGGAGATCCCTTTGCCTTTGGAGGACAAATAAAAATAGCAATATCAGTCATAAAATGACAAAACAATATTTTATTCAAAAAACTTATTTTTAAGCTGAATTGTTCATTGGAACAAAAATAATGCATTAAATGCTTTAAAGATGGTTTTATAGAAGCACTTTAAAAAGCACTTAGTTTGCAAACTAGTTTGACTGAGAATAAAGACGAATGATAAAAAAAAAAGTCTCTGGAGGATTTTGTTCACTCATGACAGATATGCCTTGAGGATGGAAAAACAAACACATACTCTATATCTGCTGTGCTGCTGCAATGCCTTCAAAAGGGCATTCGATAAACACTGAAAATATTAAACAAGACAGCTAGCATGTCAATGACAATCAGGCCTGACAACAGGGCAATAACATGATCAATCAAAATCAATTGAGAACTAAAGAATAGCAAAATATTATATATATATATTTTTTTATCAAACTGCTTCATAGCATTCAAAATTGAAAACCATAGATTGAGAAAAAATTACTTTTTTTGCAAGTAAACATTCAATGAAATATCAGCATTTTTTTCAGAGTTGACATGAAGCAGTGATGAGTCATAAAAATCATGTATACTCACAGAATAACCCTCAGAATACTGGAAATTTGCTGCTGCCCTCTCTTCTGCAGTTGGGCTCATGGGTTTAGGGTCAGACATTGACCTTTGTATGACCTTGGGTGCCCTAGGACTTGTTGGTGGACCTTTGGATAGATCAGTGGCAGAGCGTATTCTCTGTGGGCTTGTGTCTCCAAGGGATTTATCATAGGACAAATACTCAAGGGATTTGCTAGGGGATACACAAGGGGAAATTGGAGAGTACAGAACTTTTGGGGATTTGGGAGGACCTGGGGCAACCTGGAGAGTGGTAGCATCTGCTTTGAGGTGAGGGGACTGGCCTATATCAAGTGGAGTGGGGCGTCTCTTTGGAGAGGAAGTTCTATCAGAGTCAGGATAGTCTACTCTAGTATCTACCTGCACAGAGTGTCCCCTTGGTGTTCCAGAGGAGTCTGTTTGTACAGAGATTTCAGTTAGGGCCTGAACTGAAACAGCTCCTCTTTCACCTATGCCATTTTTACCACCACGTGGTCTACTGCGCCTGCCTCGAGCAGGAACTTCCCATTCATCCTGGTCTTCATCATCTGTCTGTACACAGCTGTCAACACTTTTCTTTGTACTTTTCTTCTTCCTTCCTGCAGTGTAGGCCTTTTCAGTATTATCCTCTTCATCAGTCTGACAGCCACTGTCCATCTTTCTTTCTCCCACCACAACAAGAGCCTCTGGCAGGACTTCACCTGGATACATTTGCCTGAACTTCTGTTCCTCCAACTGCTGTCTGAGCTGTTCTTGGAGTCTTTGGATCTGCTCTAACTGCTCCTGTTGCTGAGCATACGTTTCCTTTTGCATCAGAAGGTGGGCCTGTCTCTCTTCTTCTTGCTGACATAGTATTTGCTGTTTCATGACCTGGAGTTCTTCTAGTTCCTTCTGCACAAGAAGCTGCTCCTGCTCACGGAAACGCTGTATCTCCTGCCTCTCCCACTCAAGTTCTTCAGCCAAGCGCTGCTGCTTCATCTTCTCTAGCTCAAGAAGTTCACGTTCCATCTGATACTGTCCATCTCCTGGAACCATTGGTGAAGACAGAGCTTCTAAAGAGGCTGCAATTGCCTCAAGTGAAGCATTTGTGTAGGTGTCCAGTGCTGCCACTGTAGTGACTGTAGAAACTACATCTGAGAGAGCTGTAGAAACACCAGTCTCCAGATTTAAGGGTAAGTCGCTTTGTTCTTCTGCTGTAGTTACAGCAATAGTTGAAAGAAAGCTGTGTGATCTAGTAAGAGGTTGATTCTGTAGAGTTGACAATGATGGCATAGTATCACTTGTGTGCATGCCTGATAGAGTATTGTAGGATGTGCTGAAGATAGAACCAGGCTGGGTTGTTATGGCATATGTAGAAGGAACTGGTGCTGCTACAGAAGAATAAACAATGCCATTGGAAGATCTTAGGACACTAGAAACCCCATAGTGGGTTCCAACTGCTGAAGTAATCCTGGCTTGTGTGTACTGTGGAACTGTCATTCCAGTGCACACTCCTGTTGATTTGCTTGAATAGTCCACAGCTTCACCTGTTAAAAGTTCATTTTGTTAGATTTAAGCTCAGCACATTAAAATAGTGCAATGGTAACAGCATCAAGGCACCCATGCACCATCCAAAGAATGAAAATGAAAACAGCAAAATGTATATTGAATAGCATGCAGCAACATGCAGACACACCCCCCAAAAAAAAGAAAGCATGCAAATTACATCCCCCACAAAAAAAAAAAAAAAAAATCAGCTGGGAATAAGTAGAGGTAACCCAAAATGATAACGAGAAGAAAGATCTTCAATCTCGTACTGACCTTTCACTGACAATTTTCCAGATGTCAGGTCTACAGCACCTTCAGTAGCCTCCTTGTAATCAAAGCTATGCTTACTTTTATATAGGAAGAGACCAGCCTCTGCCAAGTTTGTATCAGACATTGAGGGTTTAATGCCACCAAGACCTCTCATACCATAAGGAGTACGATCGTATTGATAATGGTCATCTCTGTAGCCAAAACGATCCTCTGGTAATGGAGCCGAGGGCTGCTGAGTTGTACAGCTACTTGCAAAAGGAAGCTTATAGACTACATCACAACAGACTGCTCTTCTTCCAGCAGTAAGATCAACTGGTTTTCCATCGTCCTCTGTAATTAAAGCAGTGACCACCTCTGCAGTGGACCCGTTCATTGCAACCATGGTCTGTGCAGGTTTTACTGTGGTGAGATCAACTGCACCTGATAAACCCGTTTCTAGACGGGGAGGTATAGTTGCACCAATGCTATTGTTTGCAATCGTAGGAGCTATTGTTACAGGGACAGAGTGAGTTTTACCCATTGTTGTTGAGAGATTTATGGGTTTTTCTGGTTGAGAATCCACAGGCCTGTAAATAATTTGAGTCACAGGCTCAAAGGATTTAGCTGTTGTAAGTTGGAGAGGCATTGATGTAGACAGAGATACATCACTACCATAAGCTACAGTGGCAGTGCATGTGAGTATGGTGATGTTGTCAGTAACCATTGAGACTGAGGAAGTATCAGTACTTAGGTTTACTACAGATGACTGCACAGCACTTTGCTGACGTCCACCACTATCAACAGCAAGGGACTGTCGTCTTGACTCAGAGGAAGACAGATCCACACCTTTCATGGATGTCTCTGCATCTATCTTTGGAGTTCGAAGATCCACCACCTCACCAGGATGGTAGGCATGGCCATTCTGTATCTGAACTGGTTCAGGTTTTGTTTTTTCTTGAACAATAGAGATACCAGTGGCTCTTGAAATGGGATGTGGAGGTGGTGTTCTTTCATGCACAACAGACACTGTGGTTCTTTGGACTTCAGTGGTAACTACCTGAACACCAACATTTGGAATAATTGACTGAGGCTGTGTTGAGGCTGAAATAGCCTCATAGACGTGACTCATGCTAGAAACTACCTTCTCTGGACCACATATTTCTTGACTTTCAATAGATTCAGTAATCCGTGTGAATGCCAATGGCACTCTAGTTGTTTGTGACTGTGGAGGTGGTTGAGGTGGTGAAGGAGGCAGTTTCTGAGGTGATTCTTGGCTAGGACTTATTGAGGCTTGGGTTGTGATACCTTCTGTAGGTGAACCGGGCTGAGATGGCAAAGTAATAACAACATATGTGTCACGTAAAACCTTTCCAAACCTGGGTGATGTAGGGGACTTGAGGGGAGATGTGGTTCCCGTCCTACTCTCGGCAGAAGGACTCAGATTAAGGACACTGTCTGCACTGCTTGTACTCAGTATGGTAGGTCTTGAAGGAATGTGGACCGTAAAAGGTGGCTGAACACCAGCCATGGGTTTTGGAGCTATTGGAGGTTTAATAGTCTCTCCTGGTTTGTGACTGAAGGTTAGGCCTGCAGGGATTGAGGATGGCTTTGGTGGTACAGGAGGAGGAACATGGGGCTTGTAGGCTGGAGCAAGTGGCTGTCTTACTAGTACACTGTCCCCTGTGGTTGGCATGCCAACTGGAGTAGTTCTTGGGGGGACCTGAGGTGGAGTCTTTTTGGGATACACAGAGGGTTTGGGCAGTGTTGGAGGGGGAAGGGGTGGAGGAACTGGGATGTCTGCTTTTTCCAGAGATGCAGCTCTGCGCGGTACTATTGGTTTGGGAGGAACTGGTGGAGCAGTTGATACGACACTAGGTATAGTAGATACTATATATTGTGGTACAGTGGACAAGGGTGATACACTTACAACTACTGGGGCTGACGCCCTTGCAGTTACACTAGGAACTGGTGATGTAAAAGAGTCAGTTTGAGTAGGGGCTGATGACTTGGACAAGTCAACAACACCTGTCTGCTCAATTTCTACGTCTTTCTCTGTGGCATCCTGTGAGTCAATTGATACTGCAGGCAATGCTGCTTCTCTTTGTAGTGACAAATCTTCTACAACTGGCTCTGAGACTGATGTTTTCTGGAAAGCCTCATCCACAAGTGGTTCTGGTTCAGTCTTTGTAGCTGAAACTGTAACTTTCTCAGAGTCCTGTGTTTGATCAGAAATGCTCTCTTCACCAGATTCCTCTTCACCAGATGAACACTGTGTCACTCTCAGATCAGGTATAGGCAGTATTCTTCTTAGGGAGGCTGCCTCAGTTTTCTCAACTTGGGCTACTGTTGACCCTTGTGCAATGCCACTCAGATCAGGACCTGCTTGAGTTGGACTGGTTCCTGGAGTCAGCACTGCTCTTTGCTTCTTCATAAGTTCTTCATAGGCTGCCTCTGCATCTAATAATGGTCTTCCATCTTTCCTAGACTGACCTGTGTTGCTTGATGACATAGTGTCTTTGCTTGAGTCAGTATCGGGGAACACAGTTTCTGGTTTAGGAACATCTTCTTCTGGCTTTTTTTGTGTTAGTTCCTGTTCCTTAAGCATTATCTCTTTCTTTCTTTGCATCATGTCCTCATAAACCTCATCAGGTGATCTCAGAGTTTTTTTGGGTTTCTCTGACACAAAAAGCTTGTCAGGTTCTTGCTCACAGGATGCATCATCAACAAGAGACCTATACGCATAATCCTCTATCAGCATGCCTCCATAAAGAGATTCCTTACCAGGTGGGGGTTCGTTTCCCTCATTAGTTGGAGATTTGGCTTTGAGCATTATCTCTTCATATGCCTCATCTGCACTTCTTAATGAATGCTTTCCTTTTTCTTTGAACTGATTATCAACATGTTGCTCATCTGTTGGAGAATACAGTGAGACTGACGTTGGTAACTGATACACTTTTTGGACAGCAACAATTTTCTCTGGGAGTATCTCAAAGCTCTCTGGTTCTGACTCCATGCTTGGGGAGATGTCTGAGCAGGAAGACCTGCGGAATTCCTCCATCTCTGCTTCCTGTCGTAGCTCTTCTGTGGGAGAAGCATCCTCAATTGGTGAGAGGTTGCTTGGCGGAGTTTTGGGCCTTTCTCTCCTTCTCTGTGCGCGTATCTCTTCTTTGTCTTTCTTTGACTTTTTTCCTGTGCCCTTCTGCTTCTCCTGTTCTCTTAGAAGTTCCTCTTCTTCTCGCAATTCCTCTTCCTCTGATGAATCCTCAATTGTAGGAAGCATCTGACCTGGCTGCCGGTGCTTTGCTTTCCTCTGCTGCTTGCCCTCACCACTAGATCGAACATGACTTGGGCTGCTGCTGTCACTGTCTTCATCAAGAGAAGACAAAGATGTTGGAGATGTTCCTGGGGTAAAACTGGATGCATGTAAACTGGAAGAGCCTTCGCCTCTTGACCTGTCATCAGGAGAGTCTGTAAGGCTCTCTAGCTCAATGTCATCTGATGTCTGACGTACAGTTGCTGTACTGTTAAGCTCAATTGTTTTGAAATGCCGTATGCCAGCTCCGCTGTCTACTGAAGGTTGTTCTCCTTTAGCTAATTCTTCAATTTTAGTTACAGAGATAATACTCTTCCATTCAGGCTCATCTTCTGGACTGATACTGCTCTTTTTGAGAAGACGTCTGGTCTTTCCTGATTCACTTTTGTCCTTTTCATCTTTTTTTGCATTCTGTTCTGTTTGCTTCTTCTCTTGATCTTTGATTTTACGTCTGTTAAGGTTTTCTTCATCAGATGGTGATGCATCTTCGTCTGCACTCATCTCTATGATCTGCTTCCGGATAAAATCCTCTTCATCCATTGGACTCTCCATTTCTACTTCCTTATCTCCAAAAGTCTTTTTGCTTTGTAGTTTAGGTGAAGGTTCTCCCTCACTACTGTCCTCAAAAGAATCACCTTGGATATCAGTTGGAACCAGAAGCTTTTTACGGTCTTTTTTTGAAGCATCATTCCTTTGCTCTTCAGATTCTCCATGCTGGTCATCCTCCGAGCTGGGTTCTGGAGACATTGGCAACACCTCCAGTCGACGCTTGATCTTTAGAGTTTCAGTTTGTGATTCCTCTTTAGATGATGACTGAGCCTCTAGTATTGGAAGGACAGTACTTTCCAACTTGGCCAGGTCTGAAGGACTTGTGGGGCTGCTCTCTCTATCCTTCTCACTAGGCTCCTTCAGTAGCTCATTGTCTTTCATTGAGACAGCAGCCTCTTTTTTGTTCTACAAAACAGAAAAAAATAATTAGATTTTGAGCTGTTTTCAAGGCATTATAAAAACATACATTATTTTAAAAAAGAGAAATTAAAAATAACTACATTAAAAAAGAGAAATGAAAAATAACTACATTAAAATAAACTTTGGGATACTATCTAGACAATGATCCTAGAGTAAATACCTCTACAGCTACATCTACAGTTACCTCTCCAGATTCATCAATTTTATTAGGCTTTATCAATGGCTGTAGCACATCATCCTGTTTCTCTTGTGCTTCAGAAGTCAACTTCCCCTCCTCTGATTTGTTTCTTTCCTGTTGGCTAAATGTAGAGGATGGGGAGGCTAGTTCTACATCATGGTATAGGCTATGGGGAACACATTCAGCTGTATATTCAAGTTTAGTTTTTTGGGTGATTTCCTGGTCAGTTACAACCACTGCTTTTTCCATCAGCTCCTCACTGAGTAATTTATCTTTCTCATTAGATATGGTAGATGTTACAGCAGGGCTTTGGGCTTGTTGTGTATACTGCATCTTTTCAGGCTCAATCTTAATCACTGCTTTTATGTCTTCCTTCTTACTAAACACAGGGGATGAGAGGACTTCTATTTTATGGTCAGTAAGACCCTTTGGTATGGCAGACTGTTCTGGAGCCTTTTCAATCACAGCATCTGGAATCTGCCCAATATCATTCTGTTCTGGCAATAATCTTTCTACCATCTCAGTTACAGTAAGGGTTTGGGCTTGTTGTGTAGGCTGCACCTCTTCATTCTTAATCTCAATTACTGCTTCTGCGTCTTCACTCTTGCTAACCACAGGAGATGAGGGGACTTCTATTTGCTGGTCAGTAAGACCACTTGGTATGGCAGACTGTTCTGGAGCCTTTTCAATCACAGCATCTGGAATCTGCCCAATATCATTCTGTTCTGGCAATAATCTTTCTACCATCTCAGTTACAGTAAGGGTTTGGGCTTGTTGTGTAGGCTGCACCTCTTCATTCTTAATCTCAATTACTGCTTCTACGTCTTCACTCTTGCTAACCACAGGAGATGAGGGGACTTCTATTTGCTGGTCAGTAAGACCACTTGGCATGGCAGACTGTTCTGGAGCTTTTTCAATCACAGCATCTGGAATCTGCCCAATATCATTCTGTTCTGGCAATAATCTTTCTACCATCTCAGTTACAGAAAGGGTTTGGGCTTGTTGTGTAGGCTGCCCCTCTTCATGCTTAATCTCAATTACTGCTTCTGCGTCTTTACTCTTGCTAACCACAGGAGATGAGGGGACTTCTATTTGCTGGTCAGTAAGACCACTTGGCATGGCAGGCTGTTCTGGAGCCTTTTCAATCACAGCATCTGGAATCTGCCCAGTATCATTCTGTTCTGGCAATAATCTTTCTACCATCTCAGTTACAGAAAGGGTTTGGGCTTGTTGTGTAGGCTGCCCCTCTTCATGCTTAACCTCAATTACTGCTTCTGAGTCTTTACTGTTGCTAACCACAGGAGATGAGGGGACTTCTATTTGCTGGTCAGTAAGACCACTTGGCATGGCAGACTGTTCTGGAGCCTTTTCAATCACAGCATCTGGAATCTGCCCAGTATCATTCTGTTCTGGCAATAATCTTTCTACCATCTCAGTTACAGAAAGGGTTTGGGCTTGTTGTGTAGGCTGCACCTCTTCATGCTTAATCTCAATTACTGCTTCTGCGTCTTCACTCTTGCTAACCACAGGAGATGAGGGGACTTCTATTTGCTGGTCAGTAAGACCACTTGGCATGGCAGACTGTTCTGGAGCCTTTTCAATCACAGCATCTGGAATCTGCCCAATATCATTCTGTTCTGGCAATAATGTTTCTACCATCTCAGTTACAGAAAGCGTTTGTTGTGTAGGCTGCACCTCTTCATGCTTACTCTCAATTACTGTTTCTACGTCTTCACTCTTGCTAACCACAGGAGATGAGGGGACTTCTATTTGCTGGTCAGTAAGACCACTTGGCATGGCAGACTGTTCTGGAGCCTTTTCAATCACAGCATCTGGAATCTGCCCAATATCATTCTGTTCTGGCAATAATCTTTCTACCATCTCAGTTACAGAAAGCGTTTGTTGTGTAGGCTGCACCTCTTCATGCTTACTCTCAATTACTGTTTCTACGTCTTCACTCTTGCTAACCACAGGAGATGAGGGGACTTCTATTTGCTGGTCAGTAAGACCACTTGGCATGGCAGACTGTTCTGGAGCCTTTTCAATCACAGCATCTGGAATCTGCCCAATATCATTCTGTTCTGGCAATAATCTTTCTACCATCTCAGTTACAGAAAGGGTTTGGGCTTGTTGTGTAGGCTGCACCTCTTCATGCTTACTCTCAATTACTGTTTCTACATCTTCACTCTTGCTAACCACAGGAGATGAGGGGACTTCTATTTGCTGGTCAGTAAGACCACTTGGCGTGGCAGACTGTTCTAGAGCCGTTTTTGTCACAGTGTATGGAATCTGCCTAATTGCCTTCTCTTCTGGCAATAATTGTTCTACCATCTCTGAAACATTTTTATTATTAACAGAGGACAGTTCATCTCTAATGACTATATATTCTTTCTCATTCTCTGTAATAACGGCATCTGTTTTTTCCTCATATACTTTATCTCTTTCTGATGTTTTTTCCTCTGATTTGGGATCAGCCTCTTGAAGGGCTGGAGGGCATGTATCACCCATCTTTTCCTCTTCTCTGTTTTTATCTGGACAAATCCCTTGTTCAGAGAAAGTGCTTTCAGGACCAAATTCAACATTTTTGTTGTCAGAAACTTCAGTCTTAATAGTGACTTTCTGCTCTGTGTTCTCAAATATCTCTAAATCTCCACCTGCTTGATCCGGCATACATTTTTCCAGCTTTGTTTTATCTGTGCTCATCTGTTCCTCTTTTTCCTCACATAGCTCTTTAGTGCACTGCTCCTTTGGATTATATTTGCTAACATTTACAAATTCATTCGCCAATATTTTTTCTGTGTAGTTGAGGTCAGTAACTAGAGATGGTGAGGGCACATCTAACTGTGTCTGTGATGTGTCCTCTACCTCTATCTTATCTTCTGTTAGACTTTTTTCAGAGATTTCATCATTTTTATCTACAGAAATATAATTTTCCACAAGACTAGAATCTTTGCTAGTGACTTCTGACTTCTCGAATGGCTCTTTCATCTCTCGCATTTTAACAATAAGCTCTTCTGTGTCACATACATTTAAATTGTTTTTGGGGGTTAACTCTTTATGGTCTGTAAACTCCTCTGCTGGTAATTTGTTTTCTAAAATGCCCTCCACTATGACACCATTTTTCACACTTTTAAGTTGATCTGCTTTATTTTCTGGCTCTGTAGATTCTTCTTGATCAGTAACATTATGGGATAGCTGATCATCACTGGACTCAATCCTTTTTGCCTCAGTTTGTACAGAGGCCTCAGGTTTCCTCTCTGGCACATTCACTATGCTACTCTGATCAGGATCAGTAGTTGCTGTCTCGATAGAGCTTTCCTTTACAGACATGTTATCTACTGCATCTAGATTTGAGGGTAGTTTGAGCTCTTCAGATTGTTTCTCTGTAGTCTGACTGTGTGGTTCCTTGCTTATTGGAGAGGAGGCATTGAGCTCTGTCATTTCAATTTGTGTGGCTAGCTCTGATTTCTCAGTGGATTGTATGTCTATGTCTTTCTCTAGAATAGTTTCCATGTCACTAACCAGAAGGGTCTGAGTAACATTAAATATAGGGGTTTCCTGGCTGCTTTCAGGCTCCGTTTCAACTCCATTAGCGTATTCTGGCTCTTGGACCTGGCACTGTTCTGGCTCACTTTTCTCTGCTTTTTGTACCTCTGTAGGGGCCTCAATTTGTTCTACAGTTTCAGCCTGTTCTACATCTTCCCCTTTAACATCTGCTGTTTTTTCTGAAACATGATGTAAGGGAGGGGCATCTTCCCTAACTATTTGCTCAGGTGGAGTCTTTCTGCTCTCTGTGTTTTCAGTCAGGGTGGCAAGTGCTTGTTTTTTGCTCTCTTCTGGTACTACCTGTGTACTTTTTGGTACTGGCTCTGCTGTAACCTCTTGTTCTGTATCTGTATTTTTGACATCTTTAGCATCAATTTTGGCTGAGACTGGCTCAGACTTGTCATCCGGGGCCTGAGTTATGCTGGGCATCCGTGTTAGCCCTTTGGCAGGGGTGGCAGTGGGTGCAGGGGAGGAAGGAGTAGAGGACACTGCACGGTCTGGGGAGGAGGGAGGGGTGGGTTCATGTTTGGCTGGTAGCTTGGATGGAGAAGGCGGAGGTGGCATATCTCCAAGTTGCCCGGAGAGAGCCCTTTGTGTCTGGCAGTTTAGGCAGAGCCATTCTTTCTGTAAAAAAAGAGAAGGAATAATAGCATATTTGAGATGAAATATTGAAGGTTGAAGTGCTATTTCCATTCTCTGTGATTTTCCATTCAGTGATTTTTCCATGTTGCACAACACAGTTAACTAAAAAAAATACTAATGCTACAGCAAAAGGATAACTCATTCTATTTCTGGAGTGCTTTTTAAATTTATGTAACTTAAGAGATTGTTCATTTATTATTAATAGTAATGGGATGAAGCTTTATCGGCTCAATGTCAGAAAAACTTGTTCAGCAAAAAACTGAACCTCAACTACAGTTAAAAATTATGCTAATGTATGTGTGGGGTGAACACATATACACTTGTATGTGTGGAGGTGGGTGTATTTATCTTTCTGTTTAGGCGAATGCCCATTGCGTGAAATAAAACGCGCTAAAAGATTAAGCAGGTTTAGGTGGTGCTTTGGGGATACATGGTATTTCTCCAACTTACAAACATAGGATAGACAAAGTTGATGATTCTGATGAGAAAGACTTAAAGTAAATGTGTCTATTTGAAGCTAATTAAATCTTCTAGAAGACACATTTGAAAATGCAATAAAGGAAATAGGGTCTGTAGTTGTTTGTGGAAACTAGCATCCTTTCAGCTTAATTTACTTTGAGAGACCACAAGGGAAAAAATTCCATCCCCCACTTAAGCCGGAACTGTGACTTGAACACAGCTCAATTAAAACTAAACAACTGTTTATAATGGCTGTTTCCCCAAAATTATTGCAGCACAAACAAATTTATTCAGAAAGATTTGAAAGACATATTTTCTAGAGAAAAACACTGGAGCTAATGAGTGTTACAAAAAGAACAACGCTTGAACTGAACCTTGTGGCATCAAGAAGAGCACCCCTTGACACTGGATGCACCACCAACAGCAACGTCAGAGATGAGTATTACATGTTCGTGGGGGATGTAGATGCCACATGCAGGCAGTACTCTCATGAGGAATCATGCCCCACTGGCTGACGTAAATCCAGAGCGATCTATGTTAGGCTCCAGTGCTGAGGCATGCTTAGCTACGTTGTGGTTCTCCAATGGCTTAGCTGCAGGGTTTAGTCTAATTCTAGAGGAGGTCTGGGATCCTTGTGCCATGTGAGGGCAGAGACACTGTGAGAAAAGGATATTTCATTCCACACACAATGGGTTGCATGGCAAGCCTAATACTGTACAGTATGCAGTGTACAAAGACATAGTTCAAGGACAAAGACACACAATCCTAATGAAACCATATGAAAGATAGATGTGATTGTAACCTTATGAAAGGTACTTGTATTTCAGCATTGTGTAGTAAGATACATCAGAAGAAAAGGAAATATTATTCTTACAAACAGTCACATCAACACTGCAGTAATGTTCCCTGAATCACATCATTGCCAATCATAATAATGATGAGCAAAAACAGATGTCTGCACTCCTAATGCAGCTTGAAAATAAATCATGAACCTTAAAAATGAAAATAAAACAAGTTGTGCTCAACTCCTTTTCATGTAAGCTCCCTATGTGCCAAATTACAAATTACAGATCAGATGGGGGCAATGTACTGGAGACTTGGAACTGAATGGAAACATCTGTTTGACTTGCAGGTCACAGACTTCAATTATGAAACATACATTTTGAGTCATTTTGTTCAATCTCTGGCCACTAACAGCTAACCACCTCTGCATGATCTGGCTAGCATACTCAACTAGCCTCATAAACTAGGCATTAAATCCAGCAGCCTTAGAGGTGAAGAGACTGTGACTGGTGCAAAATAATGAGAGCTTAGGCAGTCACATGATTTGTGGCTTGGGCTAAAAACACTGCTTGTCTCCTCACCACTCATTCTTTCATATTTGCTGAGTTTGCAGACAGGGATATCAGACACAGCTACATGAAGTTTTTATGAGGACCTATATAATCTATGTCAGACTTCTTTAGAGCACCTCAGGCTGCTGATAAGGGATTGTGTCTCAGATTTATTACAGATTATTTGGAAGGGAAATTTATCACATAGGATGTACAGAGAGAAATGGGTATGAAAAAAATGGCACCACAATTTTTTTGTGGAAATATATCCCATGAAATTTGAATAAAAAAAATGCAATCACAGCACAGACCAATTTGATAAAACAACTACTACAACAGAGCAGTATTCATGAAAATTCTAAATTCAAAAAGTACAGTAAGGAAAAAAAAAATAAACTGTGAAGAAATCCATTTATCTTTTTTAATGTGGTGTCACTTCAATCTTCCCACATAAACTATTCCACATAAAGCTATTCCTATTCAGAAAAACTGTGCTTGAAAATCTTTATCCAATGAGCACAGGAGAGGTGGGTGTGTTCAGTCTCAAAGCCAGAATGTGTGTATGTGTGAAATCTGTCTATAAAGGTGTGAAACTGAGCTAAATTTACTAAAAGCCCAAAGAGTAAAACAGGCTTATTTTGCCATGTAGTACACTCCCTTACAAAATGTACCATGTCAATTAAAGTTTCCTTCAAAATTGTTATTTACAGTTATTTTCTACAACTGTAACACACACACAAACACACACACACACACATATATATATATATATATATATATATATATATATATATATAAACATAGCTACTCCAGTTATACTGTAAGTATATCTCGACCTGAATAAACAGAATAAGCATTCTTTTTTAATTTATATATTTAAATATGACCAAATTAAGTATTCAAGTCAATTTGTTTGTACTTCTGTTGTACACAGAAAAAGCAAACAGATATGAAGTCACATTTTCTCAATAACCTTTCCACACACTTCCTCCTCCAAACTCTAATATCATTCGCTGCCTCCTCTCTCACTCTCAACTCTCTTTCTTTCTCTCCTCCTCTCACATCCGCTACTCCTCTTCTTCTCCTTATTAGCTACAGTAGGTCTGTGTGTGAGGTTCATACTTCCTGTAAGACTCTGTGTTGGCACCATACCGATTTCCTGGTGCTGCCTGCATGGCTTAAATGTGCCAGTTTTCATTATACTAGGCATATGATGAATGCTGAGACTAATGCCTTACAACACATAAAAATACAACAAAAATAAAAGAAACACTCTAGATAACTCACTGTATCTGTGGACTACAAGGTTATTGTTAAAGACCCCATTAAATTAAAAAAAATAAAAATAAATGTTTTGAAGTCAACTTAATGCTAATGTAGTACTAAAAAAGAAAATTGATAAATAAAATAACATGAAGTTTAAGGAGATACACACATTAAAATGTTGTGCTTCTCTTCCTGGAAAAATAAAATAAATTCTAACTAAATAAATATTTATTTATGCCCTAGCGTATGTATACAAATGTAGCAATTTGTTTATGCACATGCACACATTCACTGTTATGCACACACCTGTTATAAATGGCCAGCGTGACATATGAAACATAAATGTATTTCTCAGTGGCAAGATTGCTGTCTTTGTACACCAAGAGCTTGGTTTAATGGACGTAGTGCCTAGTGGCTGTCTCTCTGTCGTGCACACACACTCACACAAAACACCTTCACATCTAAAAATACAACTGCTTTCAAATCTTCAGGGAGAGGATGGCACGTGGTGGACACTGCAGGAATGCATCTGGCCTAAAAGAGAGCCTTTCAAGCTCAAAGGAAAACACACACAGTCACATACCCGGCAATAAAAACTTGCTGCCACAAAGAGAACCATCTCCCATAATGCTCTGCAGTCATTCTTGGCTCTGCCTCTACCACTCTTTTGCCACTCTGGCTATTTTTGCCTCAATGTACTGGAAAGTACAGAGGCACTGTGAGACAAACAGGCAGACAAGTGGAATAAGGGACAGATAAATTGTATGTTTTCTCAGTCCTGTCTAAGTCACACAGTATGATTAAACCAAGCATAAATAATGAATATTTGAAACTCCAGAAAGAAATGAGGAATACAAATATTTGGTCCCTCAGTGATAGGACATTCACATGGACACAATGTCCTCTAGATTAAGAGAACCAGAGGAAATGCACGCTAGAAATCAGAAGATAGCTAAAGATAAACAAAGCAAACATCATAATCAAACAGACAAGCGGACAGATCTCCATGGCGATGGAAGGCACACAGACACACACGTCTGTACACATTATATAAAGTGATCAAATAGACAGATAGGGAGATGGAGCTGTAGCTATGGGAACAGAACAACCAGACAGAGGAAGGCTGAGCAGCTCTTTAAGGTGGATATTATGAAGCATTCTTTCAGTCTTTCAAGGCAAGATGTTTAACTTCCCATTTCTAGACAAAAAAAAAAAAAAGTAAACAGACTTGCAAAATTATTTGTCTACAAGATGACATTCTAAATGAAAGTTCATCCATCTGAACCTCTCAATACAGGTTTCATATCTTCAGGGTTGCCAGGTTTGCATAACAAAACCAGCCCAATTGCTATTTGAAACCCGCCCATTCACGGCCAAAACTAGCCCAATTGCATTCCGGGGAAGTCCCTCGGTAAAAATCGTGTTCCAGGGGTAAAATTCATGTTCCAGGGGGTCTAAAAAAACAACCCATGGCAACACTGCGGAAAACTGCGGATTTGGCATATCTTGGTCATTTATTTTTTTATATTTTGATTTTATTGGTTTACCCTTGTTACAGGCCCAGTCTTTTAATATTTCCTAAAATATTAAAACCCATCATTAAAATGATTTTATTTTAAAAAGAATACAACCCAGTTAAAAAAGAAAGTTTACACAAACATTGACCTTTCCTTAGTTGTGGCGCATTTTCACCACAATCAACAATTATGTCACTAGTAAAATATAAAAATACTTAAATATTTTGTGAAAATATTTAGGATATAGCTCTAAATTTAGCCTTAGCAATTTGTCTGCCATTTTGGTCGAAAAGTGTTAAATTTAATTTCCACCACAGAAAACTATTAAACACAATGCATCATTTGAAATGTGCTCAAAATGATTGGATGTTGTAAGTTCATTAAGTTTGACATTTTAAAAAAATTACAGAAATTAAAGTTTTAGCGGCAGAGCAAGTTATCAATTTTGATGAAACTTTTTTTTTCTTTGGAATAATGTGCAATTATGAATAATGCACAATAAAACCAGGAACAGATTAAGAAAGTACTGTATGATTTCACGTTGACCTCAAAAATTATATTCACATGTAAACTCGAGAAATGCATATTTGAACATTTTAAGATATGTACTGACAATATTATTCTCTGCTGAAATGCATCCTTTTTAATCAAGCCTGAATCAAATCAGGTCAAATGCAGAATGCGATCATGCATAGAGAGACAGCACAATAGCATAAAGCAGTTCTGGCTTTTGGATGCTCAGATTCAAGGAGGTGGTGGATTATGTAAAACTGGCGTTCTGCTCTGTCTGAGGGAGGCCACGCAGTGCTGTATGTGACCCCGGGGTGGAAATAATGAGGAAGGGGAGTCAGCTAAATCTTTTGGGCTGTTGGAGTGGGAGGTGGATGGGTCACAGTAAGCGTGAGCATGTGGGCATAGCCCTGGAGGATAGAGGAATGGAAAAACCAGAGACAAGATCTTACAAGGTCTCAACATTCATTTGATTTTAATGTTAAACAGGGCTGTCTGTGACTGTATGCATGGAATGAATGGGTTATCTTTGAGGTGGGGGGCGCACTGTGGGGAGGGATGACACATCAGGTGGCTGGCAACTGACTTAAAGCCTAAGGCAGATGGCCAACCAAAAAAAAAAAAAAAAAAAAAACACCCAAGAGTGTGAAATCTAATCCCTGGTCCAGTTCTCTGTGGGACCATTGTGAAACTGTCAACACTGTGCCACATGGAAAAAAGGTCACACCTGATTTGTCCAATAATACCTACATCATAAAAGGACAATGTTATATAGCTCATTAGCTAAAAGGACGTGCAGTTAAGCACAGATGCAGATCTATTATGAGTTTGGGCCACTAAAAACACTGATATAATATATAGACAACAGAATCTATATACTGTCAGTGGATACATCCGGGTTAAATACCATCAAGTTAAAGGAGTATTTCAGGTTCAAAACAAAACATCTGCTGAACACAAAACAAGATATCCTGAAGAACATCAGTAACGAAACAGTGGACCATCAACTGTTTGGTAAAAAAAAGATAAATACCTTTTTTCATACAGGTTTGGAAGAACTTGAGGGTGAGTGAATGAGTAAATGATGACAGAATTTTCACTTTTTTAAATGACAGTATTTGTGGCATAATGTTGATTTCCACAAAAATGAAAGGAGATGTCCCTCAGGATTTAAAATCCTACAATATTTTTAAAAGCACTTACACACTGTAAAAAAAGAATAGTTGGTTTAATTTAAAAAAGTAAGTAACCTGGTTGACTTTAAAAATGAAAGTAAATACAATGAAGGAGGCGATTGGTTTAATAAACAGAAACTCGAAATATTATGTTATCTGATCTACATTAATGATACAAGTTGATTTGACCAAAGAAAAAATGTTGTGATGATAAATCATGAAAATATATATCTTTTTTTTTTTTAACAGTGCATTACTTCTGTATTATTTACAAATAATTTTTTGTCATTTTATCACTGTTTTAAGGTTTATGGTATCACGTTGTCATGGCAAAAAAGTTGTTTTGTTTCCATATTGTAGTTATAGTTTTGCAACAGTCAGTATTTTAATGTCAATGCATTGGCCCCATTCACTTCCATTGTACCTCACTGTAATCCTGATATTTGCTATTTTTAAAGAAAAGGACAAAATTAGTCAAAATTACTTCAGTGGTAATCACTATTATGCCACAAGTGTTGTCAGTTTATTTCAACTGGTATTGAACCTGTAATATTACTGCAATACATGAGCAAAATGTTAGTTTAGTTAAACAAGGCTTGTTAGATTCTGTGTAGATTCTTAAATGCTTGTTGTGTTTTATATTTTACATAGACTGTGAGGCCTAGGGAACATTTCCAACCTTCTTCAAAACAACTAGCGAGAAATGCCAAGAATGAGAATGAAGAGAGATGAAATGGGAGTAATGGGGGATTCTAATTCATATGACTCTATAGAGAAAGGTGGAATGAGGCAGATGAGCAACGCCATAAGGAATTCCAGTCACATGAATAAGTGAAAAACCTGATGGAGAAGGTGTGTTGCCACTGGAGAGACAGAGGAAAGAGAAAAATGAACAAAAACAGAGATAATCTTTGAAAGCCAAAGTGTGTCATATTAAAATCTTGTGCATATTGAGAGAATGTGGCCCTTAAGTGGCCTTCAGAAAAACTCAGCTGTTGCCCTTTAAATCCTGTTAGCCGAAACAGATTACTACACACACTTGCACACAAACACTCATATGCACACTCGCCCCATGTTGTCACAGCAAAAGTAGTGTTGAAACCAGGAAGAGAGAGAGAGAGACTAAATCTAATCTCAAGTGAGGATGTTACTCAAATGGAAGCGCTTTAGCACTGATCCTGATAAAGCAATTTTGCACAGCCTTGAGCCTTTTTGATCAGAACAATCTGGCGAATAAACAACACACAGCAAAGGCATGTAGTCACATGCATTAATGTCTACAATAATAAGGCCAGTCTACAGATAAAAATGACAGGACTGTCTTTACTTTCAGTTCTGGTCTTAGCTAAACTGGGATCAATGTTGTCAGCCATCTTGGTAGGGTACTCTTGACGGAATAATGATGAGCTAAGTCATTAGCTATACAATGTGATGTGGAACCGGACGCACATGCTCTGGCTAATCTGTTTGGAAAACCTAAAATAGTCTCACAGGATTACAGAGAGTTTGAGCAACCTGGTGTACAAACCCAGGATAGTTTACACGTGAGAGCCATCAAAGGCCGTGGTGCGCAGGTCAGAGCATGTCAGATTAGCATAACCTGTTCATAAGGACACGTGAACTTCTTTTGAGGAATGTTATAATTTGTTTAAAGACGCTCTCTAATTGCGTTGAATACCAATTATTGTTGCGTTTTATTACAAAAAAAAAACCAAACAAACAAAAAAAACAATAAAAAATTATTTACCACAGTATGGAGAAAATTTAACTTCACACACCATGCACTAAGTAAAATAAAATGATTAGAATAATGACAACAAAATGTACCAGGGTATACCCGATAAGCCTTTTTGTGCAACAATCGATTTGGTTACCAGATCAATTCAAAGTAAGTATGTCAGATAGCAAACCTTGAAGTGAATGAATTTAAATAAATACATTTAAAGAAATAATTTAAGTGTAGAAATAAGACCAAAAAAGCATTGCGAGATTTGATATAGCCTGAGGAAGACAACTTTGTGTCCCTTAGGGATCATTAGCTCTGAGTTACCCTCACAGGACAGACCGATGTTGACACACTGGTTTGTGTGCAAGTGTTATTCTACACAATCAAATCACACAGAGTCAAAGTGACTTTACCAGGTCTGGGGAAAAAAAAAAAAAAATCAAATCTCCCTGATTTTCCAGGCATTCAATGAAAGTGGGAACCCTGTAATTAGCTACTGTAATTATCTACTATATAATATAATTCAGAAGTTAATTATAGAACATATAGTAGCTAATTATAGAACCTATTAATCAACAAAGGTCCCAGAGGTCTGATGTTAACATGGAACATAAAATGACAGCAAAATTATTTAATACATTTAAAATATAGTATTAGAAATTTAGTTAACCTAAAAATAAAAGTTCATTCAACATGAGGGGGAGTAAATGATGATAGAATTTATATTTTTAGGTGAACTATCCTTTTAAATATATCCCCTTGCTCATTTTTTAAAAACATTCCAGTGTAGTAAAATACAGAAAGTGATTCACAAATAAGTTACAGCTTTTTACCTTCCAACCTTCTATGTTCACTAAAAAGCAAATGCTAATTTTCAAACAGGAACCGAGTTGGTGAGTCATCTGAGATGGGATCAGATTATGACTCTCCCTGTCCTTGGTGCACACACATTCCTAAAAACATTCACTCAAAGAGGCTCAGAGCGCACTGAATTACACAGTCAAGCTTTTTAGGTAAACAGGGACAAGAATGATGAGACTTATGTATACTGTATAATACAACAGAACAATCAAATCTTCAAAGAGCAACAGCAAAATGCCATTCTCCAGAGGAATACATTAACTGTAGCTCAGCCAAACCCATTTTAAAGCACACCTCTGGTCACCAGAGGTGATCTAACAATGAGTTACCCGTTAGCTTTGATGCTGTCTATATGCTAATTTACTTCAAGAAGTTGACAAAAATCCTACTTTAGCACATTTACACACTTAAAGACTTTTTCTTCCTTGAAAATGGACCAAAAAAAATGATGACTCATCTTGTTCACAGGCATATACACAAATTCTTGTCCAATAAAATGCCCTCTAGAATAAGAATGTCCCATCCTCCTAAATTATAAATACCACCTGCCTACGACAAGCAAAATAAAGTAGCAAAAGTAGTCTTTTGGTGTTGCCGGCTGTGACGAAAAACTAAAAAGCTCCTGCCAGCTAAAACAGAACAATCCCTTTGAGGTGTTCTGCCCCCACTTCCTGTTTCAATAGGAAATCCAAAAAACAAAACAAAAAAACAAACCTCTTACTCAAACACTTTAACAAGGAGTTGCCACAAAACTCTTACCTCTGAGAGATGTGGAGTAGGGTTAAATCCACACAAGTTGCACACAGTCTTCTGGCACTCTGTACATGTGCTGTAGTTGGGTGACTCTCCTGATCCCACATTCAGCTTCATTTTACAGAGAGGACAGCAGGATTGGGCGTCAGAGCCTGAACCTTGAATCGGAGGCTCCTCTATTTCTCTAGATTTTGGAGGGGATGTGTCCGCTGATGCTTTTCCTTCACCAGTTGAAGGTTTTGGAGATACTGGGTCTTTGGAATAAGCAGGTGGTGTGTCGGGAGGTGACTCTGAGCCTGAGTCGGGGAGGGATCCAGGAGGGGAGTCTACGTCGGACCCAATGGGGGAATCAGGGGGTGATCCCAGAGGAGATTCGGGGTGAGACTTTGATTCCTCCCCAGAGATGAGATTGGTGGCAGAGCTCAGGATGGATGAGCCAAAACCAAACATCTTTCCAGAAACACTCTCAGCAGCCTGAGAAGTTGCTGCCGGAGGCTTTGCCGAGTCAGTGAGCCCACTGAACCCACTAAAGAGTTTTCCGGTGACCGAATCGCTAGCCTGAGCTGTGGAGCCAGCCTGAGATTTGGATGACCCACCAAAACCACTAAAGAGTTTCCCTGTGACTGACTCAGTAGCCTGGGCACCTGCAGAAGGTTTTGTCACCTCTGTCAATCCTCCAAGACCAAATCCCCCAAAAAAGCCTCCTCCATCCTGTTTTGGGGTAGTTTTTGCTGGAGAAGGCTGGGGACTACCTTTTGGGCTCTGTGAAGGTTTTTGAAGAGGAGGAGGCTGTCCACGCTTGGCCCCTAGTTGTTCAGGGTGAGGTCCCTGATGTGGTCCTGATTTTGGTGTTGCTGGAGGTGTACTTCCTTTCCCTGTTTCCGCAATACTCTGTTGTTTAGTCAGCATTGGAGGCTTCTTCCCTAGCTCACCCTTTGAGGGAGACCCAGAAGGTGGCTCTTTCCTTTGTGGGGAAGGAGGTGCTGAGCCCTGCTTGGGTGGCTGTTTCATCATTGGAGGTCCAGGAGGCTCCATACCCCCCACCGCCCGCTGCATCTGACAGTTCAGACACAACCATTCCTTACCCTGTGGAAACAAGCAGAGAAGGCATGTAAGCACAATATTATTTCTGTAAGAATATTGATTTGCAATTGTGGTTTCCTCACGCTTATTGTACATAAATACCTCAAAATATTTTCATTTATACAGCCAGCTACTGAACAGTATACAACACTTTCATTTGCAGCAAACTTTCTGTTATTAAAAGCTCTTCACACTTATTGGATTTATTAGTAGTTCCTGAAAGCCATAACTTTATGATTTAATTACATTAATTTTATTTCATTTATTGTTAGTTTGGAGTCATTTATTGTAATGCACACTTTAAAATCCTTTAAGAAAAAAAAAACACTGTACACTCAACACCGTGTGACTAATAGTGTTGTTCCCTCTAACATGGACCAGGAATAATGCCAAATGTCTGTATAATCACTGCCTTTATAACTCATGAATGTAGTTTCTAAACACAGTGAAAAACAACTTCCTCCACTTCCTGTCTGGGTGACGTAAGTAACCTTGATAATCTTCCACCTACTGTGCAAATACTTGATACTAAACTCAGGATGAGAGGAATTGGTGCAGGGTGAAACTCAAGCAGAACCAAATAAGTGTTATTAAAACAAAACCCGGCACAGCTTACCAAGTATGAACTAAATTAAGTCTTCAATGAAAGTCTCGAAAAAAATTAAGCCTTGTATCTTCTGTATGAAAAAATGTCTCTACATGTCATTCCTCTTATCTATATTTGGATAATAATTTAGACCAGTGTATAATCTTTGTCACTGATGTACCAAGGACAGCAGATACTGTATGTCTCTTACCGCTGAATCTGGTGGACTGAAGCCACACAGGCTGCACACCTGCTGTTTGCACTGAGTGCAGGTGTTGTAGTTGGGTGGCTGGTCTTTGGCCTTCACATTCAGCTCTGTAGACTTACAAAGAGGACACATTTCTTTCCCCTGAGCAGGCCCAGTTTTACCAGGCCCTTCTGACTGAGCCCCTGGCCCAGGTTTGCCCGGCTGTTGAGGTCCACTGGGTTTTCCTGCAACCCCTGGACCAGGTTTCACAGGCCCTTGTTGCTGGGGGCCTGGTCCTCCAGGTTTGGGTCCTTGCTGCTGAGGTCCAGGTCCTCCAGGCCTGGGTCCCTGTTGGGGTCCTGGTCCACCAGGTTTAGGTCCCTGCTGTTGGGCTCCTGGTCCCCCAGGCCTGGGTCCCTGTTGGGGTCCTGGTCCACCAGGTTTAGGTCCCTGCTGTTGGGCTCCTGGTCCCCCAGGCCTGGGTCCCTGTTGGGGTCCTGGTCCACCAGGTTTAGGTCCCTGCTGTTGGGCTCCTGGTCCCCCAGGCCTGGGTCCCTGTTGCGGTCCTGGTCCACCAGGTTTGGGTCCTTGTGGTTGGGGACCAGGACCTCCAGGCTTGCTTTCAGGCCCCTGTCTTTGCTGAGAAGGTCCCTGTCCTTTAGGGGGACCTTGCTGAGGTGGCTTACCCCCTTGCTGCGGAGGACCCTTCCCCGCTCCACTCTGTGGTCCAGGAGGCTTTCCTTCCTGCTTTGCAGGCTCCTCCTCCTCATCATCACCAAACAAACTAAACTTTGGGATACTGGCAGAGGAGACAGCAGAAGAGACTGCACTCAGGGGGTTGGCCCCACTCAGGAAGCCAGACGAGAACATGCCGGTTCGTGGTTGTTCTGGGTCTTTCGGCTCCTGCCGGAAACGTGACTCAAGGAGGCTGAGGGAGGAGGGGCTCCGTCCAGGCTTTGGCTTGGGAGGTGGCCCCTCTCCAAATGCATCTACAGTCCGACTCTTACTGAGACCGGCTGAAACTCTGGTGCCACCAGCTTGAGTCTCTGGTGGTCTGTGGAGTGAACAGACATAAGGTCAATTTCTCATTCATTAGTCTCAAGTCAACATATATTTGGCAAAATCTGTGATAAACAGAGAGGTGCTTTATTTACTTAATAGCTATTTTGGATAAATTCCAAAACTACATTGCAAAAGGCATTGCAAATTATTCAGACAATCAATCAATAAAACCAAAATCAAAATTCATAAAGCAGAAAAATGTAAATCTAAAAGGGCACCATGGTCACAGTATCAGCTAGCTAAACAAGAACGACACATATCTGATAACATTTAGTTTATTATTGATGTCAGTAAATAATGTAAATTATTCCTTTAGAAAACTGCAGTAACAAAAACTAGTAAAAAAGCAGTTGTTTTGCTACAAGTTTTAATAAGAAAGAAGAAAATTTAAACTGCTAACTAAGGACTTTCAGAAAGGGAAGAAAAGGAAAGAAAAGAAGCCAAAAGCCCACATTATATTGTTTAATATTAACCAAAATACATTCTCAGAGTTTCCCAGTGCATTAATAATCAGTTATTACATTAATAATCAGAATTTTACCACAATTGGGCTATGAGGATTTTAATGGAATATCTGCATTTTGTCCTTTTGCACATTTCTAACAAGATACAGATGCATTTATACAATTTATACAATTTACAAAGAAGTACAATTTTACATCTGTAAAGGTGTAAGACTTTCTCCTCTCAATATATAAAAATATTATACAATATTATAAAAGTTTCTCTAGCATATATGCTAAGTGTAATAATTTTAGAAAAATATGATCATATTAATATTAAACTATTTATTCCAAATAAAAGCTCATTTAAAAAGACTAATTTTCGTTTTTGGCACATTATTACAATCATTTCATGTCAGTGCATCACTACTATTAATCCAATGGCTGTTCAGCACAGCAACCTGAACTGCTGGTTGTTCTCGTGGGCGTTATTTTACATATATTTGAGTGTTCTGTCATTCAGCCACCCAAAGAAGATCATCACTCCACGTCCAAGATGCTTATTGTTTCCGAGCGAGTAGCGCTCTTCCCTGTGCGCGTTTCAGCACCATGGACAGCGAACAAAATATAATAATCGCTTAAACTGTAACGCGGTCCTTGTTCTCAGGTGTAATACTACACGCACGCTCCCCAAAATAAGCAAAACGATCAATGAGCATTATGGAATTTATGCTTGCGGTGCTATATTTAGTCATATTAATATTTATGCCCCCTCCCCCCATTTGCGCTTGGGTAAAAATAACACATTTACGCCTAAGCAACTTTAAAGACGCAATTCAATTAGCTTACGAAAGAGATCATGTCAAAGGGGATGTCGATCGCGTGCTTTCAAGTGATCGAATTTTCATAGACTTGTGTTATGCTCGGGCAGTGTTTTCCAATCCAGCTCATGACATCACCTACACAGCCCATAGGAGGAAGATGGAGTGTGCATAGAGAACGCAACGGCGATCTGGATACACAGAGGACGGATATTTATTAGAAGGATCATTCATATTTTTCAAGGAAATGTTTATTTTTATTGCAGTCTATCATGGACTGAATAAAGCGGTTTAAATAAAACTACATTCATTAACACACTATGCCCATCAATTGTGCTGTGTTCACACATAGTGACCCACCATATTAACGATGATGAGACCAATTATGAAAAAAATAATAATAATAAAAAAACAAAGCGGCGGTAATTTTTATCTATAGGCTGTATAGCTGTATAGCTAAGAAGGTATTGAATGGCAATCATATGCATGTCTGAAAATTGGGCTGGAATAAATATCTCCTTATAAAACGACCGTAAACATGCAGCAAGAGCGTGAATGGGTGTGATCATGTTTTGCATCGGTGATGCTGTCGTGATTGTGCCAACCTGCAGTGCCCTGATCAAAACACAAGCCCATCATAGAAGCGTTCAACACAAGTGCTCGGTCACTGGAGGGATGGACATCATCATCGTTACAGCATACATTTATAGACACTTCAACTTGCCTGGACTGCGCTTTGGCCATAGCGGCCACAAGCTGCTTTCTTTCCTCCTCAGACAGATTGCTGAGGTCTGCCTCCACCCCTGCGGGCATCTGGATGAAGCCACCCTTTCCGTCAGGTGCGAGTCCCGCTGGCAATCCAGCGAGCGCCCCTTCGCCGCCTTCCAGGCTCGCTTCGTTCCCCATGATCGACCCCCTTTCCTTTTAATCCCCCTCCCTCCAGCTAATTACGCGGCGATACGGGTCTTAATGTCCGGAATAAGGCGACAGCGTCGGTATCCGCAGTTGTTTTGGATGCATGGCGTTTTATTTCTCCATTTCACTCGAGGGTCTCTGTGGCGTTAACGCACTTCCCGAGATCAGAGCATCTCCGTGAGGGTGTAGGTCTAGAGTTGTGCGCCTCCCTCCTCCATCCATAGATCCATCCATCCAACGCGCATGTCCCGCCCCTCACAGGTGATCATAAGACGTCGCCGTAAGAAAAAACGGAATTAAAGGGACAAAGCGCCTTAGAATTAACAAATCTTCTAATAATTATCCTGTTTATTTTGCTTTCAAGTCGAGCCAATAATTCTTAATTAGCGAAATTATTTGGTGGAGAGCAACTGGCTTTGTAGTTACAAGACGTGCACTAAAGCAAGCATGTTACACACTGTTATTTGTGAATATTGTAATCTGTCAACCATTAAATTAACATATCCATAAACTTTTTTTTTTTCTTCAATATTAAGATTATGTTTTTATTATTTATAGAAAGGGGAAAATGGAGGTTGTTTTCTGGCATGTTCCTTTATGACAACAAACTGGAAAAAAGAAAATAAGATCAGTATACTGGTGGCTAACATTTTATGGTCTAAAATGAGTCTTCACTTTAGGCTACGGTTACCTTCAAATTATCAGCACTGTATTTGATATTGTAGCATTATTATAAGTGTCCCTATGGCTCTTAATTCTTATCTATTACTTTGGTGACAGTTGCACCCTTTTAAAGTTGCTTCGAGAAGAAGATATAATAGTTGCGTTAGTGACAGCTGCAGATACAAAGAGTAAAATAAAGTTTAAACAGCACTTTATCTTTCATTAATATGGTGCAAAAGATTAAATCACTTGCCATAAGGTTTAGCCATCCCACCACTGCATAGATCACACACTCACGAACACATCCATTCACAGGCTCAGTCATTCTGCTTGCAGATCTCCTCCTGAATAGGAATCATGAGTCACTGCATCAATATGTCCATAAGTCATCAATATGTCCTTGGCTCATAGCTTTGCCAAGGGCCTGAAGGCAGAAGGAGACACTGAAGGAGCTCGTCACCAATGACTTTGACAGAGTCCGAAGGAGAATCTGTGGGAACACACTGCACACTTTATAGGGGGCTGTATGTCGTGTCAGTGGCATTTGTTCTCGAAATCAAACGACTGAGAACATAAAACCTAATGGTTTCACAGAGAAACAACATTGTAGACAGGAAGAAGGCTGCAGGATTTTCATTTTGCACCAGCAATAGCACATTATATAAACTGAAACCCAGAAAGCCCCAGACGTGCAACTTAATATTAGTAAGTCTAAGCAGTCTTGAGGAGTGACGGAAGAAAATCCTGTCTCCATTAGCAACCTTTATTGATTCCCACTTTTGTGCAGAGATGAAGCTGACTGCAGGATCACTCTCACCAGTGTAACCAGATCAACAAAGCACTAAACAAATCCTGAACAATACACTACGAGATAAAACATTAGGGTGTTATCCAGGGCTGCATTCATGCATTTCTTAAAGTTACAGTTCTTAAACTGTTCATAATAAATACTGTAATTAAACTTTCAGCAGTCAAATTAAATGCAGAAACACATATACTGAGTCATTCTGAACTTGTGAGAAGACCAAAAACAGATCATATTTTACAGGAAGCATCCATTTCCATTGCTCAATCTGATACGGAGATGTGATAACCCTAGAATCACTGCTGAAATTCAAACCAGAGGTGCTTCAAACACTGTCTGAACCACAGTCTAGCAGGTCCAGACGTTTTGAACCGTGGTGATTTCCTGATCCTGTTGCCCCCTCCTCTCCCAATCATTTTAAGTGCTTTCTATAGCACTTTGGCAAAAAGACCACAGGGAAAAACCTGAACCATGCAGCTAATTAAGGTCTCTAAGCTAACTAAGCTCTTGAAAAAAAAGAAGAAAAAGAAAAGAAAAAACACAGACAGGTGTGTAACAGCAGGGTTGGAACCAAACGCAGCAGGAAGGAAGATCTCCAGGAGCAGGACTGAGCATCAATTTATCTTCAGCTATTGTTTTAACAATACAACATCTCTATGGCTAAAACCGATTAGGCAAAGAAAATGAACACTTCATGTAAAATTCAGATCTATAATTTGTTAGAGTTACACAAACCAACACACTTAATCACTGACTTTACCCCAACGTTTTATTTTAGTATTTATTTATAAATTATTATTGTATATAAATTTGTAAAAAAAATTAAATTTTTACTTTTCATTTTAATTTAAGACTTAGTAATTTTGTTATGCACTTGTTTTTTTTTTAATATAACTATTTATCTTTAATTTATATTTATTTTAGTTTTAGTACTTTAGTACTTCACCTTAAACCTAATTAATTTATATATATTTAAGTTTACGACTGTAAAACCGAACAGTGAAATTAATTAAATGAAATGAGTTCGTTTCACTCAAATAATAATGAAAGTTCATTGTACTTAATAAAAATTTCATTGTAGTAAGCTGAACTTTATTATTGAGTTTTGATATTATTGTATTGATATTACCGAGTTGCAGCAGATTTCTAATTCCCAGCATGCTTTGCGGTAGACTGTATAAGGAAAATAAATGTTAAAATTAAGTGTTATTTTGTGTGTTTTTGCACAAGATTAACATAGGGAGACATAAGTTAGTGTTTAATGTTGTGTTATGTTGGGATTTACAGGGGTTCTGTTATGTTAGTTTTGTAGGGTTACCATTGTGGTGAAGATTAGAGCCTGTGGTTAAGTTGAGAATGGGCTGCAAAACTTTGAAGACCACATATACTGTTTTGTTTGATTATATACATGCAATATAATGACAGTCTGTTTGATAGTTATAATAGCATGTGTTATTTAGTAACATTTAACAAAGATCTGAATATGATGTTTATGTAAATGAACTTTATGTAATTATGAGTGGGGCGAGGCTGAGAACTGTGGGAGTTAAGGGATGCCATGATTGTTAACGAGAGACACCTGTGCACCACACTGGCCTTGCTCCGCTTCCATGGCTCTCAGTCCAGCCCCACTTGTCACAAAAATATGAAGTTCTACTGTAGGTTCCTACACATTTTCCATTTCAAAATTCCATACTTTACTCAAATTTCCAGACCTCCTTCCAAACAATTACTGCCATTGGTAAACCTTTTCTCTGTTTTCTCTGCTTCATGTTTTTAGTCCGGGCCCTACAGTCTTTTAGTGATTTTTAAATTAGTGTTTGATTGTTAAAATAAAGTTTAGTATTTAGTATTCACGTCTAGGCACTTCTCTCCTTAAAACCATGTACCCGTGTGACTTTTGTTGGGGATTAATCTACAAGTACTAATATATACCCTGGGATGGCGTAGTGACTTCGTTTGTTTCCCTTTCCGGCCATACCACTCGCTACTGTCACGTATCCTGCGCCTGCTGCTTCCTTCTACTCCCCACCAGAGGTCACCTGTTCACCATTGAGACCTTTTCATGGCACACACTCTGGACTACATTTCCCACAATTCCCCAGCTAGGCACCAATCACACATTTACACCTGTTTCCCATCAGTGACTCTTTATAAGCTGCACTCAGACACACACCCTTTGCTGAGTATTGTTTAGCCTTTGTTCTACCTTGTTCTCTGTGTGCCTTGTCTTTGCCTAGCCTTGCCTGTGTTTTGACCCTGGACTGTTTCCTTGTTTGATGATCGTTTGCTGCCTGCCTTGACCATTGCCTGTTTTTGGATCACTCTTTTGCCTTGCCTTCCTGTTTCTGCTAGCTGGTGTTTGACCTACTGCCTGTACGACTACGCTCTCCTGTAAATAAAGCCTGCACGTGGATCTCCAACTCCGTTGTTACAGACAGATTGTTTGTCCATCGATCGACCTGAAGGAAACAGCAGGCGCAGGATACGTGACAGCTACATAGGCGTAAATATTTAATTTGTCTATTAATTCAAAACATTTACTTTATAGACGTCCTTCCGTGATTTATCCATCTTGGTCAGTGTTTGCTCTGTTGTCGGTATTGGTTGTTGGTATCAAAGCATTTCTATAGAGTAGCCTACTAGTACGACCAGCCTACACAAGTGCAACATGCCAGTTTCCCTAATATTTTAGAAATTCATAACTTTATAAACATATCTGCAAAGTGAAGAGAGGTGAAAAAGGTGACGTGTAGGAACTAAATAGTTGTAGGGGGATCAGGGGGCATCCTCCCCCATGAGAAGATTTGTGATTTTTAACATGTAAACAAAGCATTCTGGTGCACTCTGACAAGAACATAAATGGAAAAAACAAGTAAAAAAATAAATCGATAAATAAATTGGCACTAGGGCTGAGCACTGACAAATTTCACAATTGAATGCGATTCTGATTCAGAAGCTTGCGATTTGATTCAGTATTGATTAATTTGGGGCCTATCAGGTACAGTACATGGCAAATTTCCTCAAAGAAATAAATCTCTCTCAACTAATGCTGTAAACTATACAGGGAACCACAACTGGTACATCATTATAATATTAGGTTAAAAATGATTTGTAAGCTACTTACATATAGGCTAAATTGCACACAAGGAATTTTTTTTTAATAACGTTATAATACATTTTTAATGACAATTATTTTTCTACTTTTTTTTTTTTTTTTTTTTTTTTTAAATGTAGGCCTAAACATTTAAATGGTGGCTGTCATACAGCAGATTTATACATTCGATATCGAAGCACATGTTAAGTAAAAATACAATGAATATGCAATAGCCTATAGTGCACATATTTAGCAAAATGCTCCTCTCAAAGTTCATTTTTATAGCATTGGTTTTGGACATTGAAAGGCTTTTCTGAGGTAGGCTAAATGTGAAATTTTTACAAGCTGTTTTACCGACACCTTTCTGCGGTTGAAACACTGATTGATCAATTGCATGTGACATGATATAGGTTCTGGTAAGTTGTACTGTATCTTTCAACATACCTTCGGATGTTCAATCATGTTTATTTTGTGTGGTAACTAGTAAAGCGGAAGAGATGGTTGTTTCACAAGCTCTACAGCGATCTATCACGCCACAGAGCACCAAGAAAGATTGCGATTCACTCCACTCTATGGGAAAGTAGCCTATTTTCGATTCTTGTGAGAATCTTGTGACACACACACACTCACCCCGAAAAAACCCCTTCGGATCTAAACGATTCACATAAATGATGTATTTCGATTATAAACGGCTAATTTTGCCAAAAAGTGACTAGTTTGCAGGTATGATAAATTAGAAAACTGAATAGAGCCAATAGTCTGGAAACACAAAATTTTTTTCCATACTCTGATTTATATTTTCCATACTTTTCCAGACCTGGAAATTACTTAAAATCAAATTCCATACTTTTTCCATACTACCAAACTGCGTAGGAACTCTGTAACTTAAAAAAAAGTTAGTTTTATTAAAAAAACAAACAAAAAAAAAACAATACTGTGGCACCCCACTTCCACATGCATCACTAATAATGAAAATAAAGCAACAGTTTTGCACACACTCCTACAAAATTTGGCCTTTTCATTCAACCCTCAGACACAGAGTCAGTCATGCTATGCATGAATCTCATTCCTATAAGAATATCAGTTTCCTTTAATTCCTTATAACCGTTACGTGTTATCCTCTCCACCCTGCTTAACATCAGAGTGAAGGCTGCATGATGTGACAGGGGGGCTCATTCAGCCCAGTCCAGATCTCCGGGGGGAATTCGTCCTCTGTGCGACCAGCTGTTGTCCCTGGGCTATATCGAGGAGATGGACTCTTATCAAGATCCACAGATGCTCTAACGATCTCCACACATCAATTAATGAGATCAAAGAGCATTAGCAGTAAATTAAGCTCTCTGTCGCGACTATCTGCTGTTGGCACCACAATCGGGATAAATACAATGACAGGAGAGTCACAGATTCCGATTATTTTTGTTAGGGGGTTGTTCTGCCCTTATTCCCTCTTTTTTTATCCCTCTTGTCTACAGTGATGAACAGCGGCCCAGAACAGATAGCCTTTCCCACACAGGGCTGATCACTGGAGCATACACTAATGACCTTAACGCTCTGAAGCGGAAGTACACACACATACACCACACAGTCCTGTAAATATAGCTACAAAACCTGGACAAACTATAAATATAGACAGTGCTATTCAAAAGTTTTTGTTTGTTTGTTTTTGAAAGCAGTCTCTCTATCATGCTCACCAAGACTACAATTATTTAATCAAAAATACAATAAAAAAAACCCAGTAATATTATGTAATATTATTATATTTTTCTGTGTTGACAAAGCTGAATTTTCAGCATCATTACTCCAGTCTTCAGTGTCACATGATCCTTCAAGAATCATTCTAATATGCTGATTTGGTGCTCAAGAAACATTTTTAATATTATCAATGTTAATACTAAATGTTTTTGTTGAATTATTAGTAGTGCATTGGTGGGGGATCTCCTATATATATAGCCACATATGCTCACCTACCTGTTTTTGACTTCCTGTAGCCCTGTCTCTTTTATGAATACACATACAAACTCATATAAGTCATTGATTATGCTTTACAATGTGTAAGTGTGTGTTGCTGTGCGACATGTATTGTATGTATGCCGGTGTATATGGGTGACTTACAGAGCACAGAGAAACAGAAAAGTGTAACTGAAGCCTGAAACCTAATCACGCACACAGTGCGTTGCTCATTAAAATTGAATATGGGCTTACAGAAAATATGGCTGGCATGACCCTTCAGATGAATATAAAATAGATAAAGCATCGCCAATAAAACTTACATACAGGTTATGAGATTCATATGAGCCATGGCTAATCTACAAAACAAGACAGTGTTGTGGTTTTGATACATACATGAACAATAATTTCTACCTATGAACTCAATAGTATTCATGTCCAGACAATATACAGAGCATACATACACACTCACTGAAAAACACAAAAACAAGACAGGTGTCAAGAGTTATAAGTGCTGCTGAGTTGCAAGAGGAAGTGAGAAAATAGTGACAAAGAGATTTAAAAACTGGATCCAGAGCAAAGGGTCACATACCTGCACTACCAGCTGACTGTCTGTTGTTGGCTGTAGTACTCGTGAGTGGACAGGTACTTGTGCACTTTGTTCCCTGGAGACGACGCTTCATTTGTGATATTTTAGCCTTCTTGATCTCCACATCCTTCTTAAGACAGTCTGCATGTGCCTAATTCCACCCTTAACACCCTGTTTTCCCTCCCAATGAGCACTAATAAATGCCTGGCTAAAAATACACTCTTAAAGGGACGGTGTATCTCACCTCTCAGGCTGCACCCTGCATCAGCCTTGGCAGAAAGCACACCCCTTTAATTTACACACACCTCTAATCAGCTTTCTTACCAGACATCGGCCAATCGCAGCGTCTGGGATAAGACACACTCACAGAATAAGACATGGGAACATGCACTTACAAGCACAGGTGTATATACTGGGGTCAAGGCCACACTGAAAATTCTAAATATAATTAAATCTAAATAACTGAAGACACTTTATTAAGTAAAATGAATAAGGTAAAAATGAAGATTGCAATATTTATCAAATTGTTATGATGATAATATAATTTGTAATTGTTTTAAAATGACACTGATATATAAGTATTATACCAGTCTTCAGTGTCACATGATCCTTTCAAAATCATTCTAATATGCTGATTTACTGCTCAAGAAACATTTCTGATTATTATTAATGTTGAAAACAGTTGCACTGCTACACATTTTTGTGGAAACTGATTTTTTTTCTTCTTCTCTGAATTCTTTAACTAGAAAGAATTAAAAAAAAAAAAACTATTTTCAGAAATGTATTTAATGCATTTATTTAATGTGCCTTTGCTGAATGCAAGTATTCATTTCTTTCTTTCTTTCTTTCTTTCTTTCTTTCTTTCTTTCTTTCTTTCTTTCTTTCTTTCTTTCTTTCTTTCTTCTTTTTAAATCTTACTTAACCCAAACGTTTGAATGGCAATGTATCATTATTTCCACACCAAAAAAAAAAAAAATGTTTTCAACATTGATAATAATAAGAAATTATCTTAGAATGAGTTTTGAAGGATCATGTGACACTGAAGACTGAAGTTATGATGCTGAAAATTCATCTTTGATCACAGGAATAAATTATATTTTAACATATAATCACATAGAAACAAGTTCTTTTAAATGGTAATAATATTTCACAATATTACTGTATTTACTGTATTTTTGATTAAATAAATGCAGCCTTTATAAACAGACTTCTTTTAAAAACATTAAAAAACCTTAATGTTTCCAAACTTTTGAATGGTACTGTGTGTGTGTATGTGTGTGTGTGTGTGTGTGTGTGTGTGTGTGTGTGCGTGTGTGTGTGCATAAACATATACATATAAACAAAAGGGAAAAAACTAAAATTATATTTTGCAACAAGAAAATTCAGCATATTCGATTTGATTATCTTTCTTAATACAAAATATAATTTCTGTTTTTTCCCCATTTGATTATCATAGAACCAATAAGACTGTGCCATTACTCTTTACTGCAATACAATTTTTAATATAATATATAATTATTATTTTAATAGTGAAGCAATAATATATCATGCTAGTATTTGTTGTACACTCATTAATTAATGCTGATTTAAATTTTTAAAAATGTATTTGTATTACAGTAATACAAATCAAATAAGAATGACAGGGAATATTACTATAAACGTCTTACCTCGAAACAACGACAGGCATGAGTTGCTGTACTGCTGAACTCCTGTAAAACCAATATTGTCATGTTATTAAACATTTGTCAGCATAAATTGACATTGTTAAAAGACATTATCAATGATAGTTTAACCTCTCTAGGCTTAAGTTTAAGTTTAACAACACAGCTTTGCCAAATCATTACATAATAAGGCTCAGAGTAGGGGAGGGGGAACTGGCATGGGTGTTTTCTTCAGTCTAGAGTCAGATTAAGGTAAACGTCTATTGTTTGTGAAGGACACACTGTCCCTTTCTCTTTTAATTGGATCTTCGGGTTGTTTCTGAGATGCAGAAACTCATGTTCTGCTCACTTCCCTAAGAACTTCCCACCAGTTTCAAAGAAGGTTCCTTAAGATTGTCTAATAAAGGAATCGTTCACCAAATATTGAAAATGAACATTGTTTACTCACCCTCATGTCAGTCCAAACCGGTATGACTTTCTTTCTTCTATGGAGCACAAAAGATGTTTTGAAGAATGTTGCACAATTTTTAATATGCACATGGACCAATGAGATTTTAAGTGAATAATGATTGTAACTTTGGTCTGTTTCATGCACAAAACAGAGAGGGAAATTCATTAGGTGTGATGAAGTGTACCATTCTCATCAAGGGCAGAGCTCATTTTAACTCCATAATAAGCCTGAGATTAGGGGCTAAGGGGGGTTATGTCTGGTGACTGATTGCTGACTTCATCACTTGTGCCGTGATGCTAAATATAAATGCACTGTTCCCAACTGAGGCAGCAGGGAGTCTTTTTTATTATGTAGTAAAAATAAAGATGTACCTTCTTGTCAGAAACACTTCATGGCTGCCGTTCTGACTCCTTGTGATTATCAGGCCACTAGGGTATATGGTTTCCATAGTTACTTTGCATACCTGTTCACCTAATTATTCATGTAATTAAGGGCTGTTTAAGACACTATATGCTGCATTTTGCATGCCAGGCCAGTAGTTGGCGCTGTCACTGTGTAAGAAAAAAAACTAAGCGCCTATAGACTGAACACGTAATACGGCGCCATTTTCCCAAATTTATGTTTTTGTAGTTTACATGGAGACCATAATGGTATAGGTTTCAAAACAAAGCACTTTGAATCCCATTTCGAATGTTTGCTTTTTCAGGCCCCCAAAACGCCATTGTCGTGTAAATGAACGGCCAAAACGCATAAAAAGGCGTTACACGCCTTAAGTCTATAGGCGCATAGTGTTTCTTTACAAAGTGATATCGCCAACTACTGGCCTGGCATGCATAACACAGCATATTTAGTCGTTTTCGCGGATCCGTGTGAATGGGGAACGTTTTGACAACGTTGTCGTCTGTATGCGAAAAACGCGAAGAAAAAACTTTTCTATTTTTAGCACATCAATGTCATGTAAACGTACCCTAACTTTAGTATTTCAAATTAAACATAGGCCTGTCCTATTTATATCAGTTAGTTTCCAAGACATTTCTCATTTTCATTTAAGCTTTTATAGTTATTATCTGATATTTATATTTTATCTCAGCTTTATTTCATTTACCGAAAACAATTCTGAATAGTTTTAGCATTCATTTATCTTAATAACACTGATTCAGACAACTGTAGATACATGTATGCATGTGTGTAGGCAGGGGTGCCTGCAGGATTTTATCTCAGGGTACGCACAGAACAAAATCTACGCAGATAGATTTTAATAATCAATTTAAAAAGTATGTAAAAAAATAAAATAAAAACGGCATTAATTAGCGCCCTCTCATGGTACGCACAGTGCGTACAGCTGCAGCCGCCACTCTGTGTAGGCAGAATTTACTAAGCTAAACTAATTTTCCAGCAATAAATCCATGACAAAATGTGCACTAGCAATTCCATTTACTTACAGGGAGCAAGAGAGAGACTTTTTGCCTTGGCTCTGACCTCCTTTCTACCCAGAATCCTCAGGGCCATGGTGTATGTGTGTGAGTCAGACAATGTGAAGAGACCTCTGATTCATGAGTAGGCAAACACTTACGCACACACGCCTTGTGCGCTCATAAATGTGTGCTTATGACCCCCCCCCCCCATACCCAATACCCAATACCACCACACACACACACACACACACACACACACACACAGACAAATCTCCAGGATACAGAGTGACACACTTGCTTTCTGAGGACACTTTCGATGAGGCGGAGATGATGGATGTGTCGAGGGCAGCTTCATTTCTGTTGCTCTCCCGTGAGTCACAAACACTTACATGCGCACACTCATTTCAGGTCGAACCCTGGACACAGAATAAATGAACAGTGCTTAGTGTTTTGAGTTTGGTCTATTAAAGCAACTTTCCTCTTTTCATGGTAGATATTTTTAAGAACACAGTAAACGAACCACAAGATATAGAGCTATATGTTATTTAGAGTATCTAGAGAAGAGGTAGCACGCCATCTAGTGGTAATAAGTACGAACTGCGACCTTAAATAACTACATTATGCAGATGAAGAAAGCTTGTTTTATATATATATATATGGGTAATATTGACAAATAGTCAGCTTATTACTTTATGATCAAGATGTTTAACTGGTTGTCTTATTTGTGTTCTGCAAGGCATATTTACAAAACAAAATGATCAAAACCTATTAAATGTGCTGTAGTATTGTTATTTCACAACAGTCACACTTTATAATATACAGTGGAAAAAAGATAAACATCTCTTCTAAATGAGACATTAAAATAAACATTTAGGAACTACACTCAAAACCAAAGATTCTGTAGTAGCTACTACAATAGCACAAAACACTCGGAAAATATGAAAATGTTGCCACATACTACTCAAATAATATTAAGAATTTATATAGCCTAGCCTAAATTGGATATATTTATAATCTATTAGATTTATAATCTATCACTTCATACAGTATACAAGATCTTGGACTAGATCGTTCTGGGATCTGACATTTTAAAGCTTATTTCGTTACACCTTTAATTTATTATTAATCTATAAAAATGTGGATGTTGGAAAGGTGATGCAGTAAACTTCAGTTTATCTTTCTGGAGATACAGAGATAATGAGATACTCATATTTAAAATGAGTAAATTAGTCATTTCCTGTTGGCATACATTGGTTATATTTATTAAATTTTCCATCATTTTCACATGGGCATATCTGAGACAAAGGTCAAGTCCAGCTTGGGTTATTGTAACTTCCATCAGGCAACATGTTCTGACTAAATCTGACTAAATAACTAACAAATGTATAGTTAAAGATTAAAAGCACCTAGAATATGCTTACATTAAAAAAAAAAAACTTTTGAAAAGTTGCCAATGCCCAAAATTGGCTATATGAGACTGTAAACTACATGATGTGTTAACCCCATCTCTCACCAAACACAATATGAGAGTCAACAACATTCACAGATAGGCTACATGTGTCCTCCAAATACTGCCAGAAACACATCAAAGAAATATACAAATAATCCACCCACAACCACCCTGAAATTATAGAGGAAATATTTATTTAGACAACCAAATGCATGCCAGAAACACCAATTTTACATAACTGACAGCTCCCTTCTCCTCCCTTGTTGCACCAGCCAGCTCCAAATCAACTCCATCTGGGGCAGGGAGTGGACGGGAGAGCCATCTGGTGGATATACCTCTGTATTGCATTGAAATGACAATTGCAGAAAAGTGGGGGGAAACCTGTATGTGTGAAAAGACCATGGACTTATAATACATAAAAAGGGACAGAGTATGTCTAGATGGTGTAATCTTTGCAAATGGCAAAAATATTCACATCTCGTACATGGCACAGAAATGACCTCTCGCACGACACACTGACAAAAATAAAGATGCACAAAGGCAGAATTCACATGCAGTGTGTTCTCAACGGCATCTAACCAGACCTAACCCACACATTTTTTAGGGAGATTCACAGCTAATCGTTGGACATGATTTATTATTTCTTGTTAGTTTTGCACAATGAATGAAGTTAATACAAGAAAGACCTAAAGATAACCTTAAGAGACAGAAAAAAGAAAGAAGAGAACACAAGAAAAATGTAAAAATGAGTTAAAAGGATACAGAAGAGATCTGAAAACAGCCTCATCTGCAAACACTCAACAAGAATCTTAGCCTAAAAACAAATAATTGGTCCGTCTATGGGTACTGCGGCCTGTCAGCCACGTTTACAACTGAATAGAAAAAAATAATATCAAAAATAAATGCAACCCTTTGAACAATAAACAATAACCAGCAATAAATAATCAAGTGGTGTTCCGCTGTATATATATGTACATATACTAGGGTCACTCAGCATTCAGCCTAACATAGACTGATTTAGCAAATTAATGACGTAAACGTATGAAATATGAGTAATAATAATTTAGAAATACACTACAGACATTATGGAAATATCTAAAAACATCTTTAAAAAGATGTTTACGCAACCGACACTTAGAACGATCATCTATACGGCTGTAATCCGCAGATAGTTCGACTATGCAACTGGATTGGAAGAGCTTATTCATTCAACTCATGCACATTGTATTTGAAACCTAAATTTTGGCAGAAATGGTCACCACAGTTAGGCTTTTTTTAGTCGGTCAGGCCCACTTGATTATCTGAAACAATTAACACAAACATCAAAACGCTTCTGAGGATCAGAGGTTAGACAAGCTGTTACTAAGGCATGCCTTATTTTCACCTTTGACCAACTGTGTCCATAATTACTTAGTGTTGTTCTATGTACAGTACAATGTTTGCTCATATATTACAGTCTTTACAAATCAGAGCAACTGGCTTCCAGTTTTCCAGGTGCCAAATTCGCTCCACCACATCTTTTTTTCACAATCAGAGCGTATTTTGTCATATTGACAAATAAGTTAGCATCTTCTTTTCCCGTTGGCACTATCCCTTCTTATCACAAAGGTTTTTTTGGCAAACGACTGTCTTAGATGAAAACCATCACGTGTATGACATCGGATCTGTAACACTAGTAGTGTAAAAGGTCTTTGCTGTCACATCACAACAACAAAGTGAATGTGCTTTCCCTGGTGAACAAGTGACATGAGCAGGATTTCAGTTGAGTTCACCGTTTTTGAGTTTTGTGCTATCGATTATGGTTGCACTGCACGTATGTCTGTTGTATGAGTGACTGATGCAGATGTTTACAAGTGTATATGGTTGACCGAGTGTGCGTGTGTACATCTCACACGCTGCGGGGTGGTCTCTGCTGTTCGTGGGTCCTGCGGTTGCGCCCCCTCTTGTTTTCCTGGAGCTGTTTCCACTTGGCTGTGTTAGGAGGTCCTCTCTGAGGGGCCTGGGTACCTCTTTTCCCCTGGTTCGGCTGTGCTCTTTGGCTCTCGGGAGCACTCTGGATCTTCTGCGTGCTCTGAGTGTCCGGTTTGGTGCTTTGGCTCTCTGTGCTCACGGTACTTCCCGGGACTTGGCTTCTCTGCAAGCCGGTGGACTTGGGAAGAATCTGAACACTCGGGTTGTTGGGCACTTTGGGTGTGTTTTGGGCTCTCTGTGTTGGGTTTTGCAAGCCCTGAGCCGTCGTTTGAGAGGCTTTCTCTGTTTTTATACCCACACCTGTTCCGGCGTTGACTTTGGGGGCTTTTTTCCCCTTTGGCTTCTTCTCTCGCTTCCAAACCCGCTCGCAGAACTCGTCCACGCTGTTGAGATCTGGATGCTCTAGAAGGCTCATGAAATCCCGGTACCAGAGTTTGTGTTTTGGGGAGGGATCCTTATCGTTGGCTCCTGCCCGGAGAAGCAGCTCACCCACGCGCTGAGATGGGATGACCTGGAGGTTAATACGCCGCAGGGGCTGGATGAAGCCGTGCTCTACGGCGTGGCAGTGGTACACTCCAGAATCGGCCTGGGTTAGACTTCGGATCAGCAAACCTTGGCCCGTAAGACTCACCCTTTCATCAATCACAATCTGACATGGAGAGAAAAAGATATACGGGATTAGTTCACTTCAGAATCAAAATGTCCTGATAATTTACTCACCCCCATGTCATCCAAAATGTTTATGTCTTTCTTTCTTCAGTCGAAAAGAAATGAAGGTTTTTGAGGAAGACATTCCAGGATTTTTCTCCATATAGTGGACTTCAATGGGGTTCAATGGGTCGAAGGACCAAATTGCAGTTTCAATGCAGCTTCAAAAGGCTCTACACGATCCCAGCCGAGGAATAAGGGTCTTATCTATCGAAACAATCGTCCATTTTCTAAAAAAAAAAAAAAAAAGTATATATTTTTTAACCACAAATGCTCGTCTTGCACTAGCTCTAATAATCATAATCACGTTGGAAAGGTCATGCGTGACGTAGACGGAAATAACGAACCAGTTTTTCAAAAGACTTAAACATCCAGGATACGCACACGAAAGGACCATTTTAAACAATAAACTAACACAATGACATAAATATGTGTCATTCAACATACAACAACTTTTTCCCCACACTTGTAAACACTGGGTCGGTACTTCCGCCTACGTCACACGTGACCTTTCCAACTTGATTATTAGAGCTAGTGCAAGACGAGCATGTGGTTAAAAGTATATATATTTTTTAGAAAATGACTGATCGTTTTGCTAGATAAGCCCCTTATTCCTCGGCTGGGATCTTGTAGAGCCCTTTGAAGCTGCATTTAAACCTTCAACCTGTTGTACCCCAGTGAAGTCCACTATATGGAGAAAAATCCTGGAATGTTTTCCTCAAAAAACTCCAATTCCTTTTTGACTGAAGAAAGAAAGACATGAACATCTTGGAGTTGGAGTAAAGTTAAGTTTCATTTTAAAAAACCTTTTCACTTATTTTGACCTCAAAAAAATCTTAAACGCTTAGGTCACATCTGGGGTGCAAGGATAAGCTACAGCACAGTTAGGGGATTTTCTTACACAGCAGGAAGGCTGAAATTTGACCGTTATTATATTAGCACGATGACTATCTGGGTTGAGGTGTTACTTTAGCACTATTTTTTGCCTGATCATATCTGAAAGAGAAACACAGCTGGTGTATGTTTGGTGGTGGGTGGTAAGGGGGGTCATTATGTCATATCCTGTTCATTAAAATCCCTTAAATTAATAGTCACAACATTCCCCTTTACCTTTATAAAAAAAACAAAAAACAAAAAAACAACAACAACATTTTACTTACTTACTTAATGCTAATTACAATTTTTTGGGGTCAGTAAGATTAAAAAAATGAATACTTTTATTCAGCAAGGACACAAAAGTTGAACAAAAATGACAGTAAAGAATATTTCTATTTCAAATAAATGCTGTTCTTTTGAACTTTCTATTCATCAAAGAATCCTGAAAAAAAAAAAAAAAATTATGGTTACACAAAAATATTAAGCAGCCCAACAGTTTGATAATAAACATTGATAATAAAAAGAAATGTTTCTTGAGCAGCAAATCATCATCATCGACACTAAAGACTGAAGTAATGGATGCTGAAAATCCAGCTTTGCAACCACAGGAATTAATTACATTTTAAAAATATTAAAATTGAAAACAGTTATTTTATATTGTAATAATGTTTCAAAGTATTACTGTTTTACTGTATTTTTGATCAAATAAATGCAGCCTTGGTGAGAATGTAACACAACAATGACTCAGCCAATGGCGTAAGATGGGGGGCGGGGCTTTCTGAGCAATGGCAGAGCGAAGTGTTTTCTATTTGCCAAAGCTAATGGCACAAAAATGATCTTTAAAGGGCCTTGCTGGCTTATGTTATTCATTATTAAGTGTGTGTACCTCATGTTTACGCTCATCATTGGGTCTCTGTAGCTGCCAGTAGATTAGAGCTCTCTGAGACTTTGGGCTGCATTCCAGAAACATACTGCTGTTCTCTACGCCATACACACTTCTCTCCTCCACACTGCTGTAACCTTCCAGATCATCTAACATACACACAGACACATGAGGAGGTAATGTTCAGTAATGCCCAGGGTACTGAAATAGAAGGGTGTATCAGTGGCATCTACACAAATGAAAGATTATAGTGCATAAATTCTTCTCAAGCGAACTTCATTGTTCAGATTTAATTTTAATGTGTTGTTGATTGTCTGTATTATTACACGTACTGTATGTGTTTATTCTTACCATTGTGGTGCAGATCAGAGCACTGGGAAAGAGGATCCCCATTTCTGATGTCCTGACGTCTTGTTCTCCTGTTGAATAAAAAGGATTGGATAAGACACATGTGATGTGTAGATCTTTTCAGCTAACAAAAATATGTTCTAAGAACATTTTGCTAGTTCTTTGTAACGTTCTTTGAACAATCATTACCGGAAGAATGTTTGTTCATAACTTTGAGAGAACCTTGCCAGAACATTAAGTTCTAAAAATGTTCCCTGTTGGCTGGTTTTGTAGCTTGTAAAACAAAAATTAAACTTAGCATTTAGCATTTGCAACACTTCTACGCTCAGGCCACTAGAGTGCACTGTTGTTTCAATCAAACACCTACATTGTACCATATTGCCTTCTAGACTTAAAGATGATGTGTGATTTTTTATATGGTAAAATACTATACTATTCCAGGTTAATGCAATAATTAAAATATAAATATTTTGTTAAATTAAAATTATACAAATTTGTGTAAACAACGTGCCTCTGTGGCACCTTTAACATTGCCCAACACAGAAACACTGGTTCATCCAATGGGACAGCATCTCTTTGTCTCCACAAAGGCAGATGGGGAAAGTGTTTGGGATAACTTGCAAATCCATGTGGTTCCGCTAACGACACAGTAATTTAGGTGCATGAAGGAAGGGCATATGGGTACATGTGCTTGAAGTGTTGGTGCCCTAGTTTGATTCCTAATGTTCATTATTGAATTCTAAGCTTCAGAACCTTCAAATATATTGTAATAACAGCTTTACACATCATTCTAATCTAAAAGAGCCTTTCAGTCTCCATTAGAGTGTTTACAACAGTTTTGTGCCACTTCAAGAAAGCAGCTTCACCTCTTAAATGCTAACATGGGCCAGGGACTGAGCTAAGGCTGGCACTCTTATCCATTCACAACTATACTGAAAGGCTGAGAAGATTTCCTGTTTCAAAACTGAAAACATTCAGAATCTGGTGTGAGGTTTAGCTGCAGTAGATCTTGGGGATTGATAAGTGAAATATGAAAACCTGCTGAGATTCTGTGTAAAACGTGCTTGAAACAGCCTCTTTGTCATTTCCCCATGATCTGTCATTTTCTTAATGTTCTTTTCCTGCTCTGTTCTTGTATTTCAGTGTATAGCTCTATGTGTCTCCTCGTTTCTGTGACATGTTTTACTAAGGCGTGCACACACACACATTCCTTGACTCAGGCTGTCTCGGCACGTGCGGGAGGTGCAGTAAGGACGTCTGTTTTGCATTTTAGGCACACTGAAAATATTTGGAGTGGCGTGGATCATAGTGCCACGAGGGTGTGTCAAGACCAAAGCCATGGCCCTCTTCTTCCTCTGCAAAGGTGTAGATGGCACAGAGTGTGTGTGTGTGTGTGTTTTACTATAAATATATTAACAGTGGTACATGCTGTATCGTGATCATGTGTTTATAGTGTGTTTAAAAGCAGCCTGAATACTTGGATCCAGGTGTTTGTGCTTGTCTGTGTGCGTTGTGTGTGTTGAGATACAGAATTTGTAGTGCACTAAACACCTGAACAGTGAATATGGCGCCATAATTTGTTTTAAAATGTCACTGATTTGACTTGGGAAGGGATAGTTCACCCAAAAATGTAAGTTTCGTCTTTTACTCATCTAAATATTTTGTTGTCTATAAAGTCAATGAGGTCCAATGCGATTCTTTTGGACCCCACTGACTTTCATTGTATGGACAAAAACAAAATATCTCGTCAAATATATGGTCAAATATCAAAATAATCAAAATATCTTCTTTTGTGTCATACACAACACAAAGGTAAGTAAATAATGACAAAATTTATTTTTGGGTGTACTGTCCTTTTAAGAATATGTAATTTGATCCAGATACTAAAATAAAAGCAATAAAATGTTAAAGAAATTCATCAATATGTTCTTACCTCTTAGCAGTGGGAAAATATCGAGAGCATTCAGTCCCATCCCAGGCACAATATGGATCTCTTGCCAGGCAGCACTCGGCACAGGCCTTCCCGTAGACCTCACAACGGTGCAGGGGCATCTGGGAAATCCCTAAATCTGACCCGAGGTACAGCTGTTGCTGTTGACAGATGAATATATAAGTCTATTAGGACACGGTTTACTCTCTGCTAATGGCTGGTGAAGAGTAATTTCAAGCAGACTTACTTGTTTAGTGGAGAGCTCCATGGCAGTAATAGGTGTTGGCTCCTTAAAGAGAAAACAGAGCATTTTAAGATTCATGAATATTTGTTTGATGACATGCTGTGGCTGTGCAGACAGATTTATGGGGGTTCAATTAAATGTACTAAGGTGAAAATTATAGTTGAAGGATTTTGATTCCAATAGCAAGTAGAAACGCACAGCTCTCTGGGTAATGAACAGTTGGAGCTCCTACCCTAAACACCGTCATCTCTTCCAGCACCACTTCCTCCAAATCATGCCAGCTTTCCCTTGGAATGGTCACCACCTTCAACACGGTTCCTAAATCTGATTTGGGATTAGAATATAGTTAATATTCATTATGTTTTGTACAATATCTCTTAAGTAATTGAAACTTTGTAACTAATTTTTTCTTTTCTAAAAAATAATTCACATAGGTCTGAAATAACATGAGGGGGAATAAAAAATAAAAAATATTAAACATTTGTAGTTTTGTGTAAAATAAGGGGGCTCAGCAAACATTCAAGGGGACATCGAAATGACTTATTATTTAAAATCAGACAATGCAACCACTAAATAAAACTATAAGCTAAACACTATAAGCAAAAAAAATAAAATAAAATAAAATAAAAAATCAAGATATTCCTTATTTTAGTCTTGGAAAATCTGAATTATATGATGGAATGCATCTGTGTAAATGGCTCCTAAGAGCTGAGCGATTTCCTGGATTAAGGCTTTGTTTTATTTATACAGCAGTTATATTTCTGTATTGACGTGTTGGTTGATTTTACTAGCCTGTGCCGATGAACATGACATCGTACTGGCCGTCCTCAGCTTCCACACGGTCCACCACCAGCTGAGTGAACTGGTACTCCACATTCGTGCGCACCACTATGGGCTTCCCACCCATCGGTTGCACGGGGTTATACATGGCCGGGTGCAGGCGTGCAAATGTTATTACATCATCTGGAAGGTCTTTGGTGGAGTCAAAGCCTCCGAACGTTTTGCTGGGACACTACAGTGGGTAAGAGAGGGGAGATGAAGGGTTAAATGTTCTCATTGATGCAGAGGTTCAGCTCTCAATATGGCATTCTGAATAATGTAGTGTGGTTTCAAAGTATTTTTGCAAGAATGAATATTCAGATCAATTTTGGTAAATGTGCTTCCAAACAGGCTAATAAAGTACAGTATATTACTAGTTGAAAGAATAGTTTATTGTGATTATTATTATTCTGTATGCAAACATTTATTTTAACAAAAGTACACAGATATAAAGCTGTAATTTGTCAGAAAACATTTTTTTATTTAATGCCAAATATATTGGCCAGTACTCACTGTGCCAGGACGGGGGTATGGCACTCTGCCCTGGAAGGGAACCCACTGGTAGTTTGGCCCGTCCCTGTGGGCATATGGACCTAGAAATACCCTTCGGATGTCTGCCATACTATACATGCATATAGCTGATCCACGGAAGATATTACTGAGGAAAGAAGAGGGGGGAAAGAGAGAAAATGGAGGTTAAATCATTAATAGAACACAAAAGCTTATATTTCCAGAAGTGTGTTTATGAGAAGTGAATGATCCATTTTAATTTAACAAGAAAAATGTTGGGCAGGACAAATGTTTTTACAGAACAGGGATTGATTAAATTAAAAGTGGAATATAACAGGTGGTCTCTATCTGACAGGTGGTTGTTAAAAAATATGAGGGCTTGGCGATGTCATCTGAAAACCAAGTTTTTATATTTTGTTAAAAGCTCATAAAGACAAATATAAAATATTGTTGCGTTGGGTAGAAACCTCGTATCTCCATATTGTGTCTTTTTTTGGTTTCATAAATCATTACTATTGCTTGCCCTTTACATCTGTCTGTGGGTTTTGCAAATATTTAACTGATAAAAACTATTAAAAATAGCTTGTGACTAAAACTCGTAACATTGAATCCACAAACTGTCGGTAAAACCTTCTAACTTCACCACACATTTCGGAATGTCTCTGCTTGTTTGCAATGCAAGGGTAAATAAAGAACTGGTTGTTTGAATAAGTACAGCATTTTCTTTACTTAAGAAGAAACACTATATATGTAAAGGCTAATGTTTTATGTATTTGAGGAGCGGAGAAGAGTGTCTTAGTCTAGCATTTGTTGTCAAGCCATAGCAAACAAACAGCCTGTGTGTAGCACTTGAGACACATGACATTTTGGTCAAATGACAGAAAAAAACTGAGTGCCCAGATAGCTACAATAAATTTTACAACCTGTAAACTGATGAAAGCGTAATGCGATGCACTTGCTGCCTCAGATGCGGCCATTTTAATGATGGACAAAACATCATTAACATGTTAGCTGATCAAAATTCCATTTGAGCTTGATTTTGGTAAAATGTTAATAATGACACATGCAATTGTCTGACCATATTTAAAGCCACAATATCAACTTTGACAACACAGTGTTTAATTATTTAAAAAATACAGTGTTTTTTTCCATTTCCTAAAAAGAATCAACTTTAGACATACAAGGTTTCAGCCAAACAGCGACGATATGCAAAAAATAAATTAATAAATAAATAAATTGAGCACAATATGAACAGAAAGGGTTGATTCTGATTTCATGTGTACTTTAATGTGTTAGTTGATGTGCAAAATTAGCATTTGTATTGCTGTGTATATGTGTGTATCCAAGCCCTCATCGTCCCCTAAACAGCCATGAAACCAAACACACTGTGGTGATCAGCCCTTAGCATTTGTAAAATGTTAATTAGTGAGAAAATCAATTAACCACAGGGCACATGAATAAATTAATTCCCTATCACTCAGTCAGGGTCCCAGACATAAAAATGCACACACACACACATACATGTGCTTATAAACTCTTAACACACATACCAAGATAGAGCAAGAGATAAAATACTGATCCATCACAGCAGAGTTCAGGCCTCATTAAGTGGCAATATTAAAAGCAAGTCCCTAGAATGCACTTCTATTCATCGCAGAATAGGGGCACTTAGAAAACCAATTAAAGCAGTCTAATTCTTTAAAGCCTGTAATTGAATTTTTGAGTGTTGTGTTCCCTGCATACATTAGGAAATCAGTGAGGTGGGAACACATGAACAGGACGCTTTTGCCTCTCTCGCTTTTTGACAATGATTAATCGTGATATGTTTGTCCTCTTCCTCATCTCATGTTTACATGCACGCACACCTCCGTACACACACACAGTGTGCTCATCCATCATCTTAAAAGTCTTCCCCTCTTTTGAAAATCGTTTATCAGCTTTTGTTACTGCCTTTACCCCTCCCTAGCCCTCCGCTCCACACCAGCAGGCCCAGAGAAGAGAGTGTCTGGCTGGGGAGTGAGATTCAGGTTACCACCTTAATCATATTTCCTCTGAGCTGTGCTGAGCCCAGGCTGAATGGTGAAACAGGTAAGAGGGGGCAGAGACCAGGATAAGAAGGAAATTCCCATCCAGAGTGCAATGATGTGAAGCGCCTGTCTGAGTTTAACCAGATTACTGAACTGCAAAGCTTCTAAAGGGCCAAACATATCATGCATCATAAAATCACAGCCATCTCATAAAAGAGAAGAGAAAATTGGAAGGAAAGAAGGACGAGAGAAAGAAAAAGACTGAAGGAAAAAAGCAAGGAAGGAAGAAAAGGAAGGAAAAAGCAAAAGAAGAAAGGAAGAGAATAAGTAAAGGAAGAAAAAAGAAAGAAAGAAAGAAAAAGCAAAAAAAGAAAAAGAAAAAGGGAAAATAAATAAAGTAAAGGAAGGAAGGAAGGAAGGAAGGAAGGAAATGAAAGGAAAAGAAAAGTAAGAAAATAAGGAAGTAAGCAAGGAAAGGAGGAGAAAAACAAAGAAAATAAAGAAGGAAAGGACAGGAAAGGACAGGAAAGGACAGGAAAGGACAGGAAAGGAAAGGACAGGAAAGGAAAGGAAAGGAAAGGAAAGGAAAGGAAAGGAAAGGAAAGGAAAGGAAAGGAAAGGAAAGGAAAGGAAAGGAAAGGAAAGGAAAGGAAAGGAAAGGAAAGGAAAGGAAAGGAAAGGAAAGGAAATTTTTTATTATTACCTGGATGTAGTAAACACAGCATAGATCACTGGATTCTTTGGGTCTTTAGCACTCATCAGAAACACATCCTCTGGAAGTTAAATCAAGTATTGTAGTGTTACAAATTTAGAGTTATTAAAATGTACCTTAAACGTTATTGACAGCATCTGGAATGTAGCAATGGAAATTTATGTGCCAATTGTTCTAAGTTTGCCCCATACACTTCCATTGTAAGTGTTTATAAAGGTAATTTACCCACAACATTTCTAGACGTTACAACGTTTACAGACATACTTACGCAGCTCATCAAAATGTGTGTCTATGCCATTGAGACCGGGCACTGAGCAGGTCAGCTTGGCTTTCAAGAAGGTCGTCCATTTGTTCACGAGACTCCTGTGTCCACCCATGTCATTCTAGAAAAGATGCAAGCAGATTAGCCACATGTTCTTTAAAAAAAACACACAAAGAGTTTCAAACAGAGACATTATTATATGTTAATTCTGTGTGTACAAAGGTACTGGAAAACTTTTCATATCCATGTGCATGTTTTATGTTTCTGTATGTGATGATACCTTACACAGTTGTCCTATCCTGGAGATAGTAGCTTTGCCTGTATGTTCACCGTCCATGGCATTCTCTTTGAAGAACAGGAAGATCTTGTCATCTTCAGGATTATCGCTTTCTGGGATTAAGTGTATTCCTAGAAACCTGGGGTCTGAAATACACACACAATGCACCAGAACTTCAGTTTCACAGCACTGAAAGAAGATACAGATGGAACTGAGCTGTTAAAATCAGAGAAGTTCAAACACACAGAAATGACTGCATACTTGAAATGACATACATACATTGAATCCATTTTAGCTTTTCCAAAATGAGCCAAGACCTCAGTATCGCCAGTTACAAGGGGAACCACTCTTACCCAGCTGTGACCGCTAGTTCGCTCTTAGAAGTGAAACGTAACACGTCCCCCACCCACGCGGGCAGCACACGAACACAGCGACATGCAGTGCTGCATTACAGTGCAACAGACCCAACAGGATGTGAAGCTTAAACAGCGGAACAAACATTTACTGAAGACCGACTCCGTTCATGCACTGTGAGTGTGTCCGTAGAGACGCCAATGATACAGTTCCGCCCATGTCATTCAATACGCTGCTTCCCAAAGACATTAAACTTGTTCCAGCCTCCCAAACTTTCTCTAACCGAATGTTTGCTCTATAAAGGCTGATCTTCTTTGAATTGCAGGAAGAATAACCATCAACAGCCACTGGCCACATTGTCTGAAGATAGCGAGAGGCCCGTGTCTTTATTGATAAGAGCTTGATAGAATATCCATGTGACTAATCCTCTAAATGACACTGGCTCTTTTGTGCAAGAGAGACAGCTTTCAGAGCGGGCGAAATGGAAGTAACGTCCGACGTATCCGTGGTAACAGACAGCGAGGATTAAGGTGAGATGAGCGTTTTCAAAAGCACCTTTCCTCGTGAATATAGGGGGGTATTGATGGTGTGGATGTTGACCCTGTATGAGGACTGAAACGAGAGCCACTCGCAGGAACAGCTGAGACAGGATTAACTTCATGGGAAAACCCTGACTGACTCTACTATCTTGATATTGACCTTTTGTGTCCCATAAGTCTGCAAAAATGCAGGCGGGATGTTAGAGGAAACACTCAACACCCCGGACGAGCTAATCTCTCCTGCAGACGTTCACAAAGAGTTTCTTTCTTTCTCTCACACACATACAGACACATACACACTCACATGCAGGGACATAAACTCATGGACACAAAAGAAAACCCATTAATTTACATTTATTTTACACATTTGCTCCTGGCAGACACATGCTTAGCAAAGAAACATATACTGTGTGATGACTTCAGCAGCTAAGGATAGGAATTGAAATGCACGGACAGACATATATATGTAAGCACATGTAAAAGCAGTGTTTCATTCATGGTGTTTGATTCCTGAATGAATCAATGTTGTTGAACAAAATGGTTACATGACTAATTCAGTGACTCACTCATAAAGACATTCAATTGATTAATTCCTGAATGCATCAGCATTTTTGAACAAATCAGTTGAATAAATGATTCAGTGACTCACTCAAAGTGACTCACAATAACTTGATTCGTTCCTGAATGAGAATCAGTATTTCTAAACAAATTAATTTAATGAATCATGCAGTGTTGTGTCAATAACATTTACACGCTGCCTCTGAAACTTTTGTCCGTTATAAAAAAAAAAATCAGATCAGGTTTAATTTTCTGCATTTTTTGCATATAAAGCCAGCATTTTGAGAGGTGTTCTGACAATTCAGAGCCACCGTACAAGCGAATGCCAAAATCCAGAATGGCGTCTGACAAGTTGATCCACTTCGTCTCGCAACACAAAGTACTGTACGACAAACAAAGTGTGGAATACAATGAGATGGAATATACTATATAGAATTGGATGGAACAATGAACTTATTTCTTTTTCTCTTTTTAAGAAGACAGAGGACAACCTCACTGCTTGAAGACTCCATTTTGTATTGTTTTGTGAATTTTTTTGCAGCGAATAAATTAATAAACATCGGACTCAGTGTGCAAGGTTTCTGTGCCTGCATTTTTAGGATGATGTTACAAAAATGTTGTCCAGTCAGAACATTTACCATTCAGCCATCTGGAATCATGCTGCTCAGTTCTGATTGGATGTTGTGACCCGAGTGTTCGGAAAATGGCAAAGTCTCGTCCCATGAAGTCTGCTGATGTTCCAGAGTACAGTTCTCCATCTGACAAATAGATAAGAGCATAAAATCTCCAATCAGACAACAGATAAAACTGATTCTAGCAATTTAAAGCCAAAACAAGAACATCTCTGACTGGCTCACCAATCAGGAGGGATGATGACTGCATCTTTGGGTCATAGGGACTTTTCCCACGTCCATTCTCAAAGTAGTTGGCATCCAGTCTGAAGATGTTGTCCTGAGGAAAGGGATAATAAATTAACCTACCACAGCAAGGTATGAATAGTAATAGGATGAGATAATGGAGAGGTGAATGTCAAAAAGTGCCATTAGGATCTTGTTCAGGCGACACAAGTCTCTCAATATTGAAACAAGTTACACTGTTTTTGAAGAAACACATTCATAAAATCCTTCAACTCCTACTTAAGATTTGGTTCTCTCTAAACTCAACTTATCTTTCGTTACGCCGAGGCGTTCAGTGCACTAAGGCCATGATTAATTTGCGTGGATCAAATCGTGAAATTCACTGACATTTTTCCACCATGTAAAGGCCATCTCATTTCCCACAGTTGAGGCACTTCTAAATAACAGACTCGCTGCTTTGTGACGCTCTCATTTTCTACTTCACTGGGCTGAAATTGTTAACAGGTTAAACCATCAATTTCCTTTTCATTCCTTTAAAGAGTTTGGTGAATGTGCCTTTGAGATATGTATATGCACATAAACACATGAGTATGTTTTAGTGCCGCTACTTTGCTGAGCTAAAGAGAATAATTTTTTTCCAGTTATTGATGTAGAGATGGTGTGTATGTGTGTGAGTGTGCTGTGTACCTCTGCTCGTTTCCCCATCTCCAGGTAAGAACAGATAGGATGGAAGGCTCCGGTGCCACATATGTAAATATGCGTCTGGTTATATGACTGCAGTACACGCACAAAGTTTGAGCATTCTTTCTGAAAAAGGCATAACATAAAATATCTGTTAACCAACCAGATAATAAAACAAGCCTATTAAAATATGAACTGACTCCAAACATTTGTTTTGCTAAAGATACTACAACCCGAATTCCGTTTTTTAAATTTGAATAAAATGAAAACTAAAAGACTTTTAAATCACACGAGCCAATATTTTATTCACAATAGAACATAGATAACATAACAAATGTTTAAACTGAGAAATTTTACACTTTTCTCCACTAAATGAGCTCATTTCAAATTTGATGCCTGCTACAGATCTCAAAAAAGTTGGCACGGGGCAACAAATGGCTGAAAAAGCAAGACATTTTGAAAAGATTCAGCTGGGAGAACATCTCGCAACTAATTAAGTTAGTTGATATCAGGTCTGTAACATGATTAGCTATTACAGGTATGTCTTAGAGAGGCAGAGTCTCTCAGAAGTAAAGATGGGCAGAGCTGTGAAAGAGTGCGTAAAAAGATTGTGGAATACTTTGAAAACAATGTTCCTCAACGTCAAATTGCAAAGGCTTTGCAAATCTCATTATCTACAATGCATAACATCATCAAAAGATTCAGAGAAACTGGAGAAATCTCTGTGCGTAAGGGACAAAGACGAAGACTTTTATTGGATGCCCGTGGTCTTCGGGCACTGCATCACTCATCGGCATGATTGTGTCAATGACATTACTAAACGGACCCAGGAATATTTCCAGAAACCTCTGTCGGTAAACACAATCCGCCGTGCCATCTGCAGATGCCGACTAAAGCTCTATCATGCAAAAAGGAAGCCATATGTGAACATGGTCCAGAAGCGCCGTCGTGTCCTGTGGGCCAAGGCTCATTTAAAATGGACTGTTTCAAAGTGGAAAAGTGTTCTATGGTCAGACGAGTCCAAATTTGACATTCTTGTTGGAAATCACAGACACTGTGTCCTCCAGGCTAAAGAGTAGGGAGACCTTCCAGCGTGTTAAAAAAACGTCCCAACATTTCCGGAATTCAGGTTGTATATAATATACAAAATCAGATATACAACATTTGTGTATAAGCAAGCAAGAACCGCTCAAATTTTCTTGTAAAATGTGAAAATACTTTGTAAACATAGTACTGTCAAATGAGTAATCGCGATTAATTGCATCCAAAATAAAAGTTTACATATGTGTGTGTACTGTGTATATTTGCTATGTATATATAAAAACACATACATGCATATATATATATATATATATATATATATATATATATATATATATACATATATATATATATATATATATATATATATATATATATAAAAATTTATATACACACACGTAAATATTTCTTAAATATATACATGCATGTGTGTGTATTTATATATACATAATAAATATACAGAGTACACACATATATTATGTAAACACAAACTTTTATTTTGGATGCGATTAATCGTTATTAATCATTTGACAGCACTATCTCAGAGTGGTCAAATCATTTCTGATTTTCAGACTCCCTTGCTTTGTATAACTCCTCTAATGCAGTTATGTTACATTTATAATTTATGATGAAAGAATATACCACAAGTACAATTTGATAATGCATCTAAATTGACATGAGATCTGTAATAAATATGTAAACGAGAGATTCAAGCCTAATATTTAATTTTTTTTTTAATGTCATTAAAATGCATTTGAGTTCCTGCTGGTTGACTGATGACGATCCTACCTGTTTTATCCATCTCAATATCCTGTCAGCCAACTCTCATTAGTGCTGAAAGTGTCTGGTTTTGATAAAAGGTAAATGTATAGCACATGTCTTTGGGCCGTCTGAGTGAGTTGGCGAAAGCCGATGAGTGAATTGTTTCATGTGAATGAATGCTCTTTAACTCCCCTTCAATTGCAAAATATGGGAGGGCTAGGTTCAACAATAATAAACCCACACATTATAAACATACTGCACGCACAAACACACACCTATGCGCATACGCACACCTTTCCACAGCTATTGAGAAAATAAAGCAGGTCCATCTGTGTAAACACTGATGGTCTTGGGCCGATGTGTGCCGTCTGAACGCGAGTTGTCATTTAAGAGCACAGGAAAGGGTGTTGCCATCTATCTGTGTGTGTGTTTTTACTACAAAAAGACATACACACTCTTATTCACTGTACGCATATGTGTGTGATGAAAGCAAAGCAGAAGAACAGATAAATGCAGGCCTGTTTCCCTCGATTACATCCAGTTCAGTTCAGTTTGTACAGGCTATTCAAAGCACATAATAAATGCTTGTATAGAACTCAGCATCAGCAGATTTTGTGGCAACACATTCGGTTCTCTTATAAAACCAAAGACCTACCTCACCTGCAACTTCCAATCAGATCACTCCTTCACACATATGTGTGACCCATCTCTGTCAACCCACACAAAGGCACTTTAGTGTATCAGTGTAATGGCTTTTCCGAGCTAAAGGAAATGTGTATATTCCTAACATAATCATTCCATATGTGCTATAAAATTAATCTCTTCCTGCACTGGGCGGAACGTTTGAAATTTCCCAGGGCCATTATTGTTTTTAAGGCCCTTGCCTGCTCCGATAGAGCCAAGTGCAGCATTCACGTGAGACAGAGGTGGCTGATCTGGCACTCTTTGCAGTTTACTATGTATACAAACCTCAAGTTGTAATAACTGGGTGGTGCACTGTAATTACAGTGTAACTACTGTGTAATTAGACACATATAACCCTGCTGTTTTATCTTCAAGGTCCATAAAGAAGCGTCCAAAGTTGCGACGCAGAGAAGTGAGTTTGCCTTCATAAGAGTGAAGAATATATGATACCCTTTCAGATAAGAGAAGAGTGTCGGAGATTATGATTTAGACACATCTGTAATTATGTACAATACTAACAACACAGTAGTGACTAATTTTATTCACACATGAGTGAAGTCATGAAAAGATAATAACAGTATAGAGCTTGTCAATGTCAAAACTAATGCACAGATAGATTCACCCATGTGAATCTGGCAAATAGAATGAAATATTGTCAGGATTCTACAAGATTTATTAGTAATTTTTTATAGTACAATAAAATATTTAGAACTTTATTGTAACATTGGTGCAAGCTATATTATTTCTTGTTCTTGCTGTTATTTTCTTTATAACAGAAAAGGTGCCTATTAAAATAGCCATGTTGTGCTGCATTGTGAGATGATTATAGAGATTTGTGTTCTGCTCGGACCTTTTATAATGAATTCAGAATAAATATACTTATACTTATTTATTTAAAAGTAGGAACTTAAACTACAAAATGCAAAATCTCCAAAAAATACAGTTTGGTAAATGGCAAAGCAAATTTCAAGATATTAAGATAAAATTACACAACAAATGTAGACAAAAAGCTATTACAGTGAAATAAGCAAGTAACTTTAAAATGATAAAAATGAAGGCAGAATCAAAATAAAACAGCAAATAGTACACAATTTATATCAAAAGATTCCATCAACCAACCAATCAATCAATCAATCAATCAATCAAACAAACAAACAACCAATCCATCCATCTATCCACTAACCAACCAACCAATCCATCCATCAGTAACTTAAAAATGACAAAAAGTGAAGGCACCATCAAAATAAACCAGCAAATAGTACAAAAAATTATATAAAAAGTATCCATCAACCAGGCAACCAACCAACCAACCAATCAATCAATCAATCAATCAACCAATCAATCAATCAATCAATCAATCAATCAACCAATCAATCAATCAACCCATCCATCCATCCATCCATCCATCCATCCATCCATCCATCCATCCATCCATCCATTTATCCACTAACTAACCAACCAACCAACCAACCAACCAACCAATCAATTAAATAAACAAACAAACAATATTTATTTATCTGTGCATGCTGGGGAAATGCTAACAGAATCTAGTACTATAGCACTGGGAAACTATTCCAATGAATATACAAAAGAGGCTGACTTAACTTACTGTAGCTAAGCATAGTGATTCTACAGCACAATGTATATCAGTCTTGTTTGCTGTGAAGACACAGTATTCAGTTGTCATTTAATTATAATAATTAGTAGAGCAACTACTGTGAATTTACTATGAAAATACAGTAAATAATAGCCTGGAATATATTGTAAAATCACATTAAACTTTTTTGTACAGTATCACTGCCATAAGTATTCATGGCATGAAGTGAATCTTAAGTCTAGGTATCTAATAACATCAAACAGAACACTAATATAGCATTGAGACTTGAATGAACAGTAATGAAATGTGCTGCTGAGATGTTTAACCCTCATCTCACATGAAACACACCAAGAGTTTAGACCGAGCAGCGAGGCAGTTGTACCAGCTGTCGTTCTGGGCTTGTTTTTGCTTCGTCTGGCCAAGCCAAATGTGAGAATGAAGAGCTTTATGTTTGCCGAGAGGGAAATGCACTGGTAATACCCTAATCAAGCTTTCAACAACTCTGTATCCAGAACAAACATTTTCACAGCACGCAAACGCTATTATTTTGAACCGGTGAATTTGTGTGTATGCAATGCCAAATAAACCCCTCACAGCCAGTGTCAAAATTTGTGATACTTTCAGGATGCATGTGGTAAACATGTGATTCCTGCACCTCATTGCAATATCAGGTGACTTTATTTAAGGGTGTACGTCTCAGAAGTAGGTCTGGTGAGTTATCTGTAATAATCCCGCTCCCCTTCTGCCCCCCATCTCAGCGGAAACCAAGCCGTGAAATTACAGCAGATACAACACACACACGTACAGAGGGAGCGAGAGCCGGGTTGATAAATAAACCATTTCTGTTGTATAGAAAGGCCAAGGGTTGCTGGAGCCAAACACAGAATATAAACTCTCAAGAGGAAGAAAAGAGCGTGTGCACAAGCAAAACTCCATTGCTAACAGCAACCGTGATCAATCAAGCCAAAGCGCACACGCAACAACAGGCCTGAGTAATGCAGGTCATGAGGTACATATACACTTAAGGTTCTTCAGTGAGCACTCTTCTTATCATGGACCATTTTTCATGTTCATGGTGCTTTGGAGATTAAAGAAAGTTCTTGACAAAGGTGGTCCAAATAAATGTATTGGTTCTAGCTATAGGCCTACATAAAATCTACCAAATTTTCATCATTTTTTAGCAAAAAAAATAAATTAAAAAAAAATAACAACGAAGAATTCAGAATATTTTTCCATCAACAGAACTGAATAAAATTGTATTTATATAATATAATATTTATTTATACACTACAGTTCAAATGTATGGAGTCGATAAGACTTTTAAATGTTTTTGAAAAAGTTACTGTCACAGTAGTAAAGAATTTATTTAATAAAAATACTGTAAAACTCTTTCCCCGCCACTGACGAAATTTTCTGTCATTTATAAGACAACACTTCCCTGACACTGAAGGGATTTTCCGGCTTTCCTTGTTTTCACTGTTATACAGTAGGTGGCGCTATTACGCAAATCCTAAAAGAGTAAAGAATCTCTGGATCAAAACACAGGAAAAAAAGAGCAGAAGCAAGTGATAAAAGCATTGCTTATCCATGACATAGTCTTTGAAAAAACACGATTTTCTCATCTTTTAGTTCAGAATGTTGCTTTTTTAATGAAACTTACCCACATTCAAGTGTTGATAGAAAAAGAATGCATGAAGCTAGAATAAAACAGTTTTTTTTGTTGTTGTTTAAAATTAGAGGCTGTGTTCTTTTGATACAGTATATTGCATGTTCAGATATTCATAAAACAAAATATTCTGGGGGCCATGTAAGTTTTGTGAAAATTATCAAAAATAATGGCGGTGGCTAGCGACCTTTTCTTTTCTTTTCTTTTTTAAATGCTGGCAGGGAAAGAGTTAACACATTTTAAAATGTAATTTATTCCTGTTATTTTCAGTAGCCATTACTCCAGTCTTCAGTGTCAAATGATCCTTCAGAAATATTTCTAATATGCTGATTTAAAAAAAAAAAAAAAAAAAAAAAAAAAACATTTCTTATTATTATCAATGTTAAAAAAAGTTTTTTATTTAGGATTTTATTATAAATCAAAAGTTCAAAAGAACATAATTTATTTGAAGTAACATATTTTTGTAACATAAATGAACATCCTGACCCCAAACTTTTGAATGGTAGTAAATATACCCAAACATTCATTATGGTTCAATGTAGTTTTGAGGTAAAAGGAAGTTGTTGCCCCACACTTACCCCAAGGTCTTTTCCAGCCCATTTGCATTCATCTCGTTTGGAAGGTGTGGCGGGCCAGGCGATCTATAAAACAGTGAAAGAGAGAAGGTGAGAGAATGTGAGCGGAGCGAACACAATGAACTGCAAATGACTGACTAAGGCGCTCGGCATGAAACCTGGCTGTAAAATAATCAACGACTGCTGCCTGCCGTCCTTCTGCCACCTCCATCTGTGACGACGATGAAGACAGAGGATAAAAACTACCATTCGTCTTATCCTGCGAGCACGAGAGACAATCGCACATTCATGCACACATAGGCCTGCACAGAAAATGTTTTAATCCTACCTTATCTTCCTCTAAGATCTGCTAAGGTATTCTCTCTGCGAAAGTAATTTGGTTAATTACGATAATTTGCCAAGTTCTTATCTTTAAACGATGGCATTGCTGAAGTATGCATGTTGTGTGAGTTTTCAATAAAAGTCTGTTTTAACCCTTAGGAGGATTGAATATAAAGCAAATGGTCTGAAGCCTCCAGGACAAAGAAAGAATAAAAGCATGGGAGAGAAAGAGGAAATCAAAGTAATGGAATCCAGAGAGAGAAAGAAAGAGCGATTGAGAGAGAGAAAGAGAAGCATTATGCCGCAGATATGATCTGGGAATGAAAAACAGAGGGAGACAGGCTGAGATCAAATGGGCAGATGGAAAGAAGGAGAAAGTGAACGCAGATCTAGGTTGTGCAGCTAATAGGAGTGAGATGGACGTCTCTGATGACCCTGGGTTTTGCTGACACACTCCCTCACTGATCTTTCTTGCTAAATGTAGATGGAGGAAAACAGCATGAATTATCATTCCCAAACTATTTTACTGCTAAAATGTGAAGCAGAATATTCAGCTAGAACAACTGATTGTGAAAAATGGGCTTTCCATATCAAATTGGCTTAAAAAATGGCTAAATTTAGATATTGATTAATATAATTTAACAGCCCATGCGGCCTAAGTGACATTAGCAGAAAAGAAAAGCTGTTTGAGGAAGATTTTGATTTATTCATTTGATTATGAAGAGAAACTATTTTCATTGAAACAATGAATCATTCACAATAAGTCCAGGAACATAGCATTCATTCATATTGACTTTAAAATGACCTAGACCTAGTGTGTCACCTGTTTAATGTCTCTGTTGATGTTGACCAGGTCAAACGAGAAGACATGATCCTCCGCTCCAACCAGTAATCTCCCTCTCTCCTCATCCATCAAGAACGTGTCGTAACCTGAACTGTTTGCCAATCCAGTGAAAGTCACTAGATTACTGGATTCCAGCATTTCTGAAAGAGGGAAAAAAAAGGCAAACATAAGTAAACATACATTCTTATTTCCTTCATTAAACAGAGTAAACAGCTTGTGTCATTTTAGCAAAAAGTTCAACAAGTAGGTCACAAAATGCACACCTGTATTAAGTTATTCGTTGCACTTTCTGCATCTTTGAGAAACAACACTAGTCATGTGTCTAGTTACAATTTCTTTAAAATCACCTCAGTGGTTAGTGGACCACATCTGTATCTTTTCAACCATAGCATGAAAATTGCTGAGGAAAACACTGCATGATTCAATCACAAGGATCTAATCAGGTGTATGACTGGCTAAACCAAGTAATAATTTATATAAGGTTAAGACATGGCTGGAAAACCCACACTTTTGTGTGTGAGCTGGGTTTAAAGGGATAGTTCATCTAAAAATTTAAATTCACTGTTAATTTACTCACCGTCAGGCTATCCAAGATGTAGGTAACTTCAGTAGAACAGTAAAGAAGATTTTTAGCTGAAACCGTGCTCCTCTGTGATTCATATAATGGAACTCAATGGGTGCCGTCAATGTGAGATTCAAAAAAACATATGCAGACAAAACAAAATTAATACCAGCGGCTCCTGACGATACATTGAGTTCTTAAAGGGTTAGTTCACCCAAAAATTAAAATTCTGTCATTAATTAATTACCCTCATGTCATTCCACACCCGTAAGACCTTCAGAACACAAATTAAGATATTTTTGATGAAATCTGCTGGCTCAGTGAGGCCTGCATTGACAGCAAGATCGTTTCCTTTTTCAATGCCCAGAAAACTACTAAAGACATATTTAAAACAGTTCATATGACTACCGTGGTTCAACCTTTATATTATAAAGTGAAGAGAATACTTTTTGTGCAAAAAAAAAAAAGCAACTTTTTTCAACAATATCTAGTGATGGACAATTTCAAAACACTGCTTCATGAAACATCGAAGCTTTACGAATCTTTTGTTTCGAATCAGTAGTTCGGAGCACATATCAAACTGCCAAAGTCACGTGAACTACTGAAATTTCGAAGCACTTATGACGTAACCAAGCCTCGTTTACTGAAATCACGTGATTTTAGTGCTCAGAACCACTGATTTGAAACAAAAGATTCGTAAAGCTTCTAAGCTTAATGAAGCAGTGTTTTGAAATCACCCATCACTAGATATTGTTGAATAAAGTCGTTATTTATTTTTTTTGCTGCACAAAAAGTATTCTCGTCACTTCATAACATTAAGGTTGAACCAATGTAGTCAAATGAACTGTTTTTAATACGTCTTTAGTGGCTTTCTGGGCACTGAAAATGGAAATGATCTTACTGGCAATGGAGGCCTCACTGAGCCATCGGGTTTTATAAAAAAATATCTTAATTTGTGTTTTAAAGATGAACGAAGGTCTTACGGGTGTGGAACGACATGAGGGTGAGTAATGACTGAATTTTCATTTTTTAATGGAACTAACCCTTTAAGAAGTGAAACAATCGGTCTATGCAAGAAACTGAACATTATTTACAACATTTTTACCTCTAATCCACAGCCTTGGCAAACTGTCCTGAAGCTTGCGCTGCAGACTATCGTGAATTCGCTCAGGATAGTTTGCCGATGCTGTGGATTACAGGTAAATTCAGTTTCAGTTTCTTGCATAGACCGATCATTTTGCTTCTTAAGACCTTAATGTATCGTCAGGAGCCACAGGTATTAATTTTGTTTTGTCTGCATATGTTTTTTGAATCTCAAATTGACGGCACCCATTGAGTTCCATTATATGAATCACAGAGGAGCACGGTTTCAGCTAAAAATCTTCTTTACTGTTCTACTGAAGAAAAAAAGTCACCTACTTCTTGGATGGCCTAAGGGTGAGTAAATTACCAGCAAATTTTCATTTTTGGGTGAACTATCCCTTTAAGGTGGTAGCAGAACAGCTCTTAAACATATTGTTATACACAATATATTTTATAGTTCTTATTGCATTGGGCCAAATTTAATATTTGTGTGTATAAAAACTGTGCAACATCATAGTACAAGAATCTGATCTACTAATGTAGTTTGCTGAGAAATATGTCTTTCAGCACCAGCACTAAAAGCCTCCTTTAAATATGGGTGTGTCTGACTTATTTGCACAATTGGAACTTGTCATCAGTCTCTCGCGCGCTCCTTTTCAACGCGCTCATCAAACAGCTGTGGTAACTCGGATCAGTCTACAAACACGGTGAGTCATGTCATCCTCTCCTAGCATTGTTACCTGTTCCATTTGCCACATGTTCAGCATAGCTCTCTCTGTCAGCGACGAGGGATTTACATGTCATAAATGTAGGGAAATAGTCAGGCTGACAGAGAGAATCTCAGAATTAGAGACACGCATCCAAACTTTAATCGAGGATAGTAAGAACGCAAGGGCTTCAGATACTGTTTTGGATGCGATTAGCTTAGTGAACTCTGTACATTGTTCGGTTCCGGCTGTAGAGCCCGTGCAGCAGGGCACTTGGGTAACAGTGAGGCGGCCTAGCCGCGGAAACGTCTCAGGTTACGAATGTAACCAGGGTTCCCTGAGAACAGGGAACGAGACTCTGCGTTTGCAACGCTATGGGGAAACGTCACGTGACTCGGTGTTCGAAAGCCAAATATCCAATAACTCCAAATCCTATTGGCCGGCGACAGCCTATGACGTCATACAGGCGCGACCCGGAAGTATAAAAGGGGCGCCTGGGGAAGCAGTCATTATCCATCGTCTTGAGGGACTGTTCAGCAGGCAGCCCGATGTATGGCAAGGAAACGCAGAGTCTCGTTCCCTGTTCTCAGGGAACCCTGGTTACATTCGTAACCTGAGACGTTCCCTTTCGAAAGGGAACTTCTACTCTGCGTTTGCAACGCTATGGGGAACGATATACCCACGCCGCCATGCTTGAGGAGAATGCCTGCCAAGAAAAATGGCTGAGACAAAGGCTCCAGAGCAGTAGAAACTGCTTGGCAACTCTCCCTCGGGTCACACCAGGCTGTCAGTGACAGCATTCCCTTCGGCCAACAGCCCAAGCTAAACTCCATGAAGGACCTCCTCAAAGGCCCTACAGAAGGTGCTAAAGCGTCTGGAACCCACTTTTCCATAAGAAACAGTGGTCCCTTCAAGGGAATGTGGCCAGGGAACCGAAGGGAACCCCGGCCAGCCACTAGAGGGGAATGAAGTCACCCTCAATGCCACCAGGGAGGCCGACCTTGTCTGACCTGAGACAAACTCAGTCTGGGCCAACCCTGTCTGAATACAGAGCCTCCTAACACGCATTCTTCACAGAAGATAGTAAGTAAGAGTGACTGCAATGAGGCAGAAACAAACTCAAACCCACGCGTAGAGACGGGCATCCTGGAGAGCAGAACTCAGCTAAGTGCTATGAACCCTCGTATTGAGGGGAGTATAATCCACTCATCCTAGGATCTACCTAGTGCTTAATTAACGCACTGAGGAGGCCGTGCGCTACAGAACCCTGATGCAGGGGAGCACAAACCAGCCTGATGCTGGATCCTTAAGAGGAGGCCTGATTAAGGCCTACCCCATGACCAGCTTAGGGAGCTAAGCACTATTACAAACATAACCCTAAAAGGGAAGTACGAAACTCACCTAACAGGTAGACCATGCGATGGGCACATACTCATGGAGGCCGAAAGAGGCCTACAGCATGATAGAGTTAAGTGAATAACAGAAGTCAAACAGAAAGTGGCCCGGCTTTCTTTCCGGGGTAGAAAGATGACTTCAATGGCAGCCTAAGAGGCTGCAAAGTGCCCACATGACAATCCACCCAACACGATCCACCGAGCAGTGTACTCAGTAAAAACACCTTTTACTCTCTAAAGCAAGAGGAGTACAGCGTACGCCAGCACGCATTAAGGAAGGCCTGGAGGGGCCTATAACCTCAACAGACACGTGGCATCAGCTCGTGGCAGTGTTTAGGCCCAAAGGACGATAAACAACCAGACAAAAGGAGGTTGGTTTATCACTTAGGCCTCTGGCCAACAGAAGTGTATAAAGATAACTCTCAAAGAGAAATACACCCAAACATACTCCAGTGTGTTAAAACTAGGCGGCCCGTAGGCCTAGCAACCTCTAATACACACGGCGTAGTCTTGTGGCCGTTTCTAGGAGCACAAAAGATCCACCCTAGGCGCTAGGTGGCCCTTAGCTCAACTAGAATAGGACTCAGGGAGGCAGATATAGGTAAAAAACAACCTTCAGTAAGGTTTTGCTGCCAAACCAACCTGAGGGGCTAGCCACTCGAAATACTCGGTAAAAAGCACCTTGTCACCCTCACAGCGAGAGGAGTATATAACTGAACTCCACATATTACACCGGAGGCCGAAGTAGGCCTGCCTTAGTAAACACGTGGCATCAGCAAGTGGCTACCATAACCATACCACCCAGAGGCCATGTATTAACAGTGTCATGATTAACACATGAAAAACACTGCCAAACACCGAGAACAGGCCTGTTAGGGCCTATCCGTCAGTGATGGGGTGTGGCCGATGGTGGCATGGTTTCCCAGGCATCCTGCCAACAAGTCGACTAGAAAAAGGAGGCCTAAAGGGGCCTCCATTCCAGTAACAGGTGGCAATTAGCCTACTCACAGGTTAAAACACAAATTGTGCCAAACGTAAACTAAAAAGGAGGCCTGAAGGGGCCTGCCAATTCAATAACACGTGGCTACAGCTCGTGAATTAAAGTGCTGCGAAACCAACCTGAGGGGCTAGCCACTCGAAATACTCGGTAAAAAGCACCTTGTCACCCTCACAGCGAGAGGAGTATATAACTGAACTCCACATATTACACCGGAGGCCGAAGTAGGCCTGCCTTAGTAAACACGTGGCATCAGCAAGTGGCTACCATAACCATACCACCCAGAGGCCATGTATTAACAGTGTCATGATTAACACATGAAAAACACTGCCAAACACCGAGAACAGGCCTGTTAGGGCCTATCCGTCAGTGATGGGGTGTGGCCGACGGTGGCATGGTTTCCCAGGCATCCTGCCAACAAGTCGACTAGAAAAAGGAGGCCTAAAGGGGCCTCCATTCCAGTAACAGGTGGCGATCAGCCTACTCACAGGTTAAAACACAAATTGTGCCAAACGTAAACTAAAAAGGAGGCCTGAAGGGGCCTGCCAATTCAATAACACGTGGCTACAGCTCGTGAATTAAAGTGAACCAAGCTACAGGGAACCAGCTGTAACCCAAAAAGCTATGGGAAGCTAACTGCAACCTGCGCTAGGCTACACATTCCAACAGGCAATGTACCCTAAATACACATTTTGACTAAAGGGAACCAAACAAAGCCAACATGGTCTAAGGAAGGCTAATATAAGCCTACTACCTCAGACAGACACGCGGCATGGCCTGTGGCAGCGTAAACCTGTGAAAATATGTGAGCACATTATGATCAGTTAAACAGTATAGTAGAACAACCGCTAACTAGAAGGAGGCCGAATATCATAAGGCCTACAATCCGAGTTATAAGCAGTATAACCGTTAACCAGACCACTAAAAAAGGGAGCTAATAGATACCAGTTTTCTTCAACAAAGTGGCACTAACTACCCTGAATATGCAATCCAACAGGTGATGCACCCAGTGACAAGGACCTCAGACTGGAGAGTACAAGTCACCAAATACTCAAAACAAAGGCCTACTTTCACAACAAAGGGCCTACTGTTATGAGAGCAGGTGCCAACCTGTGGCAGCATAGGCTCACATACAGTGTAGGGCAAAAGTCTAGAACCCAAAGTAACACAAACTTTGATCTACATGCTGTTTTGAAAAGAAAAACACTTCCCACACAGATCCTCAAATCTGATCTAAGCCCCAGAGGACAGGAGCTAAAAAACTAGCAATGTCAACTCAAACTTGATAAAACAAATTATCAAGTGGCTCAGAAGAAAATTCCTTTTAGCATGAAAGTTCTAGAAAGTGGGGCCAAGCACACACCTGCACAACTTATCTACGCAAAGATAAGGGCCTACCACCTGAGGAACAGCATAAGGGAGTCAGAAAACAGTCTACAACCTAGCTGTAACACTCAAATTGCACCTACACCAGCAAGGGGATAATTGGGCGTACAGCCTAACAACTCCCTCGGGAGGAAAACCAGAACTAGGAAACAAATCCTGAAAGGATAGTGAATACATATGGGGTTACTTCATATATCACATCACCTAGCTCTAGCCTGGCTGCCAAGTTATAGGCCTATTTTCTTTATTATATACAACAGGCACCATAACAAACAGCCTGATCTCCACTTCTAAATCTCATGATGAGAAAAATAAAGTGAAGCTCAAAGCTGAAAAGTCAGGCGGCCGGTTAGGGCCGCCGTAGACATACAAACTGAAGCAATGAGTGCCAACTCAAACTATACTGAAAATAGGCGAGAGGCTACTCAACATAGAGAGAAAACTAAGCAGCAGCCATTCTGTGACCTGCTTAGTCAGTCTCAACATTCCAGTTTTGCCCAAAAAACCCCTTCAAATTCTATATCTCAATGTACATTCACTGTGACATGTTCAGAAAATATACAGGAACGACACAAAGTCAACATTTAAGAAATGAAATCTGACTCTGTCTTACCTTCCTGTGGCTCGAAGACCAAAGACTGCTCCTTTACAAACATGGGAAGGAAAACATCCATGGTTCTAGAAGCCCAAAGAACCCTTTCACTATCAAGCCAGAAGGCGGGCCTCCAGAAAAAATCATCATAAGCCCAGCCGTCAGCCTGACTGTTCAAAGGTGTCACCTGAACATACAGTAGTAATTAAAAAACGGATCTGAGTGGAATGCAACTCTTAAAAGCTGCTGAGCGCGCCCTCGCCTTCAGCAGATCAGCCTGGTATGCCTGCAACACTGCCATAGTGTGAAAGCCGCACCAGCCTGACCCGCAGCAGCATATGCTCTGCCGTTCAGACGAGATGTTTTTCTGTTTAAGGGGTCTGGACGGCAAAACTGGAGCTTTTAGTGTCGGTGCTCTGCCCATGACGAGATAGCTGTTTTTCTTTGCAAACATCTTGTCAAATGGGCGGCAGCGACACATACCCATGCTGGCCCAATCCATCCATATCAGCGAGATTCCCTCGCCGATGCGGATGAACTCTGGCCGAGCATGGGTTCTTCCATGCCTTCCCGATCTCAACGTGGAGATCCGGAAAGAATGGAAGGCTCACTGGAGTCACGGGGTTGTGGTCGGAAAGAAAAATGTTCGTCAAGTCTGCCGCGAACAGGGTTTTTTTTTTTTTTTTTCACACGCGCCCACGCGGCAGCTGCAGTCTGCCAGCAGCGCGTTCCACAACCTCCAGTAACTCTGCATATGCTGGGCCAGGAGACTTGGAGAAAGAAGAAAAGCCACTTCTTCCTTCTCCATTGCCTCCTGCCCACGGGGGCTATCAGCCAGAAGAACACTCGCTCCCGGATCCGATGATGTCAAAGATAAGACATCATCATCATCCAGGAGCTCATCCCCGCCAGCCGCCACCGGAGGCTGAGAGACCATAACACCTCTCTCAAACTCGGCAGCGAGCTCCATCTGCGAGCCCCATGAGTGCAGCCGCCACTCTGCCTCAGCACGAGCAGGGCCGGACCGACCAGGCGCAGATGTTGACGCCTCATCCCTCGAGGAGAGGGCCAGACGAGAATGGAGCGTTCTCATAGGAAGACGCTCACAATTCACACAGACAGCGCCCTCAAGCACCATCCGTGCGTGTTCTTCTCCCAAACAATAGACTCATAGGGTGTGCGAACCCTCCATTAAAAACCTCGGGCATGGATCCACACACTTCCTGAAATGTTTCTCTTTGCCCTCAGACATAAAAGAGACATACTCTATGAAGAGTATATTCGATAATGGCAGTCGACACAAACAGTCCCGAAAGACGATGAGATAATGACTGCTTCCCCAGGCGCCCCTTTTATACTTCCGGGTCGCGCCTGTATGACGTCATAGGCTGTCGCCGGCCAATAGGATTTGGAGTTATTGGATATTTGGCTTTCGAACACCGAGTCACGTGACGTTTCCCCATAGCGTTGCAAACGCAGAGTAGAAGTTCCCTTTCGAAAGGGAAACACCACTTTTCCGTTCCAATAATAACATCAAACAGGTTCTCCCCACTCAGTGATGCACCCACTGAGAATCCTGTTGAAAGTGCCCTAGTTATTGGCGATTCTATTACACGGAACGTGAAAATAGAGACACCAGCCACCATAGTCACATGTTTGCCGGGAGCCAGAGCACCTGACATCAAAGCAAATTTAAAAGTGCTGGCTAATGCTAATCGTAAATACTCTAAAATTATTATTCACGTCGGCACTAATGATGTTCGACTTCGCCAGTCGGAGATCACTAAAATTAACATTAAAGAGGTGTGTGAACTCGCAAATACAATGTCAGGAGAAGTAATTTGCTCTGGTCCCCTTCCTGTTCGTCGGAGTGATGAGATAGTTAGCAGATTATCATCACTCAATGGCTGGCTGTCTAAGTGGTGTCCGCAAAATAATATAGGTTTTATAGACAATTGGAAAAGTTTTTGGGGCAGACCTGACCTGTTGAAAAGAGATGGTATTCATCCCTCTCGGGATGGTGCTGCTCTTCTCTCTAGTAATATGGCACTTAGTCTTAGAGCTGAAACATGACAAACTGTGGCCCAGGTCAGGAAGCAGACATACTGGCTAAACCGACCGTCTGCTAGCTGCCTCACGTTACAGAAGTCAAATAATTCCCAACACATAGAAACTCTTACACCTAGACATTATCACATAGAGACTGTGTCTGTACCCCGAATTAGTAAAAACAAAAAACTTCCAAACCCATTTAATGGTAAAAATTTAATTGATGTTCAACAAATAAAAAATAGAGATAGTAATGATAAACAAATGATAAAGCTTGGGTTGTTAAATATTAGATCCCTTTCATCAAAATCACTTATTGTAAATGATATTATCACAGACAATAATCTAGATATGCTGTGTTTGACAGAAACTTGGCTAAAACCGGACGATTACATTACTTTAAATGAGTCTAGCCCTCAAGGTTATGATTATCGACACAATCCTCGTCAGAAAGGCAAAGGAGGAGGTGTTGCTGTAATTTATAGTAATATTTATAGTATTAGTCAAAAGTCTCTCAAATATAATTCCTTCGAAGTGATGGTACTTTACGTAACATTATGTAAGTTGACATTTGTGTTGGCTACTGTATACAGGCCACCAGGACACCATACAGACTTTATCAAAGAATTTGCTGATTTTCTGTCAGAGTTAGTACTAGCAGCAGATAAAGTACTTGCTGTTGGTGACTTTAATATCCATGTAGATAATGAAAAAGACTCATTGGGATTGGCATTTGCAGATATTCTAAACTCTATTGGTGTTAGACAACACGTGTCAGGACCCACTCATTGTCGTAACCATACCTTAGATCTAATATTGTCATATGGAATTGATATTGATGCCGTTGAAATTCTGCAGCAGAGTGACGACATCTCAGATCATTACCTAGTCTCGTGTATACTACATTTAGTCAAAACAGCTAAACTGCCTCCCTGCCATAAATTTGGTAGAACCATCACTTCTACCACTAAAGAACGGTTTATAAATAATCTTCCTGATCAGTTTCATCGCCTTAGCATGCCAGACAGCTTAGAAGACCTCGATGTTGCAACGGAAACTATTGCCTCTGTCTTTTCAAGCACATTAGACTCAGTTGCTCCTTTGCGTTTAAAAAAGATTAAGGAAATTAATCCAACGCCATGGTACAACGAGCACACTCAGGCCCTAAAGGTAGCAGCCAGAAAAATGGAACGCAGCTGGAAGAAAACAAAACTAGAAGTGTTTCGCATTTTGTGGAGGGAGAGAATGGTTGAGTACAGAAAGGCCTTAAAATCTGCTAGATCTGCCTATTTTTCAAAACTTTTAGAAGAAAATAAACAAAACCCTAGGTATTTATTTGATACAGTGGCTAAATTAACAAGAAATAAAACTTCAACTTCTGATGTTTCCAAAGAGCACAGCAGTGATGACTTCATGAACTTCTTTACTTGCAAGATTGATAATATTAGAAAAAAAATTATAACCACGCAACCGTCTACTACAGTATTGCGTCAGACGGTGCATTGTAGTATCCCTGAGGAAAAATTCAATTCATTTACTCCTTTAAGAGAGGAAGAACTGTCTAAACTTGTTAAATCGTCAAAATCGACAACATGTATGTTAGACCCTATACCAACTAAGCTATTGAAAGAGATGCTTCCAGAGGTCATAGATCCTCTTCTTAATATCGTTAATTCATCTTTATCACTAGGATACGTACCAAAAACTTTTAAGTTGGCTATTATTAAACCTCTTATTAAAAAACCACAACTTGATCCTAGAGAATTAGTCAATTACAGGCCAATCTCAAATCTCACTTTTCTGTCAAAAATACTAGAAAAGGCAGTATCATCACAACTATGTTCCTTTTTAGAAAGAAATAGTATCTATGAGGATTTCCAGTCAGGATTTAGACCATACCATAGTACTGAAACTGCTCTCATTAGAGTTACTAATGATTTGCTCTTATCATCAGATCGTGGTTGTATCTCTCTATTAGTGTTACTGGATCTTAGTGCTGCATTTGACACTATTGATCACAATATTCTTTTAAATAGACTCGAAAATTATGTTGGCATTAGTGGAATTGCATTGTCATGGTTCAAATCATACTTATCTGACCGTTATCAGTTTGTAGAAGTAAATGAAGAGAGGTCATATCGATCACAAGTTGAATATGGAGTACCGCAAGGCTCGGTACTAGGACCATTGCTTTTCATTCTGTACATGCTACCCTTAGGAGATATCATCAGGAAGCATGGTGTTAGTTTTCACTGTTACGCTGATGATACTCAGCTCTATATTTCTTCGCGCCCTGACGAAACTTACCAATTCACAAAATTAACGGAATGCATAGCTGATATAAAAAATTGGATGACCAGTAATTTCCTACTACTAAATTCAGAAAAAACAGATATTCTAATTTTTGGACCAAAAACTTCCTCACGTAATAACCTAGAATACTGTCTAACACTTGATGGCTGCTCTGTTAAGTCTTCGTCGTCAGTTAGGAACCTGGGTGTGCTCTTTGATACCAATCTTTCATTTGAAGGCCATGTTTCTAGCATCTGTAAAACCGCATTCTTCCATCTTAAAAATATATCTAAATTACGACATATGCTCTCGATGACAAATGCAGAACAGTTAGTTCATGCGTTCATGACCTCAAGGCTAGATTACTGTAACGCTCTACTAGGTGGTTGTTCTGCTCGCCTGATAAATAAACTACAGCTCGTACAAAATGCAGCAGCTAGAGTTCTTACTAGAACTAGGAAGTATGACCATATTAGCCCAGTTCTGTCAACACTGCATTGGCTTCCTGTTAAACATCGTATAGATTTTAAAATCTTGCTAATTACCTACAAAGCACTAAATGGTTTAGCTCCCCAGTACCTGAGCGAGCTCTTAATGCATTATAGTCCTTCGCGTCTATTACGATCTCAGAATTCAGGCCAGCTAATAATACCGAGAATATCAAAATCAACTGCAGGTGGTAGATCCTTCTCCTATTTGGCACCTAAACTCTGGAACAATCTTCCTAGCATTGTTCGGGAAGCAGACACACTCTGTCAGTTTAAATCTAAACTAAAAACACATCTCTTTAACCTGGCATACACATAACACATTATGAATTTATTTTTTTCAAATCCGTTAAAGGATTATTAGGCTGCATAAATTAGGTCAGCCGGAACCAGGAACACTTCCAATAACACCAGATGTACTCGTTACATCAGAAGAAGAATGGCATCTACGCTAATATTAGTCTTTCTGTTTATCCCGAGGTTTACTGTAGTCAGCCGGATCCGGGCCGTATCCGGGTGAGATCGAGGACCTGCACCATGACACAACCACAACACAGCCCTGAAGTATCAGCAGAGATTGAGTCAACTAGATCATCCACTGTGAAGGCCTCATCAACATGAAAACCAGTGGCGCATCTCCTCAACAACCGTCCATACCGGTGTGATGAATACGATCCTCAAATGGATGGAACTGAATTAAACACTTTGAATGTTGCGATCATATCTGACTTATGATAGCAACCTGAGTCGTAACAAAGCACTGTTCGCCAGAGGAGAACTGGCCCCCCGACTAAGCCTGGTTTCTCCCAAGGTTTTTTCTCCATTTTAACACCTGTTTGCCACCTGATGTCACCTGTTGGAGTTTGGGTTCCTTGCCGCTGTCGCCCATGGCTTGCTTAGTTGGGGACAATTGACATTTGATATTCAACAGTGCTTTGATCTGCCTGCATTGACACTATTCCTTACGAGCTGCTGTGCAGCCAAAATAATGTACCAGTTATCACTGTAAAGCTGCTTTGACACAATCTACATTGTAAAAAGCGCTATATAAATAATGGTGACTTGACTTGACTTGACAATTATTTTGAGCAATACACTCACAAAGCGACCACATACAGTTTGTTAGATTGCACAAGCAAATTAGTACCGCTTTATTTGGAATCTTAGTAACTCGGGTCAGAGGAATAACTAATCAAGTAAAACTGCTGTTGTTATGGCAGTTCTCTTGATAGATACAGCCAAAGAAACTATCAGCACTAGTATAGACACTGTGAAAATATAATGACCTGAGACACAAATTCTGCCAAATTTGTCACTCTCCCAGTGAGCAAGGAAACAAGTTCGGATAAAAGTAATGGAAAAGCAGAAGGGAAAAAAAATCCAAGTGAAGAGGAGATGAAGTGAGAATGATAAGAAAGAGGTGAAAGAGAGAATTGACTTTGGAAAGAGCTGGCAGGAGCCACGGGCCAGAACATCTGCTCATGGGAGAGGGTGAGGTCAACATCTCTGCAACGTTTCTGCAACAAGCACACGAATCATAATCAACAGTGACATGCAAAGACTGCAGCCCCTCTCCAGAGCCCAGATCAATCCGCTCCTATAGTAGCCATCTGCGTTTCTCCCCACTAAGATTCTGGACATCTGTGTGGTGGTGGGAGAGGAAGAGAGCGAGCAAGGAAAAGCGTTAAGGAGAAACAGACCATCTTTCCTTTGCCTGTGTCAATAACACTGCATATCAAATGTAGAACAGCATTCCCACAGGACCAAATGCAGAACGGGCGCAGTTCAGTCCGTCCATTCCTTCTGAATTCATTCTCTGCTTCTAACAGGAGAGTTTCATTAACCAATCACAAGTAATATCCAGATATATATACAGATGCCAGGCCTGTCTGACAAACTCCGGAATATTGAGTATGTTCTCTTTCATGTAAGGGAAAACATACAGAAGGGTTTTCTCTCACTTTGAAGGGGTTTACCCAAAAAATGAAAACTTTGTTATCATTTACTGACCCTAGTGTTGTTCCAAACCTGTATGAATTTCTTTCTTCTGTTGAACACAAAAGAAGACATTTTAAACAATGCTGGTAACCAGACAGTTGATGGTAGCCATTGACTTCCATAGTATTTTTTTTCCCTTACGGAAGTCAATGGTTACCGTCAAATGTTTGATTATCAATATCTTCCTTTGTGTTCAACAGAAGAAACTCGTACTGGTTGGGAACAACTTGAGGGTGAGTAAGTGATGACAACATTTTTGGGTGAACTATCCCTTTAAGAAATATTACACAAGCAAAAAAAGAGCTGCTAAATATAAGCATGGGTGATTGCTTTTATAAAGACAAATTTCATATTGGTTAACATATATAACACCATCCAAAAGTTTGGGGTCAGTAATTGTTGGAAAAAAATGTATACTTTTATTCAGCAAGAATGCATTAAACTGATCAAAAGTGACAATAAAGACTTTTTTAGTGTTTCAAAAAATGTCTATTATAAGATTCCTGAAAACATGCATCACTGTTTTCACAAAAATATTAAGCAGCACTAAATGTTTTCAACACTGATAATAATAAGATATGTTTCCTGAGCACAAAATCAGCATATTAGAATGATTTCTGAAAGAACATGTGACACTGAAGACTGGAGTAATGATGCTGAAAATTCAGTTTTGCCATCACATAATTAAATATTTAAATATATTTAAATAAAAAACTGTTATTTTAAATTGTAATAATATTTCACAATATTACTGTTTTTACTGTATTTTTTATCAAATAAATGCAGCTTTGGTGAGCATAAATTTACCAACCCCAAACTTCTGAAAAGTAGTGTACTCGTCAAACAAATAAATTAATGGAGATGAAGACAGGCAGCGGAGTGATATAAGAGATATGAAACTAGCACAGCTATGTAAGAAATCAATTCTCTGGGTCAACAATCTGTACTAAATGCTGCAAAACTGTATACAAAAAACAACAACAACAACAACAACAACAAACATTTAAAAGCAGAATGCTGCAACTGACCAATCAGAATGAATTATCTCAGAGAGCTGTTTAATAATTAATACCAAGTATTCTTCATAGGTCAGTAAGATACAAAGCACTGGCTATTCAGAAAACCATCTACCATTTTTTTTTTAAAAAAGAAGAAAAAAAAAAAAAAAAGAAAAGAAAAGAAATGTATGCATGGATAAATCATTCACAATAAGATCAATAACATGCATTTAGAAAACATCCATTTCATGCTGACTTTCAAACTGATCTTCAGAACCAATAATGTATCATCAATAACTTTTTTTAACCTCCAAAGGTTTACACTTTCTCCTTTATCATAACATTATGCAGAGACAACTTTAAATAATAATTTTAAATCAGACTGTAATAATACTAAATCTGTCTATTTTTAACTAGTGTCAAATGGGAGAGTTTTAAAACAATTTTTTGCAATTTGCCTGATGACTCTAGTGGCTAAAACATTCAATAAGAAATATTAATAGTCAAAAGTAGTGCATATTCAGGACACAAAAGAAAGCCATACTGATTTCCTCTTGCCAGACTTCAGGGGAGGCCTGAGAGAACATAAGATGACATCCTGGAAAGAGACTTCATCTCATCTTTCTTTTTTCTCTCCCCTGGCTCATTATATTAACTCATCTAGTCTTTGCATCTCTACATGTGCCAAATATTCTTATTCTTAGCCTCCTTTTTCTCTGCCAGTCTCTGTATTACTCCCGTTAGGTGAAGTTCTCCAAAGCCTCACTCTCCTGCCATTCTGGCTCAAGATCTGACGGTCACGTCTGGCAGTTTCACTATTCCCCAGCTCAAAGTGAGCGACTGGTGCATGAACTCTGAAGACAAGGCATTTTTTTCTTAAAATGGTGCCTTGGCAAGACCATCATAAAAGGTAGTCATCATATGATCCGTGAACACACAGACACACACACACTTTATCTGGGGATACATCAACCTGAATAGGAGCTCTGAGTAAATGAAGTGTGAGTTTTAAAGGAGAAAGAAGCTTAAGAAAGGTTTCTCCCTCTTTCTCAGTCTCTCTCTGTCCTGCAGAATGAGAAATGGGCTGTCAACACGTTATATGTCATAGCGAAGTCTGTCATACAATTTATTTATACACTGCAATGTTTTCATAAACCTTTGTTTCCAACTGATTTAAGATGTAACGAATGAAACCCCAAAATAAGATGAAAACCAAATAGCAATACAAAGCAAAACTAACAACTTTGAATTGAAAATTCTAAATTAAAAAAAGTTGAAAATGTACAACTTGGGGCTGTGGCAAGTAATCAAACATGTTGAGCTGCGATGCAAGTTTAAAGGATTAGTTCACTTCAGAATTAAAATTTTCTGATAATTTACTCACCCCCATGTCATCCAATATGTTTATATCTTTTTTTTGAGGAAAACATTACAGGATTTTTCTGGTTGAAGGTTGAAAGTCCAAATTGCAGTTTCAATGCAGCTTCAAAGGGCTCTACACAATCCCAGCCGAGGAATAAGGGTCTTATCTAGTGAAACGATCTGCCAGTTTCTAAAAAAATTTTTTTTTAAAATGTATATGCTTTGAGAAAGGTGGAAAGGTGATGAGTGACGTAGGTGGAAATACCAATCCAGTGTCTACAAAGCAAACGTGTAAAGACTAAATCTAACAGCCTTTACAAAAAAAAGGTAAGACAACAATGTCAGACAATTTTAAAGCTGGAAGAGAAAATTACATGGAGTTTTTCGCTCTGCCGTGGTACTTCCACCTACGTGATCTTTCCAACGTGATTATGTAATGCGTGGCGCATCTCAGAGCTAGTGCAAGACAAGCATTTGTGGTTAAAAAGTATATACATTTTTATTTTTTTTAGAAAATGACCTATCATTTCGATATACACGACCCTTATTCCTTGGCTGGAATCGTGTAGAGCCATTTGGACCTTCAACCCGTTGTACCCCGGTGAAGTCCACTATATGGAGAAAAATCCTAGAATGTTTTCCTCAAAAACCATAATTTCTTTTTTTGACTGAAAAAAAAAAAAAAACATACCTGTAAACATGTTGGATGATATGGGGGTGAGTAAATTATCAGCAAATTTGAATTCTGAGGTGAACTAATCCTTTAAGTTTGGCTATGGCTCGTTTTTTTCATCCTGCATCAATAAATTAAAGTTGTGCTGAACTATGCATTTTTTAAAACTTGCATTCAAAAACAGCTAGACAAAGAGCAAAGGAAAGAAACTATGTATTTATAAAAGTTTTTTTAGCTTGACAAACTGCTCCAAAAAACACCAAAAAACAAAGACTTGGTATTAAATATGTAATACATATACTGGCAATAATATACAGTATTATTCTAAGCAAATTTGTTTGTTTGTGTGTGTGTGCACATTCATATATATATATATATATATATAGGAAAACATATAAATATATAAATAAATAAAATATAAACTCATTGACCTCACTAATCAATTAGATGACCATTTAAGTGATACATCCCTAAAATAAAAGTTGCTTAAAGGACAAAAAATGTAAAAGAAAAGCATGTCCAACCTATGTTGGTTTAGGAGGCAAAATGAGTGGAAAACTAATAATACACCAAGTCTAAAGGACATAAACCAGTTTTAGACTTTGGTGAGGGTTTATAGTTATGCATCCCTGCATCTGTGAGTCTAGGTGTGTGTACTGAATGTGTATTTGAGGGATGGAAATATGTGTGTGTGCGTATGCTGCTGCCACTGTGCTTTAGCTCTGCCTCGGGCTACCAGCCGCCCCAGGAGAGTGAGGGAAGTGAGGAAAGAAGGAATAAAAAGTGAAAGAGTGCTGCAGATGGTTTTGGGCGCTACCTGTTTATTTAAGCCAGAACAATGGCGTGCTTCAAAACACACGTCGTCGATCCTGACACGGTTTTGGCAAAAGTTCTCCTTCTCTCTGTTCTCTCAATGGACTAAGTGTGTGGTTCGGTCTTGTCGGTTTTGTGCTTGAGAGAACCTAGATTTTAGAAACAGAGATCTGCTTAACACGCTGTTTCGCATATTGCTTTAAGCTCTGGGATATGAATAAGCCTGTAGTTTTGCTTCATTTTAACTTGCTCTCGCATGCAACCGGTCGCAGGTTTTGGTAAGTTGCCCCGGTAACCGTGCTGGATCTCAGCCTATGAGAGCTCAGTCTGCTCGACTGACAGCTAGTGGAGGGCTGCCGAGAGCGGACTGACACCCGCGGGCCAACATTTGATTCCTGTGACACCAACACGAAACATAATCACTGTGTCAAATCTCTTTATGCACATTAGGTTTAATAAAAGACGCCTCTGTACAAACTGATGATTTATGTCATGGCCAACTGCCTCAAATTTCCATTAACAAAGCCAAACGGTGAGGAAAAGACAGATGTCTGCTTTTATGCAAGACACACGTGGCAATTACAAAGATGAATTTGTTTAGCTTAAAGGAACAGTTCAACCAAAAATGAAAATGGTGTCATTATTTACTCAACCTCATGTCCTTCCAAAACCAAAAACTGAATTTTTAAAGAACTTCTTGGCGACTCTTTTCTTTGTGAATGAGGATTGGGACTGTTATTCTCGAAGATGACAAAAAGCAGGCAACTCGTACATGAAATTCTGAAGGCTTATGAAATCCAGGAACAATCCAGAATTTAAGTCGTTATTCACTTAAAAATATGTGTTTATATGATGTGTTCATAAGAGTTTAATGCCCAGTTGTTCTTTTGAGTCAAATTCTTTCCAATTCATTCATTTTACATTCAATTATCAGATTCACAAAACCGGTCTAACTGATTCTTCCACAGTCACAGTGTTTAACAGCCCACTGGAGGGGAAGATTATCAGTGAATAATGACTTACATTTTGGTTTGTTCATTACAAAATTTTTTTGTACGACTTCATATAGTTCATATAGACTTATAAAGATTAAGAGTCATATGGACAACTATTAGAACACTTATATTGTGCTTTTATTGTGCTTTTTTCCCCATTTTAATTTAATGTAAAAAAACGACCAGTATTCGATTCAAAATCTCTTTTTTTTTTTATCTTCCACAAAAGAAAAAAAACCTTACAGGACTGGAACAACATAAAGCTGAGAAAATAATGATTCTCATTTTTCTGTGAGCTATCCCTTTAAAACGATCCCTATATTGTTATTATAATTTATAAAAACAATAATACAAGAGGTCTAATTAAATTGAATGAATTTTGAGCTTAAAAACATAAGGATCTAGCGCTAAAAATGTAAATGTCACATTGGCAGTAGTGTTACATTTATGCATGTTCATGATTTCTTCTGTCGTAATCTAAGTCTGAAAGTCTGTCTATGCACACCACAAAAAATCCAACATCCTTGCGGATCTCCTCCATTGTAGACTGCAACACAGAATTTGTGCGTGACCGCATGGGATTCCTGTGTTGCCCTGATCCACAGAGAGAGGGGAGAGTATGTGGAACCGTTTAATTACCCCTGAATCTGCTCGCAACATGACGGGTGAACCGCAGAGTCTGTTTAAAACTGGCCTCCGGCCACAGACCGTGCAGAGAAAGCACAATCCACTCTCCACAGCTCCAGATGACATACAAAACACAGCACATGTACAGAGAGCAAGAGTGACAGCCAAAGATAATGTGACATTGAAATGAATAGCCGAGAGTTTGACAAGAGGGAATACAAGAGGTAAAGTGCTGAAAGATGACTTATATACAGATCTTTTATTTACTTCTGGTCTTCATAAAGGTGATGTAATTTTTTAGATGATGAAATTCTTATTCCATTTGTAGGTTCATTCTGAAAATTGACAGAAACTGACAGAAATATCACAGGCAGGGCTTCCAGATTACAACTAAAAGGTCCCATGTGCGATAAAAATACTTTAAAATGTAGTTGCCATTGGTGACAGTCAAGCTTTGTGTTTCCTGCAGGTTCACAATAACAAAAAACATAGTGTGAGACATGATGTTCAATTTGTGAACTCTTATGAACTGGTTCTTTTTAATGAGTCAGTCAAAAAATGATTCACGAAACCGCTTCAAACTCGTTCATAAATTAGTTTGAATCAGATTCACTCAGTCAGAGATGTTACTGAGTTCACAACTTACTCCACTCCTCAAACCACGAGTCATTTTTCAGTTAAGTCCAATTCGAAAGGATCCAGACACCTTTTCTGTGATATACTGAACTTTAGGTTTGTGAGATTTATTTATGACTGGTTGTTATTATGGCAATATGTAAATATGTGACACAAATTAGTAGAGCTGGGACAATAAATCGAAAAACGATTATGGATCAATTCTAAGATTTTCCGAATGCATCGCGATTCTGTCTTGAATCGATTCTGAGCATAGTTTTTAACAGCAGATGGCACTGCATGTTTTAGAAATATCCATACTCTGCTTGATTCCAATTCCTTACACACACTTGAACCTTTTATAAAATAATCATTCATAAAGTTCAAAAAGGTTGAAGCAAATTACAAGGGTGTTTGCAGTGGGCTTTCTACATTAATCTTGCATCATAAAAGCATTCTAAGGTGCAAGTACATTTCCAGACTCAGCCGAAAGCATGAACACTCTTCTTCGTGAGCATTTGAGTATACGGTTAAAAATTAGCCTAGAGCGCCATCTGCTGTTAAAAACTAAGCTCAGAATCGTTTCGAGAGAGAATCAAGATGCATTTGGAAAATATCAGAATCGATCCAGAATCTCGATGCATAGATATTTTGTCCCAGCCCTACAAATTAGTCTGACAACTTAAAATTGGAACAAATTTATACTATCAACTAGAATATAGAGTAAAGTATTTAAAAAAAAATATTAAAGGCTAAAGTTAAAAGTTCCTCTGAACTTCCATTGACTGATTCTGGAATTTGTATAGAGTCTGGAGCACTGACAAGCAAATGCACACAAACGCACACACATGCACAAGCAAACACACACACACACACACTATTACACACAGCCACTTACTCAAGTCGTACAAAATTTGACTCGTCTGGAAACGCATGTCTAATGACACCACTGAAATTCAATAACAGGTGCACCACTTCCCAACACACTACACTCAGTATCTAGTCAGTAATCTAATACACAACATATGACACACAGGTGTAAACACACACACTGTATGAATAATCAAGCACACTCCTTATTAATAATGTTATGAAGAGGAAGCTAAATGTGCAAATCCCTCAGCCAAGTGGGTGCTGAGAGTCATTAAAGGAGTCTAACATCTAATAGGGCCAACAGAAGACTGAACACAACAGGATGGGATACGTAAAAAGGTCAATAAGGACGAAGTCCTTCCACTGCCAGAGTAAATAATTTATCCAGCAGAAAGACTTCAGGTGACCTTCAAGTTCCTAACAGCAGTCTGGACACAAGGAAAGAGCAAAATAGAGGAAGAGAGTGAATGAGAGGAAGGACATGAAATATTAAAGAAAAACACAGAGAATCATAGATAGATAGCAGCTTTTCTTTTATGCCAAAAATCATTAGGATATTAAGTAAAGATCATGTTCCATGAAGATATTTTGTAAATTTCCTACCGTAAATATATCAAACATGTATTTTTGTGAGTGGATATGCATTGCTAAGGACTTCATTTGGATAACTTTAAAGGCGACTTTCTCAATATTTTGATTCTATCTTAACAAAACATACATCAACGGAAAGGTTATTTATTGTGATGTATAAATCTCAACTTCAAAAAATTTACCCTTATGACTGGTTTTGTAGTCCAGGGTCACATATTTGGTTTAAAATGTGTCTCTCTCTTATAATGTGTGTCTCTCTTATATTGAGTCCAGTTAATTTTAGTGAATCAGTTAATTCGGACCTTTCACTTAAAAAAAAAAATTAAATAAAAAAGTAAAAAAATGTACCAATTCACAAAATAATAGATATGTAATAGTGTTAACAGATAAATTAGAAATAAAAAGTTAAATGCAGCTGTTCATTATGGAGCTCCGCACATGACATGGAAGAAATATAAATATAAAAATTAATATCATAGCCACAAATTAAGAATTCATTCTAACAACTTATTAAATCATGGCCACATTTTGTAGATTTTTTCGCTAATTTTAGTGAACACTGACATTAAATTGTGATCACATGGCTACTAATTTGTTCTCTCGTTTTAATGTAGTTATATAGTGGCCACTAAATGTAACTACATTCAACGAAACTAAAACAAGGCAACAAATTAGAACAACGTGACCATTATTCCTAAAATGAGGGAAATAATACATTGTGGGAACTAATTCTTGGCCATGATATCTTGTTTTCCCGCCCACATGTCATGAACGGAACTCCATACTTCATCATTGGTTACTATTAATAAATAATGATTTTCATGGTTTGTTTTTAAATGGTATTTAGAGTACTATTTATATCTAGTTATAATATAATATAATATATGTTTTTAGAAAGTAAATTTCAAATGGGGTAACATTGTTATAAAATAATATAATTATATAAATTATATAATACAATTTTGATATAAAAAATATACAGTTTAACTGTACCTTAAGTAGCTTGTAGCTTAACAAAAAGTAGCTTCATCATGTGAAAATGAGAGAGAGAGAGAGAGAGAAAGAGAGAGAAATCTACTTCTGGAGAAGAGGGTTAAAAGAGACAGGCAAGAGACGGATGCAGATGAGGCCGTGAGAGAAAGAGAAACCAGCATCATTCCCAGACTCTCCATATAATCATTCCCATCCAGCCCAAAATCCTGGCTCGACGCCAGCTTGCACTTCACCCGGCAGCCAGCGAACAGCCCGCTATTATAGGATGCCTCCAGTCTGCGTCCAGTGCGGTCAGGCGCGGAGTGTCTATTTCGGAAGATTTAGGCTGAGTTCCGACGACTCGCAGTCTCTCGTCGTCCCAGTGTCGCCCATCCCAATCAATCCCAGGAGGCCATGGGGCAGGATAATGAAATGGGAAGCCTGGTAATTATGCTGTAGTGAGTAATTATCAGGTTGTTTCACAAGCACTTTAAAGTCCCAGATGCACAATTTTATCAGTGTGTGACGGCGGGATAGCCTTTTTTATAAAGGGACCCCCCTATCAGAGGCGAGAGCCCACATGTTGCCACCTGCAGGGGGCAGTGTCTTCATATGCACCGACCACCTCCACCCTAATCTGGCATCTCAGATGGTATTTATGCAGGATTTTGGGCACACATGGGCCCTGTAACCCACCACTAATCCTATAGTGTGAATTCACAACCTCGTAACCACAAGTTTGAGATCCGAAAGGCAACCCGACAGCATCTGACAAGCATGTGAAGGCCTATCCCACAAGCCTCCTCAAGTACTGACAGATGAACGGGCCGCTGATAGCCCTGACAAGAGCAATTTTCACCGACGGTAGTTTAAAACATACAAGAGAAGACATAGTGCTGGTATAATTACAAGGAGGAGAAACAAAGAGGAAAATCTATCACTCGGCCATCATTTAACAACTAAGATGGATCTCTCCGTCTGTGATCGTCCGACTGGCCTCCCCGGAGGCGGTATGACTGTGAGCGGCCCTGAATTGCAAACTCTATGTGCAACTCATGATAAATCTGTGTGTGAGAAAGCGATATCCGTCCCCTCTTCCCGGCGCTCGTTCAAGTGTGCGTCTCTGGAGAGCATGTCTGCGCGTTTATTTGGCTTAATTACTATGCTGCATTCACAGGGGGAGTGAGAATGAATGACACTTCACTTAACGACTATCCTCTCCTGGCCAACTACTGTCTGCCCACCGCCTTCATTAAAACAGCCGCTCTCTTCCCTTCCCGCTCCCTCTTTGCCACTCTTCCTCCATCCTTTCCTCTCTTCCTCTCTCTCGTTTTAACACTCAGACACTGTGTGGGTGTGAACAGCGATCTGTCATACTGCAGAGCATCAAAAGAGCCATCAAGCACCTGTGGACTATGTCTCTCCGTTACACACACACACACACACACACACACACACACACACAAACAGCTCTATCACCATGGCCAGGTGTCTAATTATCTAAGCCTGCCTCCATTTTCACACATCTTGCTGGCCAAAAACACATCAGACACATTTTCTGTCTCGCACACACAAACAGACACACACAGACACACACATAATGTCTCACTCACAATTATCCAGTAAGAAAACAACTTATTGTACAATATATGGAGCCGATAAATCAACAATATGTTTTTTTTTTTTTTTTTTTACTGATACTAATCTTAAAAGCAGATACATGTGTATAATACATATACATATAGGTTATATATATATATATATATATATATATATATATATATATATATATTAGACCACCTGTCATAATAAAAACTAAAAATGTTATTGTCATTTATCAGGCACTAACCGAAACAACTAAATATTCTTTATTCACACATAAGAACCAAAAAAATCATATATTTTATTTTTTTTGTATGGCCTCCTTTGGTCCTTGATAGCAGCTTGAATTCTTGCTGGCATTATTTTTATGTACTTTTCCACAGTCTCTTTTGTTATTGACTTCCAGATAGTTTCTAGTTGTTCCCAAAGACTAGCTTTTGATGAAACTTTTGTGCAATCTATCTTTAAATCCATTAAATCCCAACAATAATTATATTTTGGCATTAGAAACACTACTGTGACTAAAGAGCTTACACATACTGGTGTGGATTAACCATTACAGAAGCATAAAAAATTATTTTGGTAATCACCAATACTGTTAGTTTAGGGCAGCTGTGGCACAAACCTTACAATGGGTGGTGGTCTAATAAATTTGTTAAGCACTAGTGCCGGCTCAACATCGTGATGTCCGTCAGCCATCAGCGATGGACGATGACATCATCTATCGGCCTAACTCTAGTGGAAACCATGTTTTCTAATAATATTACCAAGGAAGCAGCATGTATATTGAAAATAGAAGAGGGCCTAAAACAGACCTTTGCAGTACTCCATAATTTACTAATGTTAACCTGGATAATTCGCCATTTAAATAAACAAAATGGTAACGGTCTGATAGGTACGATCTAGACCACCTTAATGCCTGTCCCTAATTACCAGTGTAATTTTGTAATCAATCTAAGAGTATGTCATGATCTATAGTGTCGAACGCAGCACTAAGATCAAGTAAAACTAGTATTAAGATGCAGCCTTGGTCAAAATCCTGACTGAAATGTATCATAAATATCTTTTTTTTTTTTTTTTGGCAAGAAGGAGCACAATTGAGCATACTTTATTTTTACTCAATATTTACTCAAAAGTCAAAAACAGAAATTGTAAACTATTCATTGACAAGACTGTCGGCAGATTTTGGAACTGACATGAGGTGAAATGATGACTAATGAATGATATGTTACTAGTCTTAGCGGTGAAGCTATGTGTATTTGTGTGTGCTTTTTGTTGTTAAGACAGTATCCATAGATCAAATGACATCTTAACACGCCTGAATGAAATATTTAACACTGTTTCCTAACCAGGCATAAAACGATAAAATGACAAGCGATAAAAGTTTGCGTTTTGTTCATAGCTAATGGCAAGCGACAGGACATTTTTTCAAATGCTCAGTTACGGATTTCTATAGCGTCACACTGGGTAGCTGCCCTGTCTATATAAAAAATATCAGTGGTTCAAATCCTGTTCCACAAGTGTCCACTAAACATCAATTATCATCTGATTAATCGTGGGGGGGTTAGGACCTACCCCATCTGAGGGTTGTCCCCCCCTAAAAATATAATTAAAATTGAAATTTTTAAAAATGCATCTGTCAATCAAACTAAATCCAAATCCATTACGAAATATGAAAGACTCTAACATGAATCAGAGACAACATAAAGTGCACAGGTGGCATAAGTTTGGAAAGCATTGTGATGATGCAATGTGAGACTGTTTTCCCACAATGCTTTGGGCCTTCCAAGTACAACAGTATTAACTCAAAGAAGCATGTGATTGATTACAGGTGGACCTGCATCTTTTTTATATTAATGTCTCCTTTCCTCTTAAAGTTAAACAGCAGATGCTGATGCTCAGAGCAACAATTGGTTTCTTAAATCCTCTCTCTTCAATCTGCATGCTCTCTCTTTCTTAACAACACATTCTCAGACAAAAATAAATCGTCTTTTTCACTCCTCCTTCATTCTCTGTCTCTATAAAAGAAATGAGAGGGCGTTAAACGGACCCTGGTGGGGTAAACCCATGCCACACACAGACCTTACAATCAACACACCAGAAGCACAGATTCACTGACAGAACAGAAGGCTATATTTATCAAATGAGGGAGAGAGATCACCGCCACACATTGATGCATATACTTTCGGTCATGTTCCTGAACAAAGAACCACAGCAAGCCCGCTAAGCGTACATTAAAAAGGGAAACAGCCCAAAATATGACAAAAATGTTGCCGCTTATTTCCGTGAGAGATGAAAGCTCTGGGTTACAAAGAGGCTGCTATAGTCTGGATCTCTCCGCTGTCTCCTATAAAATAGCACAGCCCAGAGAATAACATGTTTGCTGTTACCACCATTCACGCATAGCGGCCAGCATCACCAGAGCACTTCAAATGCAACATATAGAGTATAGTAACAGAGAATAATGCTTCAAAATATACAGTGTGTGCGAGTACTTGCTGGAGTGTGTCCACATGACAATATAAGATTAAGGATTGTGACAAAGCTAGTAAACGCAGAGAAGTATTCCAGCTTAAGCTGAATTGACAGCATCTGTGGCATATGTTTATTAACACCAAAAAATGTTCCACTTGTTTCTCCTTTTCTTTTAAAAAGCCAAAAATCTGGGTTACAATGAGAAACGTATGAAAACGGGGCCAATCCATAAGCATAAAAAAACTCTTAACTGTTTTAATAGTATAGCCACAAAGCATAAACAATACATATGTTAACATGATTTCAGTGTGAAAAAGCAGCTCTTCTGTATAGTTACATCTAATTTTACAACTTTGTTGCCATGATGATAGAATGCAATAAATCCTAAAATGACTGTGAAAATTATTTCAACAGTCATTTTTGCTTCAAAAATTGCTTCAAAAATTCCCTATTCACTTACATTGTAAGTGCTTCACTGTAACCTTGGTTTATTCTTTTTCCCCCACCAAAGAAAACACTGAGTGTATCAAAATAATGTTTCAGTGCTAATCAACATGTTGTAGACTGAGTTTAACTTGTACTGAACCCGCAATATTTCTTTAAAGGATTGCTGTAAAATCAATTTGGAGGCATGAGAAATTAGATTTCTGGCCACAACTGCAGTGTCATTACCCACGATACTTCATTCAGAGTTCACAAACCATAAGACAGGGTACCGCCAGTGCAGAGTTTAGAGCTATAGGACAGTGTACTGGAAAAATTATGTAGAAGAGCCAAAACATGCAGAAACACCACATGGAAACAATCTGTCAGTGCAAAATGAGTATAAATTTTAGGCAAGAGAGTGAGAGAGACTAGAAAGAAATTAAACAACAGAAGAAAGTCAAATATATATAATGTCATAGACATAAAAAAGAGTCAAGTTTGAGAGTATAAATAGGTATAAGATGGGTAATAAGAATAAAAAAGGTAATAAAGCTTGTGTGCATTAAAAAATAGAGATGGGTCTGGTTGCAAAACTTACCCTTGTAAGAGAGCTTGAGTCTGGGCACATTATCTTTGGTGTGCTGGGGTGCAACTCTTCCAGGTAAAGCCACCCCACACAACAGCAGAAAAATCCCAACTAGGTAATCCATGGTGCTGGAGCGCTGGCCTCCAGCCCAGGGGGGCTTGCAGCCCACAGTGCCCAGAGCAAAGTGCTTCCCTCTGGGATAGCCGAGATCTTCGGAGTCCCTCCTTACTTCAAAAGATCCAGCGCCTGGAGCTTCTCCCCAAGGAGGCAATCCGAAATCAGATCCCAAGTGAGACAGGAGACGGGGGTTCACATGGCTCCATGTGGGGGGCGTTTCACCAGTCGTGGGGGTAAAGGTGTACTCCTCTGGGATGCGTTCTCGGACACTAGTGGGGAGGACTGGAGAGTGGGGTTCTGTGTTTGTGGGAGAGGTAGAGTTTCAGTAAGGGATCCAGCAGACCCTCTCTCCGCTCCGGCTTCACACACACTCTCACACACACTCTTTTACAGACTGCTTCTGCTTGTGTCCACGGCTCAGCCTGAATGAGAAGGAGAGGGAGAGAGAGAAGTACACCATCCACCGGAGCGCAGGAGGGGAGGGGAGGAGAGGGAGGGGGAGCAGCTGAAGGGGGAGGAGGAGGTTGAACGAGGGAGCGGAGCTGAAAGGAGAGGTATGCGAAAGACTCTTCTGCAAAGGTTTGCTTGCTCTGTCTGTGTCCTTCTTTTCTGCATCGCTTATACACTGCACCTTCAATGCATTGTCTTCCCAGCTGCTCTCTCCTTTTTGGCTTTTTTGACAGACCATCATATTTCGTCACATTCCTAGCCTCTAAAATATTTCTGTCTGTCCAGTATGTTTGCCTAGATTGAAGTGTTTTTGAGAAATAAAATATATATAAAATAATGCTAAATAAAAATATATAAAAGATTAGCTATAGATTCACAACTCAAAGTTTGGGTAATATAGTATATATTAATAAATATTAGTAAAATAATGATGAATACAATAATAAAATTGTAAAAATTCTATCTATCTATCTATCTATCTATCTATCTGACTGTCTGACTCTGTCTGTCTATCTGTCTGTCTGTATCTGTATCTATCAGATTTGAGTACTAATATATTAATAGAACAAAATATCTATCTATCTTATGTCTGTATATCAGATTTGAGTAATAATGAAAAAAAGAAAAATATCTAAATAAATAAATTAATTAATTAATAAATCCTCTGCTATTTTAAGGTGTTTCTATGAAAGCTTGTTTCTGCCACCAAATAAAAATTTAAAAAGGTCATTTCAACTTTTTATCTCGCAATTCTGACTTCTTTTCTTAGAATTGTGAGATACAAACTCACAATGGCAAGAAATAAAGTCGAATTGCAAGATATAAACTCACAATTACAAAAATAAAGTCAGAATTGCGAGTTATACACTCAAATTTGTGCATTACAAAATCACAATTGCTAGAAAGAAAGTCAGAATTACGAAATATAACTTGCAATTCTAGATATTTTCTCACAATTCTCACTTCTGACTCACAATTGCGAGTTATAAAATCCAAATCTGAGGAAAAAGATTGAATTTTCTTACAATTTTGACTTTATAACTTACAATTCTGACTTTATAACTCGCAATTGTGTTATAAAGTCAGAATTGCGAGATATAAACACAATTCTGATTAAAAAAACATGCAACTGCGACTTTATATTATGCAATTCTGACTTTATAACTCGCAATTGCTTGTTTATATCACACAATTCAGACTTTATAATTCGAAATTGTGAGTTTATATCATGCAATTCAGAGATAAAAACTTGCAATTACCTTTTTTATTATTTTTTTCAGTGGCGGACACAAGCTTCCATATATTTCTCTCTTTGTCATTGTGAGAAATATGTTCCTCTTTGGTGTCCACTAACCAATTTCACTAAAATATGAGGCAAGTAAATCAGATGTACTGATAATCCTAAAAACAAATCAAAAAGTGAAACATCGAGCCAGTCTACAGCTAGAATATCCTGCATTCTTACCTCTCACTGACTCTCTGCTTGTTGTAACAAAGCCTCTGATAGACAGAGGTGTTAATGTGTGATTTTTCACCCCTGAGTGCTAAAGACAAAAGTGCCTCACAAACACCAGCTGAGTGTGTAAAGGTATTTCACAACCTTGCAAATGTGTTAAAAAAAAGCAGAGATCTCTCAATGCCTTTAGCATGTCCGTATGTAAGTGTTTCCTGCTTTCATGAGCGGGTCTGTGCCAATACCTCATCACCTTTACTATCAAACATGCTCTTTAGGTGTTTACACTACATTGTGGGGATGATGGACATACCCTACAACCTCCACACCTCCTTATATTAGAAGGCTAAAAAACATCCACCTGCAGCCTGGTCTCCATCAACCCACAGCAGAGACCGTATCCCAGGTCGATCTGCTGGCATGTCGAAATTTTCCTCTGGTTGTTGCTCTCTCGTACAGCAGCTATGTGAAGGGGATTTGTCAGGGCGCTTTGACTAATGATGTCTTAATGTATTGCGACTCGCAGTGCACTAAAATGAGATAGCTCATTGACAACTAGTTTCCAGAAGCCTGTCAGTAGCAATGTGGTAAATATAGCCTCCGAAACATGAGATCAACAGAGGAGCGGCCTCCTCGAAACACAGCGAATGAATCCTGTCAGTCAGAGAGGCTTTGATAAACAGGGCATTTATGTTGGGATATAAGCTTGTAAAGTGTTCTTATAATCATTAGTGCAAATGCAATGGGTCATTGACACCTGTTGGTGTGGAATGATTTGTGCAATCTACTATATAAATAACAAATGTAAATAATTATCTATCTGTCACTTACAACTAGGCCTATAGGCAAATGTCCACATTGCTAGCGTGTATATACATGCAAGATCACACATGTGCATGCAAAAATCAATAATATGTAGGTGTCTCCCTGCATCCACTCTTAGGAGTGACTGAAGGTGATATGAGCAATGGTTGATTACTACAAATGAGTTTGTTGTCTAATTTTCCAAATAAAATATCCAAGAAAATCAAGTAAATTCATGTGAGAAGGATCAACAGTATCAACCAGGATCATCAAAATACCACACAATGTTTTCTTAAAAATGTATTAATCAAAATGAATAATTGAGATCACAATCTAAATAAAGTTTTTTGTTAAACTTTAATTATGATTTTTCAGTTTTTGTCATAGTTGTGCAGCATTTCAGCAATTTATTTAACCTCTCTACCTTCACCTTCACTCTCTCATTCAACTAGCCTTTTTTCCCTTCCTGTATTCTGTTCTTTAGAGGTCATTGTCATGACTATTACGGTAACTGCCGGCCACGTTCAAGGTTCCACTCTGCCGGAAGGAACTTCCTGTTTGAGAGGTCACTCTTCCTGTCTGAGTAACACACAGCAGTGACGTCTCTCCAAACCATATGCACCAAGTCAGCAGATATTACTAAACCACACGCACATGCACTTACCCTCCTGAAGGAGTTTTGGTTTAGGTGAGAGGGGAATGATGGGAGTGGAGGAAAGGAAGGAAGGATGGAAAAAGAAAGAGAGGAGAGGAGAGGTGTAATGTTTGCGTGGCATAAGAAGTCAGTCTCCACTCTACCCACATCCTCCACTCGCAGTGATGACAGATCGGATGCCTTGGTCTGCTCAATCAACACATGGCCCAGTGAAAGAGAGAAGCAGAGAGAGAGAGAGCAGTAAAAAAACACAAATCACATCTGCTCATGAACAACAAGCCTGTAGATTGGAATTCTGTGTAGCGATCAACACAAGTGAAATGATTTAGTGCTGTTGTAAGAGATTAGATAGATAGATAGATAGATAGATAGATTAAACATTAAACATTATGTGAAGTGTATTAGCCGGACAGGATTTAAACTTCGTCAGCTGAAGACCCAAGTTTGGTTTGAAGACTAAAAATGTACCAAGCACAATGTTCTCTCAACATTCCTGATTTCTAACACACACTTACAGCGTTCGCCGTAGTCTTGCAGCTGTCAGAGCAGAAATGAAAGCTGGTGCTCTCCATGTTTTTCTGTCCTGGGTGCCTTCATATGTAAATTGCGTGAGCTTATTTTGTCCAGTAGATCGAAAGATCTGAAAAAACCCATACATTTACCCTCCCCTCGAAGAAATCAGGAAAGAAGTGGTTGAAAGTGGACAAAAGAGACAGATGAAAATACCAGGTGTAAACGGGTGTGTCTCACTCTTCCACTTGTGATCCGATCGACAAAAATGGATCTTAATATCAGGTGTAAACAGAGCCTAAGAGAAAAGAGATGCCAAAAAAGAACTATCACACACAATTTCATGAGATACACAGAATTTGCATGGCATATACAGCTATAAAGCAGAAATACCAAAGCAGACATGGCCAAAAACAAGCCTCTCTCTCTCTCTCTCTCCCTCTCAAGAGAGTAGGCAAGTAACTCTTGGGCTTCATCACACTCCAAAAAAAAGAGAGGAAGCTGAGAACGTAATCACTTTACCAGAGATTCCTGCTGGAACAGCAAAGCCCCCTGGAACATGTACTCTATTAGTTGATGTAATAGAGAGGTGTTACACCAGCAGAAGACAGGAGGTGATGAGAGAGAGCGAGCGCTGATGACGTTGTGTGCTAAGATACCTTGAAATGGTTAAATCTGACTTTTAACATTTTTATTATAGATGCAAAAATGCAAACAATCTCTTTTATACTTGGAATATATTAAAAACTTTGGTCACACTTTAGATTAGGGTCCAATTCTCACTGTTATGTAACTATTAAATATGACTTTTGCATCAATAAACCCCTAATTACTGATTATTAATAGTTAAATGTAGGTAGGATTAAGAAATGTAAAATATGGCCATGCAGAATAAGGCATTAATAGGTGCTTTATAAGTACTAATAAACAGCCAATATCCTAGTTATATGCATGCTAATAAACAACTAGTAAATAGTGAGAATTGGACCCTAAACTGAAGTGTTACCAAAATCTTTTTTACTTGTTTTATTACAGCACTGTGAACTTCATGACGGAGAGCACACAGATTCTGCCCTGAATTCATCAGTGGACTCATGTCCACTTCCATTTCGGAAAAGGGGTGTTTCCTCTGTTTCATCGGAGGGGCAGGAGTCAGAGGTCAGCCTTCATTTTACAAAAGAGAGCACAGTTCTTACCATGCAGGCGACAGGTTTCATAATCTACCGTTCCACCCTCCACATGCCCCCACCGTGACACCACCCACCCCCCTCATGCTTTTGATATTAAATCTATTTGTTTGTAAACAGAATGTAAATAAACAGTGATGAAGCACATTATGATGTATGGGTAAAATGGCACCCTCATAAAAACATCAAAAAAAGAGTATTGAGAAACCGGGCTGAATTTTTTTTTTATCAGTAATTTTTTTTCCCGTCTATCACAGTGGAGGAAGCATCCCGCAGCGTCTTTGCCACAGATGCATCCGTTCCAGCGGTGCATCAACAGGGTCTTCAAATTTCAGAAGTGATTTACAGAGCAGAACAGAGGAAGAAAGAAAAAAAAAACTCTGATTCATAATGTCTGACAGTGTCTGGGCTTGTCTTACAGGTGATGTAATATGAGTGGCAGACAGCAGGATGAGATGGAGATATATCGCCGTGTGGTTTGCCGTGGGAGAATCTCAAGTTAAAATGAGTGCAAATGGAAAGAGTTTTTGAGTTGTCAGTTAACCAAGTAAAATATTCAAGCTAAAAATGAGAAAAGCTAATAAAAAACCCTACGATAATGTACTGAGGTTGTACCATGAAACACAGCCTAACAAGTATAGTCTGATTCTTGAATAAATGACTCTTATAAACCAGTTTTTTTTTAGTGAATCAAAAAGTGCAAACAGTGTAGTCTGATTCCTCAAAAAATGACTTATATGAACTGGTTCTTTTTAGTGAATCAAAAACATACAGTATAACCAGTGTCAGATTCCCAAACAAATTACTCTTATGAATGGTTCTCTTTAGTCAAACAAAATCAGTGCAACAAGTATAGACTGGTTGTTTTAATACATAGTAGTTCAAAAAGTCGTCTAACGAATTCTTCACTAAACAGAATACATCAGAGTGGTTACTGAATCAACATCTGACTCACTTACTGAACACACATACATATAATAGTAGCCAACTAACAAAGAACAAGTTTTTGGTACTTTTTTGTTAGTGAAAAGATTAATTATAGCCCTATTACTTGCTTTAATAGACTCTGTACCTAAAAAGAATCACTATTAAACTGTTACTGAAGTATTCAGGTCAGAACAAACAACACTAGTTCCAGGGTAGATTCTGAAATGGCTTTGAATGGATGTGCAGGTCTCCGCTCCGGATCACAGGAGTTTATTGTCTGTTGGAGTGCTCCTAAAAAGCACTAGTGATGTGGAAAGGCCTAGCCAAGTTTGTGAGGAAGCTGAACTAATCCAGGAGGCAAAAGGTCTTTTTAAATCTCATGTATATGTAAATGTTGTGTGGCGTCAGTGAATGGCTCGGTCCGAAGAGCTTAACTCCAGATCGGCTGAGACAACAGAAAAGCGCTCATTATTCCATTTGTGTAACCCAATCAGAAGGCTTAAGCTGGCAGAAAATCCCCCCTGCAACCCCCAGTCAAGGTGAATTGGGGTTAAGAAGGACACAGAAAGAGCATTAGCTTCTTTGCATGGATGCTGAAATTAAAATGTAACCAAATCAAATGGAGAGTTTCAGCTACAGAGGTCAATTACTGTATTGGGACCAATAAACAAAGCTTGTTTGGAAATGGTAAGTGGGCTTTACGAAGCTCAAAAAAGTTGAAAAATCAACCAAAGACATACAAAGTACTGGTGTGAGTCTAAGCAAACTGTTCAGATGGAGAGATGGAGATCTTTGGCCACAGCGTCGCATCTCATTACTATTTTCAGTGCCTCGCACCATGAACACAGCATTTTTAAGTTGTGTCAAGTGAAAAAAACAGTTTATAAAGTTTTAAACTTTTACAGTTGACTCAAAACTTAGTTCCATTCAGTTGACCCCTGGACTAAAGGTACATTTTTGACACAAATATCGCTGAAAATGATGCTATACCCAATCCCCAAAATACAAGCCGTCCCTTTTGGGTACGATATGTTTGTGTATACTAATCAAAAATTTCAAATGTAATAAAATTAAATGTAAAACACCTTTAAAATATAGTAAATCACACAATTTCCATATAAATAAAAAAAAAAAAAAATTTAAAATAAAAACTTTTTTTTTACTATTAATTTCTTTAGGGACAAAACTTTTTTAATGAGGCAGGGGGAGGAAATTACTGATTTACTGAAACAAAGGACACCAAATCTCTCGTCTTAGATATTGTTGTCAGGCACTAGGCTCTGCAGCTTGGGAAAACTGTCACAGTGACACTGCAGTCCAGCCTGCATCTCTATTAAACATTTACACACTTGTGAAACAAATAAAAACTAACCACCGGCACTCAAGTTACAGCCAAGCAGAGGAGTCATATTTAATATGGAGCTGAAGTGCTGCCAAAAAATATCAGGGTAAAAGAGAGAAAGAGAGAGAGAACAGCAACTGTAATCCTCTTTCGTATGAAACCTGATGATCTGCGGTAAAATCCATTTTTATGGGGTGTTTTTGGTGAAGCGCTTAATTCGATTTGCTTTATTATGCACCGTTCTTGTGTTTAAGCAAAAATATAATGAGTCAGTCTGTGACTTGGTAACCTTATGTGACTGTCTATGAACTTGAAACGCTTACATCACACATTAACACGACAGTGCCACCGGGGAAAAGGCCTTTGTGACAGAAGCATGAGGGTGGATGATTGCACAAATAACCGGATGCTCTTCAACGTAGATGCTTCTCTTGGACACTGAATGTTTCCTGTGAAAGCGCAGTTAACACAATGTGGCATTGTGATGAGTCACAGAGTGTTTGCTGCTAGTGACGAAATCCAGCTGTGAGCATCTTCATTCAAAGAGCGAGAAACATGTTTTTCACGACAATGACACATGACACGACTTCAGGGACAGGTTCTGATTAGAAGTCCACATTTCCCGGCAAACAGGGAACGTTCTCAAACGTTCCCTAACATTCTAGCAAGGTTCTCTCAAAGTAATGAACATATGTTCTTCTAGTAGTGTTAATAGAACATTCATTTGAAGTTATTTGGCCTTTATTAATGCTCTCAAAACTTTAGCACAAAACAATATACATCGTTAATGGAACTTTTTTTCCGGAAACATTTATCTGAAATATTTCAGAACGTCCAGAGAACATTCAAAAGTAACATTCCCATAATGTTTGCAAATTATTAAATTTGGATTGGTCTCTAATGTTCACATAACCTAAAAAAAACATTTTAAAAACATTTTTAAAAACTAGACATTTTGAACGTTCAAAAATACCGTGTTCATAACTTAATGGGAACGTTAGCAAAACTTTCTTAGAATATATTTTCATTAGCTGGGTTGTCTCCCACCTGATGGCAGTATTTAAAGGGCTAGTTCACCCAAAAATGAAAATGATCCCATGATTTACTCCCCCTCAAGGCATCGTAGGTGTATATGACTTTTTTTCTTTCAGTCAAACACAGTCATTAAGTTATATTAAAAAATATTCTGGCTCTTCCAAGCTTTATAATGGGAGTGAATAGTAACCATGAATTTCAAGCCCAAAAAAAGCACATCCATCCATCATAAAAGTAATCCATATGGCCTCAAGGGGTTAATATAGGTTTTCTGAATCGAAGAGATGTGATTTTGTAAGAAAAGTATCCATATTTATATCTTTATAGACTATTATCATTAGCTTCCATGTTCGTAAAAGTTCACTCTTCCGCCGAAATCGGCTCGCGTACGGAAGCTAGTGATTCTAGTCTATAAAGTTATAAATATAGATATTTTTTCTTAAAAAAATGCATTGCTTTGCTTCAGAACGCCTTTATTAACCCCCTGGACCGTATGGATTACTTTTATAATGGATGGATGTGCTTTTTTTGGGCTTGAAAATCGCGGTTACTATTTACTCCTAATATAAAGCTTGGAACAGACAGAATATTTTTAATATAACTCTGATTGTGTTTGACTAAAAAAAGAAAGTAACATACACCTAGGATGGCTTGAGGGTGAGTAAATTATGGGATCATTTTCATTTTTGGGTAAACTATCCCTTTAAGTATCCATACGATGAAAGTCAATGAGATCATTTTGGACCTTGGTGTCTTTCATTGTATGGACAAAAACAGTTCCTCAAATTCTTCAAAATATCTTCTTTTGTGTTCCACAGAAGAAATGAAGTCATACAGGTTTGCAATGACATGAGGGTGAGTAAATGATAACAGAATTTTTGTGTGAGGTACCCCTTTAAAACGTTCTTCCAGGATTGACAGTTTGTGATAGTTTTCACCTGTGCTGGAACAGGCTAATGGACACATTTCCATGTTACCCAGAGGAAATCTTCATATGCAATGCGGGACACGTTTTTGGAAAGCACACATGCTTTTGTTAAACGCTGCCCGCAATTGGGCTACGTACACATTACTGAATAAGGCAAGTCAAGAGCTATTCAGGAAATAATGGAGGGCAAGACAAATTGTTCAGTTGCCATTTAGGATAATGAAGGGATATTTCTGCATGCAAATGAAACGCTGACACGCGCTTGTCCACACTACCACTGTCCTGCTTTCATTCCTCACCCCCCAAAACAATCAAGCTCTCAAAAAAATACAAGCTTCACAACCTAATTGTACATCAAACACAAATAACAAACCCATAAGATACAATGCAGATCCCCTCAATAGACTGAGTTGAGCTAAACTTTCATTTAAAAATTCTGTGTGGCCAATTACTTCAAAGAGAGGCTCTTTTTATGTGACTGCCATAGATTGAAAATGTAGCAGCATATCTAATTTCAAACAACTTTCAGGAAAAGTAAATAGTGTTTCCCCAGCCAACAAATCTGTCACTTGCAAGATTTGAGTTGAAATGAAGGAAAAAATTGCAGTGGGAGCATGTGGAAAACACTTATATGTTCATATCAGGGATAAGAAAATTTTTGAATTGAAGAACGAGTGTGAATTCAAATTTAATTGGCTCCAAATAATGGTGAATTTCATTCTGATTTGGGATAACAGGCAGTGGATTTTACTGAATTGCATTTCAAAGAAATTCAATACAGCTAATGCATTTACCAACATCCTGAGCCTGCGCAAAACCGTTAAAAAACTACTGTCAGGATTTACTAAAGTCACACAGTGAAAAATTAGTGCTGAAAAGGTGTGGACAGTTATTTTTGCAGCTGACCTTATTATATATGCATTTGTAGGAGTTTCCCCTTCAGACACAATATTTATAAGAGGAGAGTATTTAAATGAATCATGCAAAGTCATGTACTAAGGTTTAAGCTAGTCAATTTACTGGTATTTGCGCCATTATTTAATGCCCAAAAAGCATGTCTTAAAGATATAGTTCCCCCAAAAACAAAAATTTTGTCATCATTTACTCACCCTGAACACAAAAGAAGGTATTTTAAAGAATGTTGGTAACCAGACAGTTGACAGTAGCCAATGACTTCCATGGTATTTTTTCCCTAATATTCCTACTACTTCCTTCTTTTGTGTTCTTTAATGTGCAGATTCATTAAATTGTCAGTAAAAAAAATTGCTCAAATTATCAGTTTTTTCCAGTTTAACTTGACAAACATTCATTGAAGTTTGATGCAATTATGTGATCTGCATATTTTATATTGCAATTTATTACCACAATTGAAACACTCCATTATCTTTTATTGTCAAATAATAAGCATGTTTAGGGCATTTCCCCATAGCAGAAGGGGTCAAGTGATTAGAAGGAGGCCAGCACTGATTTACGCTGTGGGAATTCTTCAGTTAACTGAGATTCATAATTGAAATGAGATGTTTTCTGTCCTTGGTATGCATTTTACTGGGTCTGCAGGCTTTGTACATAAATAAGCTTTCTTTCAGTCCTCATTCCATTATGACATGCCATCCATCAGAGACGTCTAATGTGCATTCTGTGGTTCCTTTAGGGAAACACTAATAGGCTATTCAACTGTTGGCATTGGCGTTCATGACAATAACTTTTGGCTCAAGAAATAAAGACTTGGCTGGGAGCTGACATCTCTTTGAGATATTAATGTACATGCTGATCCGACAAGTATACTACTGTCATAATGATAGACAGTTAATCAAATACATAAAACCCAGATTTATAATAATCATAATTGTGACCAAAAACTGACAATCTCATAAACGCTTCTGTATAGAAAAGGGTTCACAATATTGTTATCAAGTATGTGCTGTTTAACATATTTTGGAAATAGTTATCGGTTGGCCAAGGCTCTTCTGGATGTAACCGCAGTAGAAATTCCCTGGCAAAAGATCAGTCTCATTCATTCCTTTCCAGACAATATCATCCTCTCGCTCCCATCAGCGAGACACTTCAGAAAACTGACGTGCTCCACTTTGAAAACAACCCCTTGTCCTGCTGGTGGGAACAGAGCTAAAGGATCGGCTAATGACCATGAATTATACCTCATCAGATCCACATACACACACATGCACACTGCTTAGGCTCTTATATACAGTCACTGATAACAGCTGTGTGCGAACCTTGTAGCTACTAGTAGGGATGGGTGATTTGTTGAATTAAAATGACTTCAGTAGCAAAAATGCTAATACAGTTGGTAAAATCAACTATTTGTTTATGTCATCACTCTGAACTACACACAAAAGTTTCCACAAGAAAGCTTTCAATTAATTAAAATGTAAAAAAAAAAAAAAAAAAAAAAAAAAAATATATATATATATATATATATATATATATACACACAGTATATATATGCAGGTAAATAGGTGTAGGTTCATTAATTGACGCATAAGTAAATGATTAAATATAATTTATAATGCTCATTTAGTGTAAAACTGTTTTGAAAACATCTGATGCATGTGTATTTTAGACACAATATTGTCTGCTTTTGTGCAATTTTCCCAACGAAAATATTACGGGTAAAGCCACAGCAGAACTGTTGTGCATCTCAGAGCAACACACAGTGGTGTTTAATTTTTGAACTAATCTGCGTTTTGAACGAATCAATCAGGTGATCCAATGATTCAATGACCCATTCATAAAGAGAGCCATTTACTTAATTCCTGAATGAATCAGCCGTTTGAACGAATCGAATGAATGAATGACTGAATGAATTGTGAATGACTCAATGACTCATTTAGACATTTACCACCACCTACTGGTAGTTTTAGTTTCTTATTTAGAGTATCATTTCATAAAAAATTTAAAAAATTAAAAAAATTGTATTAATAAAAAAAAACATTAAAAGGTATAGTTCACCCAAAATTTTAAATTCTGTCATCATTTATTCACCCTCATGGCCATTGAAGCATAAAAGTTTATGTGTAATAAATTCTATGTTAAATCAAATTAATTTTTTTTTCTAAAGCTAATTTTTGTAATGTCTATTTGATCCTTTTCTCATTTAACACAATAGTGACTTTAAATCTTTTGGGGATAATTTCTCAGATTTGTTGTGCGATTAATATGCGATTAATTAGACTAATTAATTGCCACATCGTGTAATTAATTGACAGCCCAAATATATATATACATGCAATTTTACCCAGCCCTAGCCAGTGTTACTTTAGCATCATCGAATTTTGTTAATAAATGTTTTGAATTTGATTATATTTTTATTTTGTCATTTTTATTAGTTTTACTTTTTTTAATATGTCTGCATAGTTTTAGTTTTAAGATTCAGTTATTTTTTAGTACTTCAACTTTAAATGAAAATGAGTTAATGGTTGTTTTATTTCAAGTAATGATTTTTTTATGGTTTAGATGCTACTGCTGGACAAAATGTGGCTTTTAGGGAGGAGCGTAACTTTGATGTGACTCCTGTGCCGATTGTAAAGTTAGACATGGGGGCTGGTGGCGGGAAAGCCACATCAATAACCTTTTCAGTTAGAACTATGACTGGCAACCTTTACTGTACCTGGAGGAATGCATACCTTAAGTCTCCTGCCCACTTAGTCTAAATATCATACCACCCCCTTTCAAAGAGCGTGCTGCATTCATCAGGTCATCTCTGTCACTTACAATGTTGCATCCGGGCCAGCTTTTCATCTATTAGCTGTCATTGTATTCGAAACACACCTCTTTTTACTCACAACACAACTAGCAGAGATTCAGCAGTGTCCTAGGGCAACGAAACCAAACAAGCATTCAGAGCCGCATCTGTCACTTTAGCAGCTCTGTGTTTGTCTTTGTGAGTTTGCGCTCCCATCATGCTCTGTCTCTGATGTTTTTGTGCGATTATCTGTTGGCCCAGTGGTGTTTTTGGCAAGATTAGCCCCTGACTCACTGTTGTTTCGGTAGCTTTTGAATGAGGCCTGTTCTTCTATCATACCCAGATCAGAAAATCCCTGTTAGCATTGTTAGTTTTGGACGAGGTGATTTTTTTTAGAGTTATGGGAAACTGTTATTTGAAAACTGTCGTTTGACTTCCAGCTATTGTGGTTACGTCATCTAGAACTTGTAAAATCTTTTGTAATTCCTTTATACTGATATTAAAGCACATGTATGAAGTCTCAGAAAATGAGGCAACATTTTGGAGTATACTTTAACAGTTACTTACAAATAAATTTAACTGTATGACACAACATTTTCCCCTCATACATCTTTCGTTAAAAAGAAAGAAAACCTGATGTGTCTCTCAAGTTACAACTTGAACAGTCAGATTTGGAAAAACGCAGACAGACCTTTGCGTTTGTTGGCTTGCAACTGTAATCCCTTAAATAGGGTTTAGGCACCCAAAGAAAACGTTTTTGTAAACGTTGCTTGTGCTGAAGACAAGTTTCACCTTTTCGGCTAATTCCTTTATGATTACCGTGGCTTTGCGACATACATGCAAGATTTACCCTAAAACAACATTTGTCAGGGAAAAATGTCATACAATCAGCAGTGCAAAGAGCAGACTTGCCCTTCATCTATACATATCTGTCAGCATGCGATCACAAATAAAGCCAATCGACTCAAAAAATTCATATATATTTCATGCAATACTCTTCAGAAAGTGCACACACACCTGCCTGTCTAATTCTCTGTTTAAGGAGACCACCCTAAGTCAAAATTTTTTCCTGACAACCTGACATACATGAGATCAAGGGATATGACTCATTTGAACAGGAATATCTACTGTATCAACAAACTTGTGGTTACGGACATTGAGTTGATGCATGTAGCAACACATTGCATTAATAACAATCAGAGAGTATTTTGCATGCTTGATGAGTCACAGAAGCAAATAAACTTACACACGCAATAATCCGCAATATTCAGACTTTGGCCACATGTTTGAGTAGGTCAGGGGGGTCTTGTTGGGTGGTGGCTCAGAGGGTGAGAGATTAACTCAAGCTGCGCAGGCAAAAAACTCCAGGGCCCTCCAGAAAAGACCAGCTCCAGGCCCCCGACCCGTCGGCTAATCCTGTCCCAGCTGCACCCAATCCGTCTGGGTTTGCAGAGCTACATCGCTGCAGCCCTGCGGCGCTAAGCCTCCAATAAGAGGCTTGGACAAGTCTGACAACCTGTCAAGCTGAGGACTTAATTAACCATCTAAAGTTAACCTGACTAATAGGAAAGAAAAAGATCCACTCAAGTAGTGCCACAAAAGAAGAGGGGGTCAATTCCTACTCTTCTTGCTGTTATTATGAATGGCGGGCACTCTACTAAATTGTCTTGGACGTTTTTGCATGCCTTGGAGTCATTCCTGTTATGGAGCACCATATGAACTCTGTAATGGAGCACCATACGAACTCTGTAACTTTTAAAAAAGTGAATAATTTAAAATCATTTAAGTACTCTATAAAAAGGCAGGGCTCGAAATTAACTTTTTTAACTTGGTAGCGCTAGTGCTCCTAACTCCAAAAATTTAAGAGCACCACAACTACAATATATATATATATATATATATATACACACACACACACTATATTGCCAAAAGTTTTGGGATACCTTTACATGCACATGAACTTTGTTCACATCCCATTCTTAATCCGTAGGGTTTAATATGGAGTTGGCCCACCCTTTGCAGCTATAACAGCCTCAGCTCTTCTGGGAAGGCTTTCCACAAGGTTTAGTGTGTTTATGGGGATTTTTAACCATTCTTCTAGAAGCGCATTTGTGAGGTCAGGCGGTGATGTTGGCAAGAAGGCCTGGCTTGCAGTCTCCGCTCTAATTCATCCCAAAGGTGTTCTATTGGGTTGAGGTCAGGACTCTGTGCAGGCCAGTCAAGTTCCTCTATACCAAACTCACTCATCCATGTCTTTATGGACCTTGTTTTGCGCACTGGTGCGCAGTCATAGTGGAACAGAAAGGGGCCATCCCCAAACTGTTCCCACAAAGTTGGGAGCATGAAATTGTCCAAAATGTCTTGGTATGCTGAAGCATTAAGAGTTCCTTTCACTGGAAGTAAGGGGCCAAGCCTAACCCCTGAAAAACAACCCCACACCATAATCCCCCTTCCACCAAACTTTACACTTGGCACAATGCAGTCAGGCAAGTGCCGTTCTCTTGGCAACCACCAAACCCAGACTTATCCATCGGATTGCCAGACAGAGAAGCGTGATTCGTCACTCCAGAAAACACATCTCCACTGCTCTAGAGTCCAGTGGCGGCGTGCTTTACACCACTGCATCCAACGTTTTGCATTGCACTTGGTGATGTAAGGGCTTGGATGCAGCTGCTCGGCCATGAAAACCCATTCCATGAAGCTCTCTACGCACTGTTCTTGAGCTAATCCGAAGGCCACATGAAGTTTGGAGGTCTGTAGCTATTGTCTCTGCGCACTGTGCACCTCAGCATGCGCTGACCCCGCTCTGTGATTTTACGTGGCCTACCACTTCATGGCTGAGTTGCTGTTGTTCCCAATTGCTTCCACTTTGTTATGATACCACTAACAGTTGGACTTATTGCACAGGTGGCAACCTATCACAGTACCATGCTTGAATTCACTGAGCTCCTGAGAGCGACCCATTCTTTCACAAATGTTTGTAGAAGCAGTTTGCATTCCTAGGTGCTTGATCTTATACACCTGTGGCCATAGAAGTGATTGGAACGCCTGAATTCAATGATTTGGAGGTGTGTCCCAATACTTTTGGCAATATAGTGTATATATATACAGGGCTTGACATTAACACCCATCAACCCCCCCCAAATGCAGTTGGATTTCAGTAGTGGCATGTAATACAGTCACTCCTACTAGTATACCTTTTCACTGACCCTTTGAGGCATGGACTCCACTAGACTCCTGAAGGTGTGCTGTGGTATCTGGCACCAAGATGTTAGCAGCAGATTCTTTAAGTCCTGTAAGTTGTGAGGTGGGTCCTCCATTTGTTTAGCACATCCCACAGATGCTTGATTGAATTGAGATCTGGGGAATTTGGAGGCCAAGTCAACACCTCAAACTCGTCGTTGTGCTCCTCAAACCATTCCTGAACCATTTTTGCTTTGTGGCAGGGTGCATTATCCTGCTGAAAGAGGCCACAGCCACCAGGGAATACCATTTCTATGAAAGGGTGTACATGGTCTGCAACAATGCTTAGGAAGGTGATAAGTGACAAAGTAACATTCACATGGATGGCAGGACCCAAGGTTTCTCAGCCGAACATTGCCTCAAGCATTACACTGCCTCTGCCGGCTTGCCTTCTTCCCATAGTGCATCCTGGTACCATGTGTTCCAGAGGTAAGCAACACACACGCACCCGACCATCCACGTGATGTAAAAGAAAACGTGATTCATGAGGCCAGACCACCTTCTTCCATTGCTCCGTGGTCCAGTTCTGATACTTACGTGCCCACTGTTGTATTCTGTGTGTATTCTGACACCTTTCTATCAGAACCAGCATTAACTTCTTGAGCAATCTGAGCTACAGTAGCTCGTCTGTTGGATCAGACCACACGGGCCAGCCTTCGCTCCCCACGTGCATCAATGAGCCTTGGCCACCCATGACTCCAGTTCACCACTGTTCCTTCCTTGGACCACTTTTGATAGATACTGACCACTGCAGACTGGAAACACCCCACAAGAGCTGCAGATTTGGAGATGCCATCTAACCATCTGGCCATCACAATTTGGCCCTTGTCAAACTCATTCAAATCCTTATGCTTGCCCATTTTTCCTGCTTCTAACACTTTGAGGACAAAATGTTCACTTGCTGCCTAATATATTCCACCCAGTAACAGGGGCCGTGATGAAGAGATAATCAGTGTTATTCACTTCACCTGTCAGTGGTCATAATATTATGCCTTATATTATACTATGCCTTAGATTATATTTATATTCAAAAGTTTGGGGTCAGTAAGATTTTTAAAAATGTCTTCGAAAGAAGTCTCTTATGCTCATCAAGGTTGCTATATCTGCTATTTCCAAATTCGCACAAAGAGTCTGCACCATCACACATCCCCCAACAGGAAGAACAAGAGACACTGTAGAAGACGGCAATCAACTGCGCATAACTTGTTTGTTTGCACAAGGTAAGGCTTTGTCAAAACTCAGTCAGCGCTGAAGAGTCTAGAGGCGCACGCTAGCTCGCTAACTTGTCTGAGTTAAAACAGAGTCTCACTTGACCTTCCTCTCTCCCTCCTCTCCATCACCGTTGAGTGTTTAAGCACACTATCTCCTTTCCGCCATAATGTGTTTAGAAATGTCACTCGCACCCCCTCCCTTTCAATCACTGTAATGTGTTTGACTGCGCTAACCCTCTTCCCTCTGGCTATAATGTGTGTAAAACTGTCATACATTCAGGCAACACTCTATCAAGGTAATGTGTTTGATTATTCCAGTCCCGGGCCTACTTTACAAAACGTGCCTGAGTGTACCAACAGCCCTTTTCCTGAACAGGGACGGACCAACCATATGAAGCAACAGAACCTTACCATGTTCAAATGAAATCTAAACCACACTGGATGCAGTATTTGAAATCAGTGTACTATGTAATCTGAGTCAGTGTAATGTGTAATCCGTCTCTGTGACCTCCAGCTGAATGACTGTCTGAGAGCTTCCAGGTGTATCATCAGATTTTCCACTTCTCTGCTCCCTTAAATCTCATTCTTTCTTTCCTGGCACCTTCCGCCATTTCAGCCTAAGCCACTTTGATTCTTTTTCCCCCATCAACTCTCACTTCTTTCCTTGCTTAACCCACTTCAGTCCTTTTTTTCTTCGACTACAAAACACATTGCATTGCCTCTTGAACTTTTTGTTATTCTGTCCCTTTTGCCAACATTCTTCCCCCCTAAATCTTCTCACTTTCCGTCAACAAACTGTCTCTTTCCCGCTGACTCGCTCTCTGTGCGCTACTGTTCCGAGAGCCAGAGGTTGCCGAAGAAAAGCACACTGCGCCGCGCAGTAATAGCAGTGTTCCAGTGCGGTACAGCTAATGATGTGTAGCTGTTAACCTCCGAGGTGTGGACTCTGGCTGTGGAGAGATCACCCACGGAGAGGTAGCCCCAACTCTACAAACGCCCCTAACTCACACCACATCTTAAAGCCTTTGTGTGCTCCTTAATACTGTATCCAACTTGTTAACATGCTTATTTGAATCTCAAACTGTTGTCTAAGGAATTACACACTCTGTGGCTATTTATTTCCCCAAATTATTTTTTTGCACAGCAGACTAAAGATGAAGTTTTCCAGAGATTCTGATGTTATCTCAGCTGAGACTTTCCCTGCTTTACTGTATGTACATGAAAGGTGATTTTAAAGGGATAATTCACCCCAGAATTAAATGTCATCATTTACTCACCCTGATGCCTTTCCAAACCTGTTCTGTGGAACAAAAAAAATATATATATTTAAGATATTTGAATAATGTCCAAGCTGCTCTTTTCTATGCAAGGAAATAGCAACCAAAGCTGACAAGCTTGATTTTCAATGTTAAATAATAAAATAAATAAATAAATAATACTAATTTAAATTTCAGTATGTTCCTATAACACAAATCTATGTTATAGTTTATTATTGATTGATTGATTGATGCATTTATGGTTCTTTTTCCCCCTCATATAAACTTGACAGCTTTTAGTCCCTATCCACTTTGCATGGGAAGAGAGCAGCATGAACATACTTTGCAGCTTCTCCTTTTATGTTCCACGGAAGAAAGATTCATATGGCTTTGGGATCACCAGTGTTATTTTAGTATTATTTATATACTATTAAAAGTATATATTAATATGTTTAATGTGCTTTTTTTTTTTTTTTAAGTTTCAGTTTACAATAATAACACCAGGGATCACATGAGGGTGAGTAAATGATAATGGAATTTTTATTTTGGGATGAACTAATCCTTTAAGTTCACAGTAATTCCGAGCAGCACGTCTAAATCCCTTGGCACCTATTTCCTTATTAGCCAATAATGCTGGTCTGTTTAGCATCAAATTAAATTCTTAAGGAGTCAGTAGGGAGTAATTTAATCAATTAACCTTTTTCCATTGGAAATTACTTCAGGAATGTGGTCTGGCCTGAAGTCCAGTGCAACCCACTTGGTAACCAACTAAGAGCTCTGAGTGGAGCCCACATGAAGCATGTGAGTGTGTTCTTGAGTGTGTGAGTGGATGAAACCCGTGTGGTCGGGTAAAACATAAAGAGACTGACATTAATAAATCCTAAATCAGGCTACGCTCACATAAACACTCTATTGTTCTTTGAAGTTTCTCTGTAGTCTTGCAGACGGCAAATCATACATCACACTCAGACAAACACCGGGGTCCTGGGGGCCACGGCTCCAGCTTGTCCCTGCACCCTCAACAACTCACCCTTCGGCCTCATACAGCCTGCGTGTCCCCGAAAAATCATCTTTCCCAAGGGCTGAACCCCCAGGTTAACAATGGCTGGCTGTGTGAATGGAGTCTACGGGATGATCAATTGACCTTCCCATGTATCACAGCGGATAAAGTTGATGCCAAATCACCGAAAAAGGACAAACACCATTAATATGGTCATGTACTAAACTGACAGGTGATATTTCAGAACACCAAATGCCAAGACATTCAGTTGCATCCAAAAAGTCAGAGTCTACTAAAGACAATGCTTCTAATGGGTCTATTTTGGTCCTACTTAAATATATATTTAAAATTATATAAAAAATGCAATTCTTACATATATTGACTTAAATTAAAAACGTTCATCACAAAAGAAGTGCAAAAATAATTTTGATACTATTTATATAAACATATAATATTGCAGCTACACTGCTTATTAATATTTGAAAATCCAAAAAATATAAAAAAGTAAGTGATATCATAGAGAGGACACCAGCAGAGCCTTATGACTTTGTCAATGTCAATAAGTCTCTTAAAATAGTAGATATTTTGACCTTTTTATGACACGGCAAGGTTAGTTTAGGGTGTAAAAATGTCATGTGGTATGACATCCCAAAATCTTAAAAATATTTATTAATTAATGATTCATAATGTAGGTGTAAGGTGTAAGGAAAATATGTTATTACTTTTTACTTGATGAATACACCACATGAAGTCATTCATTTGAAACCTTTCTTGAAAATGTTTTGTTTTTTTAACAAACAAGAATAAAAGAGTACATTTCTACAAACTTGGCACATGTTTTTAAAGATTTTTCTTCATCAGCAGCAGTTTTAAACATCCCGCTTTCAATTAGAATTACAAATTTTATTTGTACTATAAAGCGGATCTCCAGTGTGTTTATGTTTTTACTCATGGTAGTCTGACCTCAATGGACTGAACAGATTATATTAACCTGTCAAAGTGGGCGGAGCCTTAGCGCACACCTAACTATTACATAATTGACGTGGACCAGTGGCTACTTCAAAGATGTTTACCAGCTGATATTTCTGGAAATTTCACTTTAGCAAGCTCATTTGAACTCCTGAAACAAACTTACTTTTGGCCTGATTTTGTTCGAAATGACGCCACACTAATTCACTCTTCAATTTCGCTTTAAGTATACTGAGGCTTTAAAGGTTTTCTGTACACCAACCCATGTCTAAGCAGTCCAGGTGTGTCAGTTCCCAGCAGCCAATTATTTCCCACTTGAGTAAGAGCAGAACAGCCATACTGAAACTACATTCTCCCTCAAACCCTTTGGCACTGTTTGAACAGGGGTCACCAGTTTAACACAAAGTCCCTTAATGGACGCGGGCAAGAGAACGAGGGTCAAAGTGTCATGTTTGCTGTGCCTGGGGCATATCACAACACACAGGGCCAATGGCAGCCAAAGAAAGAGTTGAAAGAGCCAACGTTTGGACAAGCCAAAGCTTATCTACATATAAGAGGGACAGAGAGGAACAGATTGTGATGGAGGAGGGGGGAGAAGAGGAAGGGCACAAAACTAAAGACAAAAAAGAATACAGGTACGTTTCTGAAACCGAGCCAGGAAGAGAGGGGAGGATAAAGACAAACAGGAGCTGCATGCGGACAGGTTGCTGCCTATCAGGGCGTGTAATGGAGAAGATAATAGAGTGATGACAGTCGTGACTGGTATCCAGTTCAATCAATCACAGCATGCTGTCAGTCACAGCACTGATGCTTTATTGACAGAGTCAGGCTGTCCGATAGCATTAACCCCCCATTCACAGCCAGACTAACCTACAACACAAACTAATGTGTGTTGTTGACAACAGATGCCTTTGAACCGGATCAATAACGGCACGGGTTTGTTGAGAACAGTCAGGGTCAGTGCTTAAATTCAAGGGCCAGATGAGTCGACTATACAATAAAGATCCTGAGTGGGTTCTCTTACAGTTTTGATCAAAATAATATGAAGTATTTTGCCATGACATGACATCACAGCCATATAACAACTTTGTTTTTGTGCTGACTGTGAAGAACTGCAAGAAAATTGTCTGTTTAATCTCGCAGATTCCCTCATGCATTTGACCTCTGCATGACTGAACTTTAATGCTTCACAGGTTCCATTAAAACCCAGGATCACACGTCGATAAGAACCAGCCCGACATTGACCTAAACCCTGAAGCCTGTATTAGCCGACATGTCAATGTCATTGATGAGCCATTCGTTCCGGTTCGAACTGATACGAGACAAAACTGCATGTGCAGCTCATTACCCATAATGCTGCAGTGGCCAACACTATATCTATCCAATTTCCCCAATAGCTTTTTTCCTTCATTCTCTTAGCATTTAATTTGTCTCCTGTCTCAAAGTCTGCAATTAATTCAGATTGAACCACTAAAGTGCTAATATATATTATACACATTCACACACAACTATATAGTGTATACACATATTATATATGTGTGTGTGTATATATATATATATATATATATATGTATACAGGTTTTGTCCTAGCAAGTCCCCACATCTCTTTCTTTTCAAACCTGCATCTAAACTGTTTCTGCTGTCTATTTTGGCAACAAATTACACTCTTTTTTTGCTTCTTCACACTCCTCTGGCACAGTTACACACACACCGTTCTTTGGACCGGGCTCGCGGGAGAAGCTGAAAACAGACAGGACCAATTTTCTGCTAATTGAAGCTCAGGAAATTGCTCCTCATTTTGATTTACTGCCACACAGCCAGATAGACATGTGATCCTCTGCCATCCTCCACTAGTTCTCACCACAGGTGTGTCTGTGTGTGTGAGAGAGAGAAACAGATGGAGACGGAAAGATACACTATCCATCGCCCATACTCTTCTAGTCCACAGGTGCAGAGGTCACACCTCTGGATATTAATTTGACTTAAATACAACATGAACTCTCTCAGAGGTCAGACGCATCGGGAGAAACACTCAAGCCCTTTGACTTCTACTGCAGTCTGATTTTAAAGCTGCCACGGTAATTCAATTGATTTCATATTTTCTTGAAAGCCCATGAGGGATGCGGTCAGTTGATTTATGGTGACTGTAATAATATTTCAATAGCCGCAAGACACTTTTTTTGAGCCCGAAAACAGACATGCGGTATAATCAGATCAGTGTTATTTTAGTATTGTTTATATACTAATATAGTATTTAGTAATATTTTTAATTATTTTTAAGTTTCAGTTTATTTTAATTTGTTTAAAGTTTAAGTAATTTTATTATGTGCTTTTGTCATTTTTAGTAGTTGTTTATTTCTATATAGCTTTATATAGGTTTATAATTTTCGTTTACATTTTTCATCTAATATTTTTATTTTATTTTATTTTATTTTAGCTGTATTTCAGTTGCCGAAAATTATTTTAATAGCTTTGGTTTTAGTTTTAGTTAACAATAACAACATCCTGTACAACATGTAATCTACGAAGACGTATCTGATCATAATTCATAACAGCAGATTGTCAGATCTCCCATGTCAGAGGGCATCAGGTGCTGACCTAAGCAAACGAGATAAAATCTTGATAAACAATGAAACAATAACCCTTATAAGGAGATTAGATTATTACCCATGACCCAGACCCTCTTTAGGGAAATGTACTTCCTGATTGGATCTCCCACATAATGGATAGGAAATGAATGACTTTAGTAGTATATCGCTTTAAAATATCACTTGTTTCTGCTTTGTCTACCTCCTTTCCACCCCACCAGCCCCCCATAAAACTATTTCCTGTAACATTCTCCCGTCTGTGTTCGCTCTGCATGTCTGGATCTCTCTCCCTGTATTCATTCTCTCTCTGGTTGTTTCTCCGTTGGCTCTTATTTGTTGTTTCAGAGCAGCAGGGTGAGATCCCGCTGCAGAGACATCAAGAATGTTTATTTGGGATATGTGAGGCTCGCCACATCTTTGACAGTTTATGTGCTTATGGAGACAATAACATCGCTTTTTGATGGATTCAGCGGTTCGGTACAGTTCCATTTTAATGGCAGTGAATGGAACTTTTGAATGAGCACAAACGCTTTCCCCCCTGGACCGAATCCAAGCCTTGGATGACAAGAATCCAGCATATTGAGTTTATTTACTGTGGGACTGGAGTAAAAACAAGACCACGTCTCCTAATGAGAGGGAAATAACTCTGAGAATGCATATTTCGGCGTCAAAAGTGCCGCATACACAGTCACAAATACACTTTTGGCGAGTATATCTGACCTTGCCTGACATTTACTGTTGGTCATTCGTATCCGAGAGGCTTGCTTTGACCTCGGCCTGAGCTGATCGATACAGAGATACATGTTTTAACACACAAAATCACTTACCAATCAATAGCGCGACATTGCCAAACAGAGACGTCTTTCAGATACGTATCACTCAATAAGACAAGAGCACAATCGATGGATACTTTGCGAAAAGCTCATCCATCCCGCACTGACATGTTTTCCAACAACTGACACTATTATTTATCTGTGTGTGAAAGCACGGGTGGGATTGGACATCGTGTTGCACATATAGGCTGTTTTAATGAGACTGTGACCTTTTCTTCATGAAGCAGCGGGCCATGTTCTCTGAACTTGAATAAATCCTCTTTTCCTGTCAAATTACCCGGCCATGCTAGTGGCATTTCACTTTATCGATCTCTGGCGTATACACATGCACAAACACGTTTTAAGGGCACACGCATAAATATTTATACATAGACTGCATTTTAAAACCGTCGATCCTGTTGTTCATTCATATTCATCATTAGTACGGCTCATAGACTAAAAACGGTATGTCCCACCACTTCTGATTCTGAAAGTAATCAGACAAATTATGATTTCTGCCAGGTGGATGATAAAACAAGTGAAAAATATCCCATAGACTTACAATGAAGGAGAGACCTGAGACCTTAAAATGCATTAAAAGGCACACTGAAAAGATTCAAATTGCCTTTTCAGTTTTATCACAACTGATTGCAACTGATGCTAAGCAAAATTGAAAAAAGAAAAATAATTTGGGGTCAGTAGTATTTAAAAAAAAAAAAGAAATTAATACTAATTCTATTTCAAACAAATGCTGTTCTTCTGAACTTACTATTCATCACAAAAAAAAAAAAAAAATCATGAAAAAATATAAAAACTATAGAGTAGTATAGCATCCTTCATATCACAGAAAAGTCTTTAGTTTTATCGTATTTATAAAAGATACATACGCTGTACCGAGTCTTTCCGAAAACAGCCGAGCGCCTGGAGGCGTGTCCTGTAAGCGGAGATAGAGTGACGAGCTGTCATGCGCAGCTTTTGTGTAGAGATCGGCTGCAAGCTATCAATGGTCAGCTAAACAAATATATTTAAACACACGTGTTTCCATGGTTATTTTAATAACAAATATCGAGAGCGCATCAATGTAATGTGTGAGCACAAAACTCTCAGCTCCACTTAAGGCTGGGTTCTTTGGGAAGCAAGGTTATCTTTCCCTCACAACCAAAAACACACTTCTTTGGTGACATTGTTGATTTTGTGAAGTCCTGTGACCTGTGCAGCGCTGCCAACGACTTCCGTAAAGCCGAACGCGCGTTGATGGGCGTGCTCTTGCTCTGGTCGACGTGTGCGCACGCGCTCTTCCAGGAGAAGTGCCCGTACAAGGAATTCCGCCCCCATTTACGTAACATGTGCGGGGCTCCTTACATACCGAATGTATTGGTGTGGTATTTGTTATTTTAATCACCAAATATAATTATAAATTAGTCTTAAATTCTTTTAAAATTTGCAATAAAAAATCTCAGAAAAAAATCATAGGTGTGCCAGTAAGCATCTACTTAGCAACCACCCAGAAGACACAAGTCATAAGCAAACACAACTCACACTGTCTTCCAAAAATGTAAAAATCTAGTTTTCTCTATCTAAACATCTCCACTCATGGCATTTCTTCTCGCATTTTCTTCAGTAAAACACTCATTTGTGCTGCTCTACTGACTCTTCAAGGGTCTGTTAGGGATGAAATGTCACTATATGGACTCAGTGTGTGTGTGTGTGTGTGTGTGTGTGTACAGGGGGCTGTAATTTTAGCACTCAAAGTAGCTCTATATCCAGTCCCACCAGCTCATTAGGAAATGTCATCTTGTGTCAACAACAACGCTTGACTGGCTCTCAACACTTATGAAGCCTCTGCAATCCCTTGTCTCTCTTCCTCCCTTGCTCTTACTCTTTTCTCCACCTTTTATGAGTCATTATGATCAGTTCAAAATTTTGAACATCTCTACAAGATTTGGGGGCTGTGTTTTTCCTCCATGAATAATTTGCCCTACACCCTTCTACCTTTCTGTCTCCCTATCATATGTTGCAGTGGGTCTATTAAAACAGGAGCCTCTGACAGTAAAAGTGAGTGGTCCGTTGTGACTGATACAACCATCCATCATAACATTCGGTATGTGTCTCCTGAGGGTCTTTCTCCACTTCTGGCCGTCCCCTTAATGAACTGCTGCCATCACTCACTCACACACCTGCAGTCAGGCCAGCATGTGTGGGCTTAGACTCAATAAAACTGTATTATGTCCTGGCTGTGGTTTCCAAATAATTATAGTGTAAGGGGAAGCAATGGGAAAAACAACAACTGTTTAACTGTATTCCGCATGCACGTTACGACATAAGCAATGTCCATCTGCAGTATGCTGTCACACCAGGTGGGTGACGTGACCGCAATTTTAATACAGCAATTCACAATACAGCAATTCACAATACAGCATATTTACTTGGAATTTAACCCCCTAAATATTTTATAATAGTATATTTACATGGAATTTAACCTCCAAATGTTTTATAATTTTTTTATTATTTATTATTAAACTAATAAATTATTTTTAATGAATGCCTATTTTTCCTATCATTTAGAGACTTAAATAAATCTAATTTACCCCTTTCATTTAATTCAAGTATTTATTTTATTTTAAAATGTATCAGTATATATACATAAACCTAATTAAGATCAGTAAATTCTACTTATTCCGTTAAAAAAAAAACAATTGTTCATTGCTAGTTCATGATACGTAATGCATTGAATAATGTTAGCCAACCTTATTGTGAAGAGTTACCAAAGTGAAAGACTCAAAAATAAATCAGTAATATGTGAAAAATCATTGCATTTTTTAATCTACTGTACAATAGCTAATATGCAAACTCGCACACCTGTGATGTTGTTACAATGTAGCTCAAAACCATAGACGACCTACAGTTACAGTAGACTTGCATCAGACATATGTGTGAAGCATTAAAACTAAAATCAACAAAACTGTCTTGTCCACAGAAAAAAAAGTTACATTGCACATTTAAAACTATCCAGGGCTGAATAGTTAATCATACAGACAGACTCTGCATCTCTGAATGCACAAATAAATGTGGTGCACGATATGAGGCAGAGAAAACCGCACACACAAACATACAGAGACGCTGCTGTTGCAGTAAACAGGCTGATGCAGCAATGCAGTGGCTGATTATAGAACGCTGCAGCAGTCGGGCAGACTACAAAACACAGAGACGCACAACAAAGCAGCGTTGCAGCTGCAGCAATGCAGCCAGAGCAATTGATGCCAGAGCTGCAGAAAAGAACAGAGAGGCAGCTGACAGTTCTGTTATTAGGGTCAGAGAGTTCATCGCTGACAGCTCAACTTCCCCTCTGCTTTTAAAACAAGGAATGTATATGACACCTATAGACGCTACCTGGGTGGCGGTAAAAAGGAGGTGTTACACACCTTTTAACAATTAAATATCAAAAACACAATTTTAAATGAATGTGGTATATATGGAGACGGTGCAGTGGGGGGTGATCGATGTGGGTTTGTGGGTTTGTGGGTTTGGCTTTGTGAAAGTTATATATGTGCTTTACTTAAATAAACCATTAGTCCACTCTCAAAGTTTACTCCATTAGGAGGGTGAAAGATAGAGCGCAGAGAATATACAGAGCCACATATGCTTACAAAGAGTTTTTCCTCAAAAACCATGTTTAACCTCTCAGCCCTTACTTCTATCTTTAATCTTCAATACAGAAATACAAAAATATATGTTTTGTGACTACAGTGGTTCAACCTTAATATTAAGAAGCGACGAGAATACTTTTTGTGGCAATTTCAAAACGCTGCTTGAAGTTTCGAAGCTTTACAAATCTTTTGTTTAGAATCAGTGGTTCAGAGCGCGTATAAAACTGCCAAAGTCACGTGATGTCAGTAAACGAGGCTTCGTTACATCATAAGTGTTTCGAAATTTCAATGGTTCACCACTGGAGGGCGTGACTTTGGCAGTTTGATACGCGCTCCGAACCACTGATTCAAAACAAAAGATTCGTAAAGCTTTGAAGCTTCACGAAGCAGTGTTTTGAAATGACCCATCACTAGATATTGTTGAATAAAGTCGTTATTTTGTTTTTTTTGTGTTCTGAAGATGAACGAAGGTCTTACAGGTGTGGGGTGAACTAACCCTTTAAGTCATAAAAAGTTGCTCCAGTGTATATGGCTTGCCAAAAGAACCATGCAAAATGAATCAATTATCACTTTTTTTTGCTAGTAATGCAACAAAAATCCCTAAATTTAAGTTAATTTTCACAGAAAATCCTAAAATCCATCCTAGTTTACTTTATCATGTTCATCAGAGTTCATGAAAAAAAAAATAACTCTGTCTGATGCATGAACAAATCATTGTTTTGTGTCAGATCTATTCAATGAATCAGCTAATCCCGTTCACAAAAACAGTGAATGATTTATTCATGAATCAGACTTATTTGGTTCTGTCCAACTCAGTGACTCAATGATCCAGTCACAGGAGAGGAATGCTTTTACAACCTTTTTGAAAAGAGTAGATCATTTACTCAACATCATGTTATTCCAAAACTTTATGACTGTCTTTATTGCATGGAACATAATACTTTGATAAATGTGTCATTTTGTGGCTTTTTTTTTTTTTTTGGTCCATGCAATGGAAGTCAGTTGACATAAATGTTGTTTTGTTCACGACAACGATCTTCAGTTTTTTTGCGTAAACTGTCCCTTCGAAGTTTAAAAACACTCTATTCATTGTCATTGCACAATGAGTAATTAATAAAAAATTCTCCTTTTGTCTTCCATCAAAAAAAGTCATACGAGTTTTGGAACAACACGAAGGTGAGTAACTAATGTCAGAATTTTCATTTTGGGAACTAATCCTTCAAGTATTTCAGTTCCTTCACATCTTACAGGTGACATTTACAGGTGGCCCTTTAAACAGGCAAAGCCATTGGCCCTTAAATAGCCCTAGGGATCCTTGTGGTTGGGCGACCTCTAACCCCTGACCTCAGAAGCTGCTGACTTATTACTCAATGCGTCATGCAATTCTGGAATGTTTCGAGCCAATGGCAGGAAAGCTGGAGGGTTAGCCACCATCTCGATTCACTAATTGATCTCTGAGCGCGAGAGCGCTGAAATGAGTGTGCGATTGGGATCAAGCGGGCAAGACAAGAGGACAAACAGACAGAAAGAATATCTTTCCATACCTTAGAGATATTGAAAAATGGGGTCAGAGCCCTTTGGCCCTGTGGGTTGAAATAGCACCCGGAGCTTATTGACTGTAAACACAGAGAGATGAGTGAGCTACTTGTGGAGAGCACTTCTATCTTGATGTATTTTTTTTTACCCCAATGCAGGTCTAAACCATTGAAGAAACACTTAAACTCACTTACTGTCAGAATGAAATAGAATATTGTGTGCTGTAAGGCATTTATTGGCTTTTAAAGGATGAAATGTCAACCAATCACACACATTCCCAGTCCCTATCATATCCAGTAGGGTGTTCTGAGGTATATGGCTTTCCAATTGAATCATCTATCACTTTTTTCTCCTAGTAATGCAACTTTAAGACAACAACATTTAATATGATTGATGAATATGGACAACAAGCTTGCAAATTATAAAAGCATATTAACTTGACATTCCTCAACTCACCATCGCACAGAGGTCCGGAGAGGACGTATCGCTCATGAACACCAATCAAAACAATGTCAAACAATTTGAATTATTATGAATTATTATATCTCTTGAAACATATTACATTAAAACAAACATTTAATCAATGGTAGTACAGTAGAATGGGTTGACGTTTTTATAAAAGGCCATTGTGAGCTGCTGAGGAGGTAGAAAATAATAGAAGGTCTAGAAATTTGAACCAGATGTGTGTGTGGAGAGAGAAAGAGTGTTTAATTGGCTGGACAAAGACTGGATGGTGATTTTTAAGGGGCGTGTGGTTTTTGAAACATGTTTGGTCGGTGCAATTAAGAAAAAAATAAAGAGAGGGTAACACGGGATGCATAAACATGGTTTGAGGATTTGCAGGCCATTTTGTGTCCTTTTATTATGAGAAGAAAGAGAAAATGAGTTGGAGAGAGTGGAAAAAAAGGTGAAAGAAAGAACAGTGGGTAGAGGTGAGAATAAAAAAGACTTATTTACATAAGAGACTTGAAACAGAGTTGCATAAGTATTATCTCTTTAATATCACAATTGTTTGTTAGTTTGCTAAAGAATTAATTCACTTCAGAATTAAAATTTCCTAATAATTTACTGAGCCCCATGTCATCCAAGATGTGTATGTCTTTCTTTCTTCAGCTGAAAAGAAATTATGTTTTTGAGGAAAACATTCCAGGATTTTTCTCCATATAGTGGACTTCATGGTGGGGCAACAGACTGAAAGTCCAAATTGCAGTTTCAATGCAGCTTCAAAGGGCTCTACACGATCCCAGCCAAGGAATAAGGGTCTTATCTAGCGAAACGATCATTCATTTTCTAAAAAAAAAAAAAAAAAAAAAAATGTATATACTTTTTTGACGTAGGTGGAAGTACTGCAGTAGGGCGAAAAACTCCATCTCATTTTCGCCTCCAACTTCAAAATTGTCCGACATCAATTTTGTTTTACTTTTATTTTTTTTTTTGTAAAGGCTGTTTGACTTAGTCTTTGCACGTTCGCTTTTGTAAACACTCGATACTTCCGCCTATGTGACGTGACCTTTCCAACGTGACCTTTCCAATACGTGACCTTTCCAACGTGATTACATAATACGTTGCACTAGAGCTAGTGCAAGATGAGCATTTGTTTTTTTTAGAAAATGACCAATAGTTTTGCTAGACAAGACCCTTATTCCTCGGCTGGGATCATGTAGAGCCCTTTGAAGCTGCATTGAAACTGCAATTTGGACCTTCAACCCGTTGTACCCCAGCGAAGTCCACTATATGGAGAAAAATCCTGGAATGTTTTCCTCAAAAACATTAATTTCTTTTCGACTGAAGAAAGAAAGACATAAACATCTTGGATGATATGGGGTGAGTAAATTATCAGGAAATTTTAATTCTGAAGTGAACTAATTCTTTAAGCCGTCCAAAAAAAATCTCATATGTGTCTCCTTATGAGTTCAGAAAGAAGAGATAAATAAAAATCAAAATGGAGTACAGAGCTATAAAAAGAATGTGGATAGCATAGCTCATGTTTTTTAATCTTAGATGAATTTAATAAGAAATATTATATCGAACATATATGTGCATACATATATAAATATACATACATTTTTGGTATTTCAATATATTATTATTAATTAATTTAATTAAAAACTATTTGATTTTTATATAATTTTATTTAAATTTTATTTATATATTTTTGGGGGAAATTTCTGACTTATTATTATCATATTCTTCCTAGACTAAAATATTTGAGTTAATATATTTTCTTTTTATAGCTCTATATTTTAATTTCTGTTTAGGAGAAACACATGAGACTAAGTTGACTTTAACTAAATCATAAAGAACTCTATTCAATATCCTGAGATAGAAAAGAGCAACCACTGAGCAATATAAAAGCAGAGAGATAAAGCAATAAAGAGAAAGAGTGAAGTGGGCTGATGGTAACATGAGTATTTATAACCGAGAGGCCGTGACACAGCAGAATGCTGGGCCATGTTTGGTGTGGACTGTCACATCGTGACATCCCGACTTCACATCACACTAACGAGGAGAGGTCTTGACTTCAGCTCTTATAACTCATCCTGAACGCTGACCTTATAACCCAGACGCTTCGCCACATACTCTCAGCTTCAAAACTTCCACGCGACACACTCCGGCTCGATGTATGCGGGAGCTGCAACACATTAGAGCCCGACGAAACCATTTCCACTTCACTAGGACAACAATCAGACAAGTTGACAGACGTCTACAACAACAACAACAAAAAAGCGACTTCAACTGGAGGAAGCTGAACTGCTTTTACATGCTAAAAGCTGATACTTTTGGGGGGTCAAATTTTGATCTCTTTTTTATTCACAAACCATTTAAATGAAAACCATTCTTCCAGATTTGCAAACCAAACATGTTCCAGGTGTGTGTGAGTGTCTGAATGCAAGCATTGGCAGTGTGAAAACCAAAGCAAAGCTCGGAGCTGTAAACAGGAGGTGCAAATTCATGTAGGGTTTATAACGGCTTCAAGTGCCCCCTATAAAGAACATATGTCACCCCATCAGTTTTTATTATCAGGTGTCAGTTGTACTGATTGTTCTGACATATGTTTCATAAACCCAGAGAGATTGTAAATCAATGGGTGACCATTACTAATATATGAACAAGGACAAAGGACCAGTGGCCTTCAACTATGGCTCAGTTCAGAAAAAGCTTTGCCCAAACTGAACAAAGTGAAATGCTTTATTTAGTTCAGCTTAACTGTCTACCGAAATGTTCAATACAGCACTGAAAAGACAGATAATGCACAGAGAGGCAATAACAAACTCTATGGTACTAAACACAAAAACACACAAGCAAAACATTGACTGAATGAAATATCGGCCACTTTAGATTAATGACCAACTCACGGTATTGGCCGCTGTAATTTATTGACAGCTGTTAGGTGATTGTGGCCCACCAGAGTGTAGAATGGCAAGTAGTCTGGGAAATCGACCTCCATTAAATACTGTCCAGATCTAGCCATTCAGCGTGAGATTGCTTTGTGACATATTACCCCTGCCGATACTTCACATAACAGTCCATGAAGCTGAGCACACAATATGCCGCTGAAGACTTGTTCATTGCACCTCCTCGCATCATTTACAGCGACAAGCCCTTTCCAGATTTGAGATTTACTCTGTTATGTTTGATTAACATGTTGATTTTGATTAAAGTCGTTAAAGGGACGTCTTTTTCAAAGTATTAAATCAAGAGTGAACCGCTATGATTTAAAATGCATTGGTTTGCATTTAAAATAATGAGAGCTATCCTTCAAACTTTGTTTTCTATTACAACAGAGTTATGGTTCTTTAATCATGTATAAACTGCCAAACAGAAGTTTTTAAAAAAAATAAAAAAAATAAGATTTACACCTGAGTGATTTCTTTATTACTGTTCCTATATAATGAAACAATTTCAATAAATCGGCATTTTAATTTCCTCTCAGTGGGAGACTGCGTCGATGGTTGATGCCAGGGAGAGGGCAAGAGGAAATGAAACACAAATGCCCTTCACAAGCGAAGTTAACATGTCTGTGACTACAGGAGCTGGCAGAGACTCCGTCCAGTGCTTAATGTGTTCCCTGGAATGGAACAACAGAACGGTCTTGATGACCTTCAGCACAAGCACACACCCAGTGAGACGCGCAAGATCTGTGACTACTGTGGACAGCAGCCAGAAACTACCTAAAAGAGTGAGAAATGCAAGAAAATTAATAAGGAATAAGGGAAATAAGGGGAAAAGGGCAGGTTCTTCTAATATACAATAAATAGAGCTTCCAATATATATAATATATATTAGAGCAGTCAAAATTAACATTCATGCAATGTTCATCCAATGTTATTTAAGAATGTTCATTTAAAAAATAAAGAGAAATAAAAAATAAGCATGGACATTAATAGAGAGTTGGCTTTACATCCATCCATCCATGTATCTACCCATCTATGGATTTATCTATAAATGTAAACATCTATCCATCCGTGTATTAATCTATATCTACCCATCTATCCATCCATCCATCCATCCATCCATCCATCCTTCCATTCATCCATCCATGTATCAATCTACGTATGTATCTACCCATCCATCCATCCATCCATCCATGTATCTACCCATCTATCTATGAATGTAAACATCCATCCATCCATCCATCAATCTATGTATCTACCCATCTACCGACCTATGCATCCATCCATGTATCAATCTGTGTCTACCTATCCATGCATCCATCCATCCATCCATCCATCCATCCATCCATCCATCCATCCATTTATTCATGTATCTACCCATCTATCCATCCACCCATGTATCAATCTATGTATCTACCCATCCATCTATGCATCCATCTATTCATCCATCAATCTATGGATCTACCCATCTATCAATGTATCAATCTACTGTATGTATCTACCCATCAATATATCCCATCCATCCTTCCATGTACCAATCTATGTATCTACCCATGCATCCATCCATCCATCCATCCATCTACCCATCTATCTATGAATGTAAACATCCATCCATCCATCATCCATCCATCCATCCATCCATGTATCTATCATTTATGTATCTACCAATGTATCCCATCCATCCATCCATGTATCAATCTACTGTATGTATCTACCCATCAGTGTATTTATCCATCCATCCATACATTCATCCATCTACTTCTCAACTTTCAAAATTTATTTCATGTTAATTCTACATCCTTACAATTTCTGATTCTATTTCTTCCTGAATTAAAACTCAAAGACTGAATTGGTATCTAAAAGGCATTCTCAAATGAATTGTGAATGGTGCACAACCCTGTTATAACCCTCTCTTCTGCGTAGGCTTTCCACCAGATGTTACAACATGGCTGTGGGGATTCACTCTCATTCATACACAAGCATCAGTGAGGTCAGGCCATGATGTTGGGTGATAGGGTCCAGCTTGCAATCTGCATTCAAATGTATACCAAAAGGTGTTCAGGTCTGGGCTTTGTATAGGCCAGTCAAATTCTTTCACACCAGACTCAATTAGACTCGTAAATTATTTCTTTATCTACATCGCTTTGTGCACAGGGCCATTGTGATTCTGGGCCCCATTCTTTTAAAAATGTTTGTCTAAGGAGATTACATGGCTGCATGGTTGATTTTAAGCACCTGCTGGTGATGTAGCTGAAATAGTCAAACCCATTAATTAGAAGTTCACATACCTTCAGCTATATAATGTATAATTAATTATTTCTTTTAAAATGAATAACATTTACTTACATTGCACTTCAAAATCTTACATTTAATTCAACGTGTTATTTGCTGTTTCTTTGTAATTATTTGTAAAATTAAATATATTAAGGATTCTCAAAGAAATTAGCTACATACATATAATACATAACTTCAATGTACCTGTTTTACATTAACCAGCAAAGATGTTTGTGACAAATGAAACAAATACCTTTGATCCAGTGCAATTTCAAGACGTTTTAAACAGCTGATGTGGGCACGGTGGAGCTAATTTTGGATGTGTTTCATTTCTGCTCTTTAAACCTGAATAAGAGAAATGGCAGCTAACAATGGACACTTCCTGCCATGGGTCACTGCAACTTCACATCCTCTGTACTATAACGCAATGTGTTAAAATGAGAAGAATGTTTCTGGAAATGAACCTTTGCATTAATTAAAAATAACTGTGGCTTTTCCACAAACATGATGCTAAACATTGTCTTAATTAGGGAAAGAATATATATATATATAAATATATGGATGTATAGATAGATAGATAGATAGATCTTCTTCAAAAAGTTCCTGCATCAACAATCTTCTGGTAAATTTTCTTTGCGAATCAGCATAGTAATTAAAACTGGGCAAATCCATCATTGTCTCCTGAAGTCCGACTCATAAATACCACAAGGACACGATCTGCGCACTGTACAGAATTGTGGGTGATTGTGTTAGTGGCTCCATGGACTAGTGGTCCAAATGAAGGCGGTCTTTAACGCTGGCTCAGCAGAGAGGGCTGCGTCTCATTCACCACTCTGATTACCTTACATCAGCCGCCTGTCTTCAGTTGGATTGATCTCGCAACCAAGCCTTGCATTTTCAAAAATCTATTTCATTCTCTGTTCCCTCTCACTTGTAGTATTCAGCTCTCCCAACCCACACAGGTTTTTCCATTTTCTCCACCCTTCAAACTAATTTATTAGCCAGTTGTCTTTTCTTCTCTCATTTTCTTTACGCTTCTGTTTTTTTTTTTTTCAAACAGCTTACGGATGCCCCTCCAGAGGTCGAAGCACCCGAACCTTCAACTTGATATTTCTAAGATAGCAGAGTTGTCTCCGCCTTTCTTCATCTAACTACCGTTTTCCTGGTTGCCAGCACCTTGGCATAATCTTCTGTGACAGATCTGGCCCTCCTCTGGCATTCCCGTCGCCATGGAGAGAACCAAACACAGAGACGTTTTTATTCAGCTCAAAAGAAAAGCTCTTGACATGATAAATACAGCTCTGTCATGTCTCCCGAACTCATCTGCACACGTTTAAAAGCGTGAAACAAGACACCAGACTCTAAAGGTGGGAATCCTGCTCAACTAGCGCATCCACACAACACAAAGGCCAATGTTTGGCCCATCTTTACAGATCCGAAACATTTGGAGGGATTGTCTCTAAGATCTTCCATGATGAATGATCAAATAGAGGTGTGTTGGTTTGTCTTTAATCAAAAACTGGTTCCTTAGTTACCTAGATCCTAGTTTTAGCCTCAGACGGCGCACCCATGTACCGCCCACAACCAGCTTACTGACCGATGATACATAATGCACACAGAAATGACTGGATGAAATCAAGGGTTTCAATCTGGTCATCGACTTTACGCAACTTTCATACTCATACTCATACTTTTTATCAGTCTGCCTGGGAACAGTATTTAGAGTAGGATAAAATAATCATTGGATTTTCCAGGTTAGTGCAATCAAATCTGTTGAATTATGGCATTAACCTGTAAATAAATAAAATTAAATGTCAGAAAAATAATAATTGTCTATTAAGATTCAGATCATGAAGCCTATGCACATTTATTTTACACACTGTTTTCATGCATAATTTATTCATGTTAGTTCATTTTCTAAAATAATATCTTTATTTACATTCATATTTATCTCTTTTTATTCATTTCATCAATTTTTCCATTTTTATTAATTTCATTATAACATTATTCTTTTTTACATTTTTATTCATTCCATTCTAAGTTTGTAAAATTCATTTGTTTGAATACAGGTGCTGGTCATATAATTAGAATATCATCAAAAAGTTGATTTATTTCACTAATTCCATTCAAAAAGTGAAACTTGTATATTATATTCATTCATTACACACAGACTGATATATTTCAAATGTTTATTTCTTTTAATTTTGATGACTATAACTGACAACTAAGGAAAATCCCATATTCAGTACCTCAGAAAATCAGAATATTGTGAAAAGGTTCAATATTGAAGACACCTTGTGCCACACTCTAATCAGCTAATTAACTCAAAACACTTGCAAAGGCCTTTAAATGGTCTCTCAGTCTAGTTCTGTAGGCTACACAATCATGGGGAAGACTGCTGACTTGACAGTTGTCCAAAAGACGACCATTGACACCTTGCACAAGGAGGGCAAGACACTAAAGGTCTTTGCAAAAGAGGCTGGCTGTTCACAGAGCTCTGTGTCCTAGCACATTAATAGAGAGGCGAAGGGAAGGAAAAGATGTGGTAGAAAAAAGTGTACAAGCAATAGGGATAACCGCACCCTGGAGAGGATTGTGAAACAAAACCCATTCAAAAATGTGGGGGAGATTCACAAAGAGTGGACTGCAGCTGGAGTCAGTGCTTCAAGAACCACTACGCACAGATGTATGAAAGACATGGGTTTCAGCTGTCGCACTCCTTGAACTCTTGAACAACAGGCAGCATCAGAAGCGTCTCGCCTGGGCTAAAGACAAAAAGGACTGGACTACTGCTGAGTGGTCCACAGTTATGTTCTCTGATAAAAGTAAATTTTGCATTTCTTTTGGAAATCAGGAGTCCCAGAGTCTAGAGGAAGAGAGGAGAGGCACACAATCCACGCTGCTTGAGGTCCAGTGTAAAGTTTCCATGGTCAGTGATGGTTTGGGGTGCCATGTCATCTGCTGGTGTTGGTCCACTGTGTTTTCTGAGGTCCAAGGTCAATGCAGCCGTATACCAGGAAGTTTTAAAGCACTTCATGCTTCCTGCTGCTGACCAACTTTATGGAGATGCAGATTTCATTTTTCAACAGGACTTGGCACCTGCACACAGTGCCAAAGCTACCAGTACCTGGTTTAAGGACCATGGTATCCCTGTTCTTAATTGGCCAGCAAACTCGCCTGACCTTAACCCCATAGAAAATCTATGAGGTATTGTGAAGAGGAAGATGCGATATGCCAGACCCAACAATGCAGAAGAGCTGAAGGCCACTATCAGAGTAACCTGGGCTCTTATAACACCTGAGCAGTGCCACATACTGATCGACTCCATGCCACGCCGCATTGCTGCAGTAATTCAGGCAAAAGGAGCCCCAACTAAGTATTGAGTTCTGTACATGCTCATACTTTTCATGTTCATACTTTTCAGTTGGCCAAGATTTCTAAAAATCCTTTCTTTGTATTGGTCTTAAGTAATATTCTAATTTTCTGAGATACTGAATTTGGGATTTTCCTTAGTTGTCAGTTATAATCATCTAAATTAAAAGAAATAAAAATTTGAAATATATCAGTCTGTGTGTAATGAATGAATATAATATACAAGTTTGAGTTTTTGAATGGAATTGGTGAAATAAATCAACTTTTTGATGATATTCTAATTATATGACCAGCACCTGTATTTTATACATATTAGAATTCATTTTCCCTACGTCAGTGTATTATGGTGATATAATCTTTGATAAAGTCTCACCTAAATGGCACGTCGTTGTTGGGGGGAATCCTAGAAACCTTGAAACCCTAGGGGGTAATTTAAATAATTTAAATAATTACACACTTACTCACTGTGTAAACATTTTACCATAAACAAGGTCAAATGGAGTTATAAGGTTTTTAACCAGCCAATTTCAGAGAATTTCAGACATACATGTTTAGTTCATTTAGGCATTACGTGTTCATCAACTTACTTATAAAGTTTATTGTAGCTATGTGGATGGTCAGTTTTTTCTGATATTTGGCCAAAATTTCATGTTATAAAAAATGAAGTGCTGCGCACAGGCTATTCGAGCGTTGGAATTATGATGGTATTCTGGCCAGCTGGGAACTCGTGAAGAGCTTATAAAATGTGTAAAGGAGTCAAAACAGCGGCGGGAATCCTTCCGTCAAACACAAACGATCAGCTGCGTGGAGACACACGTCGGATGCCTGTGATGGGCAAACTCGCGACTATGACGAGAAAAAACGATATGCGTGAGGATTCTGTCCTTTTTAGCATCTCATCTTCCTGTTTTTGGTTCGTTTACATGTCTTTGGTCCGTGTTGCGTTCATATATCATTCAAACTGCACCAGAGTTCATTTGGAAGTGGACAGAGACTGCTGAAAAGATGGGTTTCGGTCTTGTTTGGTGCGCACCAGGGTTCGGATGGCAGCATTCACACATGTTCAAATGAACTGCACTAACAGAGCAATCGCACCAGGGTTCGTGTTAATCGAACCAAACATGACAAGTGTGAACACACCCTAAGACAGTACTGGCTATGACTCAAAGACAAATGCTTGACTAAGAGGGCTTTCACACTGCAAACTGCAAACTATTTTGAGGAGACAGCTGGTTACCATTCATTTGCTGCTCTGATTGCATTCGCAAAGCACCAATACACTGCAGGCTCACTCCTGCTCGAATCCAAGGTAAGTCATCAACACTATCATCTCTTACATGTGATTTATTTTAGTTAATATATTATAATCAGCTAAAACGCATGCGCAGGTTACTTTACCGAAGACTCAGACCACCTCCTTCAGATAGTCTCGGGTTCGGTACCCCAGTGTGCACCTGGGTTCGCATGACAGTTTTCACATTAGCAATTTTTCATGTGAACCGTGCCCCGTTTCGAACTAAACTGCTAGTGTGAAAGCCCCCTTATAAGAGCACACAGTCAAAAGTCTTGCTACATGATACTACCTTGATAGCCAAACCTGTGAAATAATGATTATAAATAATTTTAAAAAGAATTCATCCTCAGGAGAAATGGAGAATGCATCTAAAACAAATTCACTCCTACAAGCTATGCAACGCCTTAACAAAAATCAATACAGTAATTTTCTACTTAGATAACCCAATTCCTCAAGAGTGATTTTTTAATTTCCTCCAAGAGCATCTTCGATTATTCAATTAAGAAGTCCATTCAAGGGCTGAACCAGCAATGAGGTGACAGTTTTCAAATCTGTTTCTCTTGTTCTCGATTAAAACCAATCTGTCTGCAGCACATGCAGGTTTTATTAGATATCGGCTCAAGCTCTGCCAAATGTGAGGCAGAAACGATCATGCACAGCAGCGGCCGCAACAGAAAAGACAAGTGCAGACGCATACGACAATTTATATGCCTGAACCTGGGGATTTGAGGTTAGCTTACAACCACACTGTAAATGTATATCCTACACGTATGTGGTCTGAAGCCTGGGTGGTGCGTTTCGGGATAAGTTTGTGGTTTATTAAACTACGAAAGAGGAAAAGGAGATGAGGAAACAGCCGGCGGGTGACTTTGAGGCAATAGTGTGGTAAACGAGTGGGCGGTAGGGCGAAAAACAGCAGACGTGTCGTTTTATCCGAGGGGTTCAGACTGAAGCGTAATCTTCATGGCACAGGAGATCAGTCTGAATGTGAACAATTAAGATGATGAGACAAAATCATTTATCAAGCTTCCTAGGACACCCCCCCCCCCACCCCCCGCCTTTTCCAAAAGGGAAAGACAGAATGAATTCATTTCCTTTATCTCCTCAAGTCGTTAGTTCCAGCAGTCATTGTGGATCACAATGGAAGCCACACAGACTGGCGGCAAATGAGTATTCATTAGGACGTACAGATGGACGGGCACAAACATTCATTCACACACAAACAGACAGACAGTCCACACACACAGGGAACGTTCTGTGTGCTCGAGCCTGGGATATTGCAGATTTTACTCTGCTCATTCGCTGAATGAGGTAAGTGTGAAGTGATGTTGTCCAACAGCTGGACAGTACTTTGCTCCCTTGGAGTTTGGATCATCTTTCTATTCCAGCTCTACTACAATCCCCTTCTTTTTTTGTGCCATGATCGAGCAGCCCTCGCTAACCATAACCAGGCCCAATGAGAGATCAAACGGACCCTCGCAGCACATCTGGATCAGATAAGAGATTTATAGGGCCAGTGTCTAGGTACCAGTCTCCCATGACTGACCCTTACCAGACATGAGGACTGACCTGGTTTGGTAAGATTAAGTTGCATTAAACACAGGTACAGTACATACAGTAACTGAACACAGGCACAGGAAAAAAAAAAAACATTTCATACTATTTTAAAATAAGATGGTTTTTATGGTACTTTTTAGTCCTTTTGGAGTTTCTAAATCACTATTACTGTCAGCTTGCATTCTGTGGCAGAAAGAAATCAATTATTCAATTAAAAATCAATTATTTTAAAAATGCTTTTGAGCGCTGTTGAGCGGATTCATAAACACCTCTGCCATTGTGTTCACAGCTCATCGGATATGTCTGTGATTGGCTACAATGATCAACGCTGTAAAAAGGTTGTAAATAGTCATCAATGAAGCTCTTCACCAAGCGCTTACACAGATACACACAGGAGTGTTTGAAAGCAGTTTATCGCGGACCAGTCCGCTGATAGATGCCTGCTTTCATACGCTCCCGCTCCCACTTTCAGATTCAAACACTTCTGTGTGCTTTCAAACGCTGCCGTGCGTTGATCATTGAAGCCAATCAAAGACATATCCGATCAGTGCGTCAACACGATGGCCAATCAGAGGTCGCTCAACAACGCTCAAAGCGTCACATTTTTAAAATTACAGTACTGATAGGTACCGAAGTCGGTACTTTTGACAACTCTAGTTATCATTAAAGGGTTAGTTCACCCAAAAATGAAATTTCTGTCATTAAGTACTCACCCTCATGTCGTTCCAAACTCACAAAACTTCGGAACACAAATTAAGATATTTTTTAAAGGGATCCAAGAGTTTTTTTTAATCTCTCATAGAAAGCAACGAAATTACCACATTCAAGGTCCAGAGAAGTAGTAAAGACATCGTTGAACTAGTCAACATGACTACAGTGGTTCAACCTTAATATAAAGATAAAAAAGATTTTTGGTTGGATTTCAACAAAAAAATTCTTAATTTGTGTTTAGAAGATAAACGGAGGTCTTTTTTTTTGAGGGTGAGTAATTAATGGCAGAAATGTCCTTTTTGGGTGAACTAACCCTTTACGCCCTGACTAGATCAAGATGGTATAGATATAACCACTGGTCTACCAGGTCAAAACCAAATCCCACCAACTGTTAGTCCAGCTGATCAATCATCCAGACCAGTTTGAACCAGTAAAAGACTATTAGGTTCCACATTCGCTGCATTTTCCAACAGGGTGAGATCCCTGATTTCCATCCTCACAGCTGCCTTGACCAGACTAATCTCTGGCACGACACACATGCCTACTTAGAACAAGGGCACAAACATAAGCGTGCCTGCAAAGTTTCGGAAATTACTGAGGCATCTTGGGAGTCAACGGAAACACCTTCCCCATGTGTGGTGTACGAGTGGTTAACAGCATGTTCAGAGCATTATTCCCAGCCAGTGGAAACACTCGGGCTGATATTACATCCCCACTGTAATAATAAACCTGTTTCATCTAGGGTGAGATGGATCGAGAGTTCCAAATGTACAGAGTCCTGAAATTACATCCTTGATGCTGAGGGCATCTCTCCAGAAATGAAATGAAATCCTATAGCTTGAGCCAGGGCAGTGTGGGGAGCTAGATTAAACATACGCTAGTATTAAAGTCAGCTTTAAATAAAGAGAATTCACACATGGTCACAGACTCTCTCCCTGACCTCCCATAGATCACTCTCAGAGTAACAGACGCTCTCGTGTAACTCCCATATTGAAGTAATGAAAAAATGAAAATGTTGTGACAGTAAAAATGGAGACTGGAGTAGAACAATAGCCCCCTTTGTGCCACGGGAAATAAATGCTTTTAATGACTCGTTAGGAAACTCCAAGGAAGCTGCCTGGATGTGTTTTTGCACAAGAGGAATTCACTAAATCACATTAAACCCATGTTGCATAAAACACTGTCGAACAGCTGTAGATAAACTGAAATGAATACAAGATGAAGCAATGCAGCATCCAAGTCACTGCCAGTGTCTTCATCTGTTTCTCGTAATTCCTAATTAATGTATTCCCGGAGGAACCGAGCCCCCACGTGCCATTAAACCTGACATACCTGATAACACAGAGAACAGGCCAGTACAGCACCAACGTGACCTTTCACCTTACAGAGAGGGACAGGGGAAAACAGGAAAACCACACGCAACTGAATTGTTTGTAAGCAGAATCTGACAAGACATACAAACTGTCTGCTAATGAAAACATCTGCTGTGATTCTTCTAATGGCTTTTATATTAGTGGAAAATTTGCCATCATTCGTTTATATAGAAAACACAAATTGTTACTTGTTTTTAGCATAAATCTAACTAAATTTAGAGAAGTTTATGCTTAAAACAAGAAAAATGATTCGACAATGGGGTAAGAATAATAAACTGAGTTCTAGATATACTCTCTGAAAAAAAGTCTTATTATTCAACACATTTTTGGCTCTCAGGAAAATTTACATTGTTTTTATGGATGTTTAAATAGTAAGATGAAAATACTGATTAATTATTTTTTTGCAGAGCTCCAAAACTTCTTGTGAAGACACATATGTGGATTATTTCTCGCATTAAACCATAATAATAATAATAAATAATTTTATATATCATTTTATAGAATATTTTTTTTAAATATTTTAACAAAAATATAATTTCCAGTCAGGAATATTTATGGCCAAAAATTAATTAGTAAAACCTCAAAAGAAGACTGGTTTTTAACAATGTAGAAATAGAAAAAAGTGTGATTAATCATAAAAACAATCTCATTGTCAATTAATAAAATAGTTAATAAAATTATTTTAAAATAAAATATTCAATTTTACAATAAAAATTAAAATTTTTGACTGGTAAGAAATATTTACGGCCAGTGACAATGAACAAAAATGATTTATTTTTTATTTTTTATTATAGCAACAAAATATTTTAAATAAAATGATTTCAAATATTTTTAAATAAAAATGGTAAAAGTCACTGAAGGTCATTTAACTAATTCAGCCTCTAAAGCATAGACATTTACAAATTTATTTTAACAAATGTAGGCATTTAACAAATTATTAAGACACATTTTGAGATTAGATTGACAGATTAGGCTGTTATCAGTGTGGGTGAACAAATCACAAAGCACTATTCCTCTCTCGGGAGTTTCTTGCCTTTTCCTCTCCTGCGTTTTCTGCCTTTTCTCAGTCAACAAAAAGTCAGTTCATAAAGTTACCGCTATCTCCCAGCACCATCCGTCATCTGAATATTCTTCACTTTGCCTGTCCTCCCTGCGCTTATTTCTTTCTCTCGCACACAGACAGCTCACGCCAGCATCGGCACGGAGCGATACAGGCGCCCCTCAGCTGGTTTTCATTTCTCTACAGCCAGGTCAGGGTTTAACAGTCTCACAGTCTATCACACACACATCAGAGCCTGATACCTGAGTGGCGTCCCCCTGGAGCTCCACCATATAACCCTCAGCATGCTCAAATACCCTCAACATGTCAACAGCACCTTGAGAGAAGAAGTGTGAGGATCATGAGCCAAACACCTTGTGCTCCAGCTTTCAGGAGCTCCTCCTGAGGCAGCAGGAGACGGATATGAATACATTCCTGTCTGAATTAACTGATTTTCACCTTAAGTCAATCACAGCTTCCTTTAGGGGCCTTCTGTGCTTCTGAAAGGGTCACATGGGGGCCATATTGAGGGTATAGAATTGCTTGTAGAATCCTAAATTAGGATTTGGTGCATAAACGGTTCTAATCCCAGGTAAATCTCATGGGATAGCCCTTGTCTTTTGTGGAAGGGGTGAAAAGATTAACCTGATTCGTTCAAGCTAGACTAATGGCAACTCAACACGCTAATGCGCCATAAACAAACCCTTCAGACTGCTGATCTTCTCTGTATGGCCACACATTCCTACATAGCTGATACAAGCCATCCTGACCTAAAACTGTTGTGGATCTTATACATTTGAACCGATTTTATGTTGTAAAGTTTGCCCTGTGTGCAAGACTAGGGGAAGCTTAGCCATGATGTCCGCATATGATATGCATATAGTTAAATAAAAATAATAGTGAGAGGTCTCATGGTGGAATTACTCATATGTCATTCAATCTACTGCCTGCTGCTTATGATTGCTGTTCTGGGATAAAACTGACAATAATTATTTCTTACTTCTAACCAAGTTCAAACCTTAATTAAAAATAAATAAAATAATAATAAATAAATAATTATAATTTTTTTAAAAATTAGAATATATAAATATAAACAATTTAACTATTAAAAACAATTTAATAATTAATAAAATAATATTTTTACATAAAAAAGTAATGCAATGAAGAAAAATGTTCATTAAGTTATGGTAGCATTAAAATTAAAATTTGAATAAAAATATGAAATATAGTTTAGATGGACAAACAAAAATCTCACCTTATATGCTCAAGTCACTCATGTTTTTCTACCCAAATTGAAGCTTTAACTAATAAAAATAATAAATAAAATATTAACATTATATATATATATATATATATATATATATATATATATATACATATAGAATGTAACTTAAAATATTTTAAATTAGATATTTTAATAAAAATATTTATTTAATTATTGAAGCAAAAATTCTCATTATTAAAATAAGAAATATATATATATATATATATATATATATATATATATATATATGTATATGTATACGATGCTGTAAATTTAGACCAGAATACCATAAGTGCAACCGCTAGAGACTGAGGAACTGAAACCTCTACTTACACATATAACCGTCCACTCACTCCCACAGAGGTTGATTTGTGCCCGTATTGAATTCTATACAGGTATTTAAAATGATTAAATACCCGAAAAAGAATGTTTATGTTTGTAGTGATACACATTCCTTTCCCGCGTATTCCCAGAGGTCTGCCATCCAGGTTTATGTATGTTAGCAAAAATGTAAAACTGCACCACATTTTTTACACTCTCTGGGATATTATAAAGTACTTTCAGTGAATGGCGCTGTTCATATTTTTATGATCTACACAAGTTTCACTTCCAACAATTGATTATGCCTGCGCAGTCACAGTCCAGTGGTTTCAGGCTTGCTTTTTACTCATTAATGATGCCAAGAGCTCCACCGCCAAGCGGCACCCGGTTTGCCACATGCCAAGCTTCTCACCTTCCTCTCATTCTCCGCCACACATTCAGTCCTATTCTCCTCACCTCGCCATTCCAGTCTCTCTGGCTCGCTTTACTACTCCTGTTAACTGCTGGAGCACATTCAGAAAGCTGCCCCAAACTTAATGAGATGTGACTGGCTATATGGTGTGGCTTGAAAATGAAACGTGGTGCTGCCGGCCTAAGCAATCTCAAACCAGAGCACACATCGCTATAAATATGTCACTTTGGAGAGCGTTACAGAAATATGACGGTAAGCAGCGCAGAGGGTCGTTTGTACCAAAAAACCCACAGTGTACTGAAATAAGCAAACTTTCCCTTTTTCAAAATGTGCTTAACTGAAACCCCACCACCTCCCCTCCGCTTTCCTGGCAGGATTATGCGAAGGTCCCTCCCCAGTGACGGAGCCCAATGGCATCCAGATGCTGTGCTGCACTTGCTCAGGTTGGGGGGAAAATGGATTGGCATGCGGCACGCTCTGGAAGGCTCTGAGTAAACATGACCCTATGGTGACCCCCACTGCTCATGGCCCCTGCAGGTCTCAAACAGGTCCATTAAGCCTGTTCAGATACCCTGGGGCTGACCTGCTCCATTTCAAACTCAATCACCATCCCCAACAGCCCAATCACGCTGCACCGGCTGACGCTGCATTCAGGGAACTGCAAAAGCCTCTACAATCGCATGGCGTACACATTATAACGAGACAGGAAAAGGAGTCTAGAAGGATTCGCTAAACTGAATAGCACTTTTCCTTATTTACACATAGAAGCGTGCACAAAAAAAGAGTTTTGTTTAGCTACCACAAACACATGGCTGACAATCACCATTTGTTTTCCCTAAACACAGTTCCTTCACACTCTGCTTAAGGGTCTTGGCAGTCATGCTCAGTTAGCAAAAACACACAGCCTTGGGAGAATCTTCAATTTCTTGAATGCTTGTGGTCTGCACTGTCATTTAGAAAGAAAACTGATGTTTGCACCATAAACATACTGAGCCACTGTTGTGTAGTTCATACCAAGAAACACCACTCAAAGAAAATTGAACACTCATTTAACACCGTTGTTTCTCATTCAAACAATTGTATTGTGTTAAACTGACATAAAACAGTTGCGTTTTGGCTCAACTCAGTATTTTCAGTTTGAAAGAACATGTTTCAATTAAGTAGGCCAAAAATAACATTTGATGCTTGTTCAATTTACTTAAAGCTGCTGTCCCTAACTTTTTTGGTTAAAAATTATCATTAAGTACAATAAATGTCACCCCCCAAAAGTGGCAATTTTAACATGCTATAAAAAAATTCTGTGGGGTATTTTGAGCTAAACTTTACATACACAGAGACTTATTTTAAATCTTGTAATTTAAAAGGGGCATAATAGGTGCCCTTTAAGTAAATTAAGTTAATCCAATTCTTTTCAGCCACTTTACTTAATCCATTTGAGTTGAGAGTACATAAACGATTTTAGTTGTGTTAAAATAACATTATAGAAACTAGGAACATGATTTCCCCTTCCCATCAAGTTTTGCACAGAGCTGGACAGGGAGAATAAAGGTTAATTTTATGCATTTGTTTTTAATCAAGATGATAAAATTGGGGGACTTGTTAATGTTTAATGTTCTTTTATGTTTGTATTTAAAAGGGTTTCTGGTATGTTATTGTTTTTGGAGGTTACCATTGTGGTGAAGTGTAGAGCATGTGCTTGGGTTGAGGACCTGCTAACAAGAATTAAAGTTGTTTTAATAATAAAAAACAACTACTTTGGGCATGCCATGGATGGAACAAAACCATCTTCTGGCTAATATCTAACAATTAAAGTCTTTACAGAGTAAAGATTATGCAAAAACTATTCTTGTTAGATAACATTTGTAAAAGTTGTAAAAATTGTTCTTGAATGCATTCACTAAATAATCTAATTAGTTAAACTGGATTACTTGTTTTAATTTTTGTTTGGCATTGAATTAACCTTATGTAATAAACTTAAGTTTACTGAAATAATGTTAATTAAATGCAACATAACCCGAAACTTTACATCGAAACTGTTGACATAAAAAAATGTAAGTAAATCTAACGTATTATTTTTTGTGCAGTGTCATTGTCTCCAAAGTAGTTGTGTTAAGCTTTAACAAATGATTAATTAGAAGTGTGTCGGCCAAAAGAAAAGTCTAATTTTTTATCCATTGACAGGTCAATGATCCAAATCCACTGTAAGCCTTTGATTCTGGATTCAAAGGAAAACAAGACAAACGCATAAATCAACACTGTCTTCAAAGCCAAAAGGTTAAGAACGTGTGAATATAGGCTGGTTTTATCAGCCTTCTTAGCCACATTTACAACTTCTCCTAATCATATAACTTCAAACATCGTCCAATAAAACTGGCACCAGCCTACTTTCTCAGCACTGTAGCTCTGGATCTGCATGCAACATTGGGGTTTTTCGTTTCTAAACAGCATTAAGGATTCAACACCAGCCATTCTAAAGGCACGCTGAAGTGTAATTACCTCACGCTGCAACCACTGTAATTATCTATTCAACCCATGAACATATTAATTCCAGCTGTGTAAGAGCTCTTAGCTTATTCACTTACCTAAAGGAATTACTCTTCTCAGTTCAGTCACATCTGCTGGGTGGCCAACAGCAGTTCTTCTGCATCACAAGACACATTTTGTGACATCTCTGTTGTCAAAGAAAGCAGGAAAAAGTAATGTTAGCCCATACTGAAAGAATGACAAGTAACATAACACTAATTATTAAACATTTTAAGCTAAATTAAAGATGAATTATGACCATGATTTGCAAACTAGTCCTGTTTTTTAAGGCATGCCATTACTGCAAACATAATTACTTCCATAAAGCTGATGTCTTTTAGTTTTGCTATACTTATGCATTCAATTACAATGTAGCAATTAGCTGTGATTACCTGAGAGAGCTTTTTAATTAACACACAATATCATGCCAAGCTAAAAATGACAAAGTGAATGAGCGACTTTGAATTACTCCATTATTCCATTGTATAAGTTTATTTACATATTTTATACCACAGAATGTTGACCAAAGTCTCTTAGCCCAGCATTTAGTAATGCAAACAATAGCTAATGAGCCGAGAAAGCTTGTCTCATCTCACTCTTCTACCTAACTGACTTAGCAGAAGTGAATGAGTATTTCTGAAGTTCTTTCCAAGTTTATTTACATATTTTATACCACGATGTTGACTACTCTTGTGAAAATGACAAGAGTAAATGAAAAGTTTATTACCTGCATTCAGATTTAGCATTTTTCTTCAGGTCAGTCCTATGTTAAAAATCTGTTTAAATGTCCGATGTATCATCTTGTCCTTTTAACATTTAAGGGGTTTTTGCGTGACTAACAGTGCTAGTCAAAGCATTTGTCAGTTGCATCTTGTTCCGTTTTCAAAACAATTCAGTCTTTTCAATGTAAAAGTCTTCGCTACTGATTGACACACTCATAAAGACAGACTTTGTCGCCATCTAATGGCGTGAAAATTTAACTTCTGTTGCTGTTCACAGTCAGGGACTATTTCTTTCCGGCGGAAGGAAGGCTTTTAGAAAAAGTTTACTTCATGAAAGTTGCATTGATACATATTTCTGGCTTTAATATTTGTATTGTGAGGCTAGTGCTGTATCATGAATAAGTCACGGCTTAAGGGGTCCGCTTCGCGCCGTGCCTAACAACGCCCTTCAGCCGTGACTTATTCACGATACAGCACGGCCTCTCGTAACTTATTGCTTACTTAAAGTACTGTATATTATTTCCGTACTGACTACTCTTTTTATAAGTATGCTAAAGTGTACTTTTCACAAGAGTACAATCTTTTAGCCTAGCATTTAGCAATGAAAACAATAGCTAATGAGCCGAGAAAGCTTTTGTCTCATCTCATTCAACCCATACTGACTTAGCAGAAGCCAAAATCTCATAAAGGGAATTTCACTGGAAGTGTTTACCTTTCCCATGGTTCAACACTAGCCGCGATTGCTTAACCATGCGGCAAGGAAATCAATGGAGGGACATCTTCTCTCCCTACATACCAGGTTTCACTAGCGTGGAAGTTATTCTGAGGCCGCCGCAAGATTGTTTGGATGTTCGTCAAGAACTCCAAATTAAAAACCACAAACATTTCGGAGCACTTAACCCGAAAACATTCTCCTCAATCAAGCTGAAGACTTAAGGGAATGGATGCGTTGTTCTCACAGGTATTGGGAGGGCCAGAGGGACCACCAGGGGCCCCCCAACTTCAAAACATTGTAGGGTTCGATGATGTATTGTTTGGAGCACCTCCCAAAAGGCATTTCACTCACCATAAACAGCCTCTTAAAAGAATGCCGCACTCCATGGTTCGGTAAAAGTCCTGTCCGAGGCTTGCTGCTGTAACTACATGACTGCATAATTACGCTAGCGTGTGATAAAAAGAAAATGGCCCTATTTTAAGATCCTTTGCGTCCAGGCATTCACGCAAGCCACTAGAGTCTTAGCAGTTACCCTTAAATAGTTCAATAATATCTGTGAAACCATAAATAGATCATGTCAGCTCTCATAAACACGCAAACGAGTTATTTTAAATCACCACACTAAGCTTTAATATGAGTTTTGATGGTTTTCGGTAGAGACTAGCAGTCTTGGAACAAACAGTGTTGGAGTATCAGACCAAGGGATCATTTCTTGGAAGCTTTAATCATCTGGCTCCTGCTTTGCACTGGGGGGCTGACAATTAAAAGTTTAGAGGGATAATATAAATATGTGTTGCTCTCAGCCTTGTTTACGTCTCTTTACGCACCAAATGAATGGCTTTATATTGGCATTGTAAATTATGCAAGCTTTAGCTTCATAATAGGTAATCCTATATGAATTTTTTGATAGGCTTGGACACATAATGACAGGATAAACAAATGTAGTCCAGATGGGAGATCTAATTCTGTTTATCCCTATTGTGTCAAAGCCATTCAGTAAAAAGCTTGATCAAGCAAACATTATTTACTGCATTGTTTCGCCAACACTTCAAGCTCAACTGTGACAAGCCTTAGATCACACATATTGTGTGTTATTTATGGCTGTCTCACACATAAAAATATGTAGCTTTAAATTACGATCACAGCCATAAGAGGCCAGCTCTAAAACCCTCAGGAGTTGCTCTTACATAACAAGACAAAGTGCAACCAGGTACAATGCCTTATTTAAATGCATGTCAAGGGCCCCAGTGGACTGGAAAACATCGTCTCTGTGGGTTCAGAATAAGTTAAGCTCAATCATGTCGATAACCACACAAAAAAAATCTCACTGTCTTCAGAAAAATCAAAAACAAAGGTTACAGTACAAATGGAAGTGAATGGGGCAAATTTAAATTTAGAGCATTTAACAGCAGAAGCTTATTTTTTATAGAAGCACTTGCATTTACACATTTGGCAGATGCTTTTATCCAAAGCGACACTGTGTTCAAGGTACACTTTTTGGTAACACTTTATTTTAGTGTCATTGTTACACGTCACATGTAGTTACGGTAGTAATAACTATAAATGATGCATAATTACATGCAATTAACCCTAAACCAAACCCTCATCTTAACCCTAAAGTAAGCACATGTAGTTAATTATTATTACTCAGTACTTAAATGTATAATTACACTGTAATACTGACACCTTAAAATAAAGTGTTTTTTTTTTTTTATCAGTTCTTGCTTTCCCTAGGAATCAAACCCATGAGTTTGCCGTTTGCAGAGCAAATCTGACATTACTATTTAGTATGAACAATTCATGCTACCTATAAATTACTGTATTTCTTACACCACAACTGCTGTTTACTGCATTTCTTTATTTATGTCTAAATATCACTAATCAATTTCTTTAGGACTGCAGGACTCCTGGAATGAGAGGTCGCATATGAGAGCTATTACCCAGCATGCTTTGCTATCTACCCCATATGGAAGAAACACTAACACAAGTCCGCCGAAGCCCAGCTAACTGTTTATTATTACAGGCTTAGGCCTAATCAATGTTTTAGAAACTGGACCCAACCCAAGCCAAGCTCTGATGGACGGACAATGACAACCACCTGAAAGTCAGGAGAGTGAAGAGAAGGATAGCCAGCAAATCAGACCACACTGTTTGGGGGAAGGATCCCTGTTATGGCGTCCCATAGAGTACAAAGGCAGTTTAAAGGTCGTTGACTCTTTGGCATTTTATTCAACCTACAAGTCTGATGTTAGTTTAGGGACACTGACTCAGGCTGCTTCTATTCTCTAGTTCTGCTTCTCCATAATGGCCAAACAACGACTCCAATGTATTGGCTTACTATTCTCCAACTCACATGAATGGGTTAGATTTAAAGATTTGGCAGATGTTCTGACTAAGTTTTGTCGTCATTCTCGGCTCGACCCACTCAAATTGTTTTTCGTGGCCCGTGCATGTAACAACTAATAAAATACACAGCAGACAGATGGCAGTCCAGGAAAGAGCTTACACCATTAAACTGACTGGCAATCTTAGATGCCATGCTGACATGCAGGGAATAGAGTTGTCATGGAAAATTTTTCAGCCATGATGACAGATTTGAAATTGGGTTTTCTAGCTCCTGTATGTCTGTAAACAGCATTATGACTGTGAACAGTTACAATTTCCCATCATAAATGGGGAAAGTATCCATTAGCACAGTACAGTAGTATGCAATCACAAGGCATTACGACATGTTGGATAATGTACGCATGATTATGAACTACTAAAAAATCATTACATTCTCCTAAAAAGCCATGCTTGAAAGCTCTCCTGATGTAGATATGTCAGATAATGGGGGAAAAAATCTTCCAAATTCAAGATTCAAAGTACATTTTGGATGGTGCCGACATATTGATTGACAGTGGTATGCCCACCTGTTTGGAAAGACTCAGCAGGTGTTCAAATCTCCATGACAACCGTACCATCAATTTACTTTTACTGTCAGTCTTCCACAAAAATACAGGAGCCAGTGAATTCCTGCTCTGCTGGGCTCGCACACTACAATAATTAAGTGGTAAAAACAATGGAGTGCTTGATTTGGTTCGTGTCCTCCTGCTAAAATCCTCATACCACAATATATACATTTACTACCTTACTTTTAGGGTGATGAACAGGGCTTAACATTAACACTTGCCAACCATGGTTGGATTTCAGCAGTGGCATGTAACCCAGTCACTTCTGCTAGCCACTTTGGCAGGTTGAATTTTATATATAATATATACATTTTTCAACTGTAGTATTTTAAAAAGGCATCTGAAGTAATAAACTAAGTGCAATGTAGTGATCGAATTCTCGATACGTATCGATACTGAAATATCTGAAACGCTTCCAATACTCATTTTCCACAGAATAGATACACAATACCAGCTGCGCTTTCCCGCTCTCACATCTCTCCAACAGCGAGTTGACACACAAACCCGCCTCCCCTCACTCACTTGGTTCATTTGCTGCGAATGAATACTGTTGGTGTTACAGGGCTTGAATTTCATTGTGAGATTTACTTTTACTCATTCCCGCAGATTTTGTTCGCACACACAAAGCTGCCACTCAGTACTAAATTGAAAGTGTCAAACCCTGGTGGTGAACCCAAGTAGTTCTGACCTGGACTAGTATACGTTTTAAACCCTAGAAGGGGTGAACCATGAACAATCACCATTGTGCCCTTGAGCAAAACACTTAACCTTAGGTTGCTCCAGGGGGACTGTCCCTGTAATAAGTGTATTTCAAGTTGGTTTGGATACAAGGGTCATCTAATTAGTACTTTGTCGACTTAAAAAGCACTAGCATGCCCAAAATGAAATATAGTTGTACTAGTATATCAAAAATGTAATAAAAGTACACTCATTAGAGTGCAAGAGTATACAGAGCCTGGAAACAAAGGGGACACACTATTGAACGGTCACAAATGGTTGAGCGAACACAGACCAGGACATCAAATGGTCTTTACAGCAGCACTTTTATGCAGGTCATCCGTCTAACTAATCCCAGACACATCAACACAGGACTTAAAAGAACTAAGATCCATTCGATACACACACGCAAGCAGAAAGTAGTAACCCCCTCTGGAAAGCAAGACCTGGACGGTCCTAATTTGTCATCTGGTCAATGCATTTCTTCCACCAAATCCACCCATTACGCCTTTAATAGCCACAGAGAACGCAGACGTAAGCTTGAGCAATCTGTCTTGAGTTTGACACTCACTTTCAAACTTCACACTTTTAACAGGGGCAACTCAACACCTTTCAGCTCAATGAGCTGCACAAAGGAGCCAATTAGATCCTGGGCTTCAGTGACCAGGGATCCCACGCTCAACTCTATTACGCTGACTGCTCAAGTGAGAGGATGAAGCTTTTTTTAACTCAACACTTCACATACTCTTCCATTTTCAAAATCCAAACCACTGGTCATTAGCAGTCTGACTCATATCAATCAGAGCACATGATGTTCGTAAACAATGTCAGCTAAATCAAGGATGGTTCAGATCATATCAGGACAAAAATGAAATAAATATAATTAAAGTAAGTTTAATTGGGAACAGCCAAGGCCCCACTTTGCAACAATGGGTTTCGTACATCTTCTGAAAAAGTGGGATGAAGCATTTTTATGAATTTGTTTGTACAGTTTGTTGGCTCTAATTGGACAGGGTGATAAGATATTGGCCTCATTCGTCTTTGAGATGTGTCTTTGGGATATATTCCAGCGAACAAAATCCGCCCTGCTCTGCTAGCCAGGAGATCACGAGGTTGTAGCACTGGCTCCAAGGTAACCAAACAACCTTTAAATTATGGACACAACTGAAGTAAGTTAAACAGAGAGAGGAATATCAAGTAGAGTATCTATATTTAGTAAGTTACTTGTCACTTTGCAATTTACAGTATGGGTTGGGAATGAAATTTCTGTTCTTATTCAGAACCGGTTCCATCTTCAAAAGCCAAATGACATTCAGTTTGGTTCAACACCGCTACTGAATCTTCAGTGCGACTAATGTAGTCCGATTCCCGAACAAATTATGCTAACTAATCAATTCTTTTTTAAGTGAATCAAAGTACCCAAATGAAGTGAAATCAAACTCATGTGACCAGAGTAGACTGATTCTAAATCAAATAAAACTAGTGAGGTTTTTTAGTGATTCAAAAACATTCAACATACAAATTGTGAAATTAAACATATAGTGCACAATCAGTGTAGTCTGATTCCCAAACAAATTAGTCTAATCGAGTCAATTTTTTTAAAGAAACATAAAGCGTGGCCAGTGTAGACCAATTCTGGGTCAAAACAATGTATAGATTCAAAAACACACAACAAAAAGTGCAGTTCTTTTTAAGTTAATCAAACATGTACATCACAACCACTGTAATCTGATTTCCAAACAAATTACTCTAATGAGTCAGTTCTTTTTAAATGAATTAAAAACACACAGTATGACCAGTGTAGACCAATTCTGGATCAAATGCATGTTTTAACTAGTTCTTTTTAGTGATTAAAAAAAGAATAATAATAAAATGCACAACATTCATTCAAGTACTTAAAAATGGAACTGGTAAGAAACACGCATTACTGAGAGGAATCAACAAGAACCACACCACAGAAATTAAGAGTAGATCAAGCATTATTCTGTCAGCATTATGTATGTTCAAATTAGGCAACAGAAACTCTCCTTTAACAAGATACAATGTCAGACTATATGCTGAAAATAGTGATCCTAGCCTGCTCTTTGGACTGTCCTTAGCTTGTCCTTAACTCATATGACCGTCATTCGTCGACTGCCATTCTAACACAATAAAAGTTAAATGAGGCCGTCGGGGCAGGAGTCAAGTCTTTTGGCATTGCGTTTGCAGCACTGACTCATGGCTTAGGATAAAACCGAGCCCTGATGTGACCGCAAGAGGGCACGGCACAAGAGGTTTATCGTAACAACTCCATCCTCTGGCAAAATCAGGCATCACGTCACAAAGAATAACATCATTACCTTAATAGCACTTAAAATGACTGATCTACGTCTCGCTAAGTGTTTTATCTGCCTGTCTAGATGAAAGCAGGTTTAAGAGAAGTGGAGAAGAGAGCATCTTGGGGGTGGGGATGGATCCGGGTGCACAAAGACAGGCCGAATTACAGCCTGTCACAAGAAAAACACAACTGTCTGAAATATGACAGATATTAATGAATGCTAATGAGAGTGAGAGAGACAGAGATAAGGCACAAGGAGAGAGTTAGGAATAAGATGAAGCTTTGAAAGCATTTGATGGTTGGACACACATACCTCCAGACCAGGTTCCCCAGGGAACTACATATGGGATCTACAAAAGGGATCTAAATATGGAGACTGAGACTTAGGCAAGGTCAAAGTTCAGAGGGTCAGGGGGCCTACCGTCAGTCCACACGGTGACCTCACTCTCTACTAACGCCTTCATCAGATGTCCGGTTACATTATACCTTTTACAAGAACAGCTAGAGGCCCCACTGTCCACAAACACACACTATAACTGCACAAACAGAGCATGATAAAAAGCCAGTTCTGACAGATAGACAGAAGCGCAGAGACAGTGTTAGACCCAATTTAGGGGGATTCAGCACCCTTCTTTCATCTCAGAACCCTTAAAACGTAGATTTATTAATACAATGGTATGTAAATAATATTCAATAAAATAAAATAAAATAAAATGATAATAATTCGAGAAGAGTATAAAGGGCCTGGAAACAAAGGGGACACACTATTGAATAAAATAAAATAAAATAAAATAAAATAAAATAAAATAAAATAAAATAAAATAAAATAAAATAAAATAAAATAAAATAAAATAAAATAAAATAAAATAAAATAAAATAAAATAAAATAAAATAAAATAAAATAAAATAAAATAAAATAATAAAAAAATAAAATTCCTTATAAAATAAATCCCAAATAATAATTTGTTCATTTTGAAATTACCTTAGCCATCATCAAACACTAAAAGTTAAACTTTAAAAACAATGTAATAATGTACTAACATTGCTATACACATTGCTAACTTTGCAATCTTTAGCAAATAAATGAATGTCAATTTTCCATACTTTAAATTATAATGTTGTGATGCCTAAATTCATTTGTAGCATTTTTAATGTTTTAATTATTGTATTTAAACAAAAGTGTATTAAAAAATATATTTGTACTCTAATATTGGTAATTTATCAATTATCGGCCATAAAATGAAAATATATCAGTTTATTGGTATAACAACTGTGCATGAATTATTTAAAAAAGTTGTCTATCAAGCTAAATTCGAACTCATGACCTCTTGCACTTAATATTTTCTCTGAGCCACATCTACTCATGCTCATGTTGGGCTGAGACGCCCTAAGGCTGAAATCATAGAACGTCCCCTGCTGAGGTGTCATACATACACCCTATACAGTGTCACAGCCCTAATGATTTTATATAGTCAGGTGCTGATGTGAGAGTAATGATTTATTAATAGAGTGAGATTTAAGTTTAGCTGTCTGATTACTCTAGCAGAGGCTCAGTTTGTGTGCTTTCCGGGTGACGCGTGGAGACGGGCCGTAGATGGGGGTCCCCTTTCAAACTTGCTCGGATTCTTTCCCTGTTCATGTGACTCGACCCTTGGCCTTTGTCTTGCTGATGCACACATCACAGTACATCACCATGGCGGCACTCGAGGTCACGACCCAGAGCGGAACATGGGGTCCACGCAAGAATCAGCCTGAGAACTGACATATACACCTGTACAGAGAAGGTTATCTGTCCTTTTTATGCGCTCTTACTTTCTGTTTTTCCACTCACTTGATGTGTCTTTTAGCTTTACTTTGCCATAGCATTTATAACATCATATATACACAGTGAGAAACAAAAGTCTGAGACCAATAATGAAAATCCTTTTATAATAAAATAAAATAAAATAACCTGCCCCGGTTGCCCTTATGTTGTGGCAGAACTTCTCATACCTTTCTGGGGTTTCACCTAGCAGGTTTGTGAGTTTGTCCTGTGATTTCACTTTCTCCCCCTCTCTCTCTCTTTCTCTCTCTTCTGCCTCAAAGCGAGATCCCTTTATTACAGGAATCACACATTGCATTAGAGCAGTCTGTAATTAAACATGTCCAGTGGCGGTCATTACCAAATACCAGCTCTAATTGCCCCTTATCTGGGGTAATTACTGCCTAGTAGGAGAAAATGACTCCATATCATGTGGAGAGAGGCTGATGTGGCACTGGTGTGTGTATGTGTGTGTGAAGAGGTGGGTAATTGTGTTAAATTTATGTTGAGATGGAACGAGAGCTGTAAGAGTCGGGGGAGGTGAGAACGGACTGTAATACAGAGGTGACGGCTTAGCAGGTGCATTAATGCTGAAAATACACACACATACTGGCAGCATGTGAAAAGTAAAGAGGGGATCAGTAAAGTTAATATGATACTATTATTATTTTAAATAAATTATAAATACTACTACTACCAATAATGAAAATTAGTCCATTAATTAGTCCATACAAGTTATTTAATATAATATAATAATACTTTTTATTATTTTATTGTAAGAAAAGAAAGTTTAATAATATAATAATTATAATATAACTTTTAGGCAGAGGCTAAGTGCAAATAGTGTTAAATATGCATTAAGTGAAACATTTTGAAGTGTAAATAGTTGTTAGATGCTATTTATACTTAGTGCAAATAGTGGCAGATACTATTTTCACATCAGTGTATGGCAGTACATTATAAAACAGTATGCAGTAACATATTCAGTATTATTATATTTATTAAAATCATAAAAGGATGCCGCTTTATTGGGACATTACTCATAACCCTTGCCCTACCAAATAAACACTTTATTCCCACTATTAAATACCCGTTAGGCACTTTATTTCCACTTTTTGAATATGTTCTTCATTTGTACTTAAAATAAATGCCTCCACGAACTGATAAGCAATGGGAAATGGGAGAATAACGAGTTTGGGAAAAGGCATATTCTGATCGAAAAAGGCATATTCTAGTCGGTAGTTTCAAAAGCTAGCACCACCAGCCTTAAAGGGGACCTATTATGCAAAATTCACTTTTGCATGGTGTTTGGACATAAATGTGTGTTGGCAGTGTGTGTACACAACCACCCTATAATGATAAAAATCCAACCACTCCTTTTTTTTTAATTCCCATAAATCATAAGCAGTGTCTCAGAACAAGCCGTTTCCAGTGTGACGTCACAAAAGCCACAGGCCCCGCCAACGAATGTTGACAGACACTGCCATTTTAACATAGAACCACCCTGAGCGAGTTCACAGCCAGTTGTACAGTCTGCCATTGCTGCACTGACGAGAATGTCACCCAAGCGTTTTAGGTGTTATGTAGCTGGATGGATTAATCCACATAGTTCTCGCCGCTGAAGATGAGGTGGATTCATTTTGTTTTGGAAGAAAATGCTCCTTCAACTCTACCGAAATTTGTTTATGTCTGTGTGAATCATTTCACACCAGACTGCTTTGTGAAGAATGTCAATACAAAGGGACAATACAAAACATACAGTCTCCAGAGTGATACTGGATATGGCAGCAATAAAGGTGAGAGCACTTTTTTACAGTTCATCAGAGTTGATTTACAGATATAAAGTTTATTAGTTTATCAAGCACCACCCGAAAAGGCATAATGTATATATTTGTTTACTGTTAGTTGTAATGAGTGTTTCTGTGTACTTCGCTGTGTATCTTGATGATAATGCAAGGGAAAGAGAGAGAGAGTTTATGGATAATATTTTAAAGCACACTTGCACTGTGTTTTATTAAGCTCTTACAGTGATTTTCTAGAGTAAAGACAGACGCTTCATATTTTGTGTGAAGTACAATAAACGTCATAAAACCCATCGGTAAACTGGCTTGTACTAATATAGTGGATAAAAACAAGAAGACAACATAAGTTATAACCGTAATTGATCTAAACTATACCTGTTCTATCTCCATGCAGCAGTTTCTGACATTATAGTGCATCCTGAATCCTGACAGGGGAGAATGAGCTCTTGAAGCTCCGCCCTCTTAGGCCGAGCGCAGCAGCTTATTTGCATTTAAAGGGCACACACTGAAACGGCGCGTTTTTGCTCAACCCTCAAAAAGTGGCAATTTTAACATGCTATAAAAATCATCCGTGGGGTATTTTGAACTTCACATACACACTGTGGGGACATCAGAGACTTATTTTACATCTTGTAAAATGGGGGCATAATAGGTCCCCTTTAAGGTCTTTGTACACAGAGTCTGAAATTTACATATGTGTTTTTTCGTATTCGTCATCCTAAAAATTTGTCATGCACAGAAACCTTGCAGTTCCATCTCCTTATCAAGGAGCTGTGGGATTATCCCGAAATAATCACTGTAGGTGTAGGAAATACTGGTGTTATACATAGTCATAAAAACTTTTATATTCCGTCTCTTTGTATTCCGCACTTTGCGCTGCGAGAGGAAGTGGATCAACTTGTCAGATGCCATTTTGGTGTTCACTTGTACAGTGGCTCTGATTTGTCAAAACACCTCTCAAAATGCTTGCTACGGATGCGAAAAACTGAGAAAACTAAACCTGACCTTATTTTTTATGACAGACAAAAGTTTCGGAGGCAGTGTGTAAACGTGATTGACACAACGTGAGGTCGTATTTATTTTTTAACATGCGAAAACTTCGGTGTTGTCTGGCTCAACCAGACAATGGTGGGCGGAGTTAGTGTAAATAGCCTCTGCCAATAAAGCAGGCTATTTGCACTTGGTGTAAATAGACACTCCGTAACTTTTGGTCCAGGACATGAATTGACCCAGACTGTGCCTGGGTCCCACTTCTAATACTGGACAATGGAGATTCAACAGGGAAGTGGGACAGAGAGAGGAATGGGTCGGGAACAAGACTTGACCCAGACCAGACCTAATCAGACTGCTTTGAAACGATGAATGTGAAAAGCGCTATATAAATAAATGTGAATTGAATTCAACAGACTGAGTCCCACTTCTTAACAGTAAGACAGTCTATAATTCCTTTACAGGGGTTGTGAGAGAAAACACAATTAAAAATCACAAAAATATGTCTGTGAAACACCAATTTACCTGACCTCCTTAGGGAAACCTAGTCCCATCCTAATAGGGCTTTATTGTCATTGTGGCGGCACTAGCAGCACTGCAGGTTTTGCGCGGGGCGTTGGCAGGCTGCTTCAGGTCTACTGAGACATTCTTCTTACCCTGCAGCGTGAAGCAATGTTTTATCCATACATGAGTGTGCACTCTCACTGTCTCAGCGATTTTGAGTCCTCTGCAGCTCTCAGCACATACCCCCAACCTCTAAGTTTGTGTGTGTGTGTGTACTGAGGATCAGGGGTGCCACAACTGGATCGATGGCTCACTGTGTCTGACACGACTGTGTCGATTCAGCACACTCTGTGAACAAAGACAAATCAGCACAAACACACATACAACTCAAAATTCCTGAAATCCAGCACAAGGTCATTGCATTCAGATGGGAGTCCCGAGGGACATGTGTTGAACGCCCTGTCCTGCTCTAACAGCGCTGTCTAAATCTGAAGAGTACTGAGGTTTCTGTACGGGGGGGAGACCTACAAAGCAATTCTGAATGTGCCAAAAAAATCGACACATTTAAATTTTTAAATAAATAGACATTATTTTATTATAAAATGTCTACCAATAAATAAGCCACATCATGATCAAGTTGGGCTGAAATCATAAGAGTATATAAGAATGTATCAAAATAATAACTTAATAATAATATCATAAATATTTATAATTAGACATTTTATAATTAAAGGGAATTTATTACATTTATTTAAAATTATAGAATTAAAAGATAAAACTTATTTAGACTACTTCATGTTTTATAGTACATAGTTAAATATTCCAAATAAATAAATCATTAAAAAACATTACCTTTGGTAAACGGATAAATAATTTAACCATTTTAATTTGCCATTTAAATAAACAAAAACAAAAAGAGTTTTCAATTTATAAATTTGAAAATAAAAGCAATAATAACATTCTTATTATAAAATGTTTAATTATAAATATGTTTTTTATTATTAATACTTATAATTTGACAAATCTTATAATTATAGAATTTCTTAGAATTGTATTATTATTTTATTTATTTTAATTAGTATTTAAATATGTATTATATAATTGTTATTAAATTTCATAATGATAGAATAATTTATTTAGACTAAATGAATAATTTAAAATAAAATAAAAATATTTACCTTAACTTGCCAAATAGATAATTAATTTAGCATTTAATTGTATAATGTATTATGCATAAATGTCTATTTATTTGTCAAATTTGTCATATTATTTATTTGCATTTTTATTTTCAAATTAACAATATTTGTAATACATTTCTTAATTTGATTATCTTATAATTTATCTTATCTTATAATTTTAGAGTGTCTATGGTGGTTTGTTTTGTCTTTCTCACAGTTAGTAATCTGCTAAGAGTGTGCATAATGAACAAAACATAATATATCAAATTAGATCTTATATGCTAAATTAGAATGATAGATGTGCACAGAAAACAGCAACACTTAGACAACATCTGTCAGCTCAGATAATGGTCTTCCATTGCAGAAGAGTGATTAAATAACAGTCTATGCAGCACATTTCCTGTCTGTGCACTACTAAGATTAAGTATATTACAAAGAGCAGAGTATGTGAGGTACACGGTATATAGTTTAAAGTGAGCGTGTGTGTGTTAATGATTAAACTGTGTTGGCTCTCTGTTCATCTCTGATTGATAACTCGTATCCCTGTCTCCCAATGGGCCCATTAAGAATCTCTTGTCTGTGTTCCTGTCACAGCTCATGCTTCGAAAGAGTACATCACACTTCCTCCCCAGCAAATGTCGGAATAGGATTAAACGATCGCCTGTCCCCGGTGAGCGCAAATGAAACCAGAGGGCCGATACGCTCCGGTGTGGTAAAAATCGCTCCACCTCAGCAAAACACTTGGCATTTCTCAAATCAGTATCAGCTTTCGTTTTCAGCATCACTTTTGGCTTCCAGACAACTGTGACCCATAAATCCTTTTCAGTGAAGGTTTTTCATAATACTCATGCCATACAACTGTATATGATGCGCATCGAAAGATCTCACAGAGAGGAAGTGGAGATGACGAGATGTTTCTCAGTCTCTTAAAAGATTTCAAGGTGTCTTACAGCTAATCATTTGTCCGTGAACTTCAAAAATCAAGGATTTATTAAACACAAAAAGATCATGGGAAAAAGGACACATGTCAGTGTGAAGAATTCATAAGTGTAATTCTAAATGGTAACACTGTAAAATTAATATACCTCTAAGGGTATTTTCACGCTTTTGGCACAGAACTGATTCACTCAAGACTTCAGAGTTCAGTTCATTTGGTTGGTGTGAAAATCAGAGAGAGAAAAAAAGTGTTCAAAAGATGACTCTAAGCGCAACTAAACACAATAATATATAAATTATCCATTTGTGATGAGATTTAGGATAGTGTCTAGTGAACACAAGCCCTCTGCTCATAAAAAATAGATCCACAAGAAAACTACTGAGCCAAAACCAAACCTCATTCTTGATCCATTAAATATATCTAACATTTGATACCATGGATGGCTGACAGGGGTTCAGTCTTCTATCTAAACTTCATGGAGTTTCTACGGAAAAGAGTCAGTCATACTCTCTAATCAAATTATAGCATGTAAAAATGGATCTCTTCATAGCGCCAAAGACAAAAACCTCACTACAGTTACTACAAAACAGAAAAACAATTCACCCAATCATCACTGCATATGTCCAACTCATATGTCTCAGACACAAAAAAAAAACATTGCTCTGTTTTTTTGAGCATCTTGACCAGGCCAGTATAGCAACAATGGCTCAACCAATGGTGTGCGTTTAGGGCAGGACCATCTGTTTGTTCGACCAATGAGAATGGGAGGAGTGTTCAGGAGACCTGTTTGGTCTGCCAACAAATTCAGTTATTGTTTTTGCTATAGTGTTGCAAAAATGACAGAAATCCAATCCAATAAAGTTAACTTTAGGATGACACTAGAAAAGAAATTATTTGGTAAAACGACACCACAAATGCGATAAAAGTGTGCAACCATAACTTTATTTCGACTCCATGTGTCTCCATTTAGACACGAATGCGCTCGCGTAAACAGCTGCATCAGTAATGACGATGAATAGCATCTCTCAGCACTGTCTAGGGGCATTGATCATGGACATTAAGCACGGAGGTCTGCGGTCTGGGAGAAAGCTGTTCACATGCTTAAATCTGTGACTAATCCATTCTAATTTGGCTCCTTCTCCTGATAACCTTTTTAGAAACAAATGGCATTTAACAATGTACGCCAACATCTATTTTCCAGAAGACTGTCTTATAATCAGAGATTAATTTATATACAATTTAACCCTCTTTATTAAAGTGATAGTTCACACAAAAATGCACAACACAAATGAAGATATATATATGAAGTCAATGGGGTCTAATGTTGTTTAGACAATCCAGCGTTCTTCAAAACTACTTCTTTTGGGTTTTACAGAAGAAATACGTAAGCCATAAGTTTGTAAATGAGGTTAAATAAATGATGGCTAGATGGCCGGTGCTTTTTCTGCGGTTGAGGCATGATGTTATGTCCGTAGAAATAATGGTCTAAAATCGCTTGAGGTTTTTAATGCTCTCCACAGTTACTGTGAACCGGCTGCACTGTATTTAATCATTAATGAAATGAAATAAAAAAATAAGGGAACAAAATCTGTTTATCCTGTGTTTAGAAAGAGTTATCTACTTGGATGTTTGGATGTTTACAGCAGCGACGCCGCCATCTTTGATCACGTTCGTAGTTACACGAGAGTCATCACCCCACCTGGGTTAACCATCCTTTTAAGTGGAAAAAAACACAACTGTTTCTGTCCAACAACAGAGAAGATAGTGGTTAAGTGTCTAAATTTCAAAGATAAATTACTCAATTAAGTTGCATTAACAGCTGGTTGGTCCTCAAGTTCCACATCGATGATATTGATCAGATCCAGTGGAAGAAAATGAAAGTGAAGTGAATTCCAATGCAACGTTAAGTGTTTCATCTTCATCATCAAGTATGGATGAACCGTGTTCTTTCTCATAAACGGTACACATTCTAGACATTAAAGGGTTAATGAAAATGAAAAATGAAAATTCTGTCATTAATTACTCACCCTCGTCATTCCAAACCCATTCCACAAATGAAGACCTTTTTGATTAAATCTAAGAGCTTTCTCTCCTTTCGTTGACAGCTACACAACTGAAACTTTGACGCTTCAAAAAGTTCATAAAGAGTAAAACTAATCCAATCCATTCAAAATTTTCTGAAGAGACACGATCGCTTTATATGATGAACAGATTGAATTTTGGCTTATATTCATATATAAACTTTCATCAACACATCAGTTGTGGTAAACAAAAGCTCAAGCATGTTTGCTTGACGTGGGAGAACCAATGAGGTTCATTCTCGTGTACGCAGCACGTTTGAGCTTCCGCATAAGGTTTGTCCTCGCGCATCAAGCAGGTTCAGTATGAGCTTCTGTTTGAGTTCGCTGATCAATGTTTATATGTGAATAAAAGCCTAAATGCAATCTGTTCATCATATAAAGCGATGAAGTCTCTTCAGAAAATTTGGACTAAACCGCTCAATTAATATTTTCTCTTTATGAACTTTTTGAAGCGTCAAAATGGTAGTTGCGAAGCTGTCAATGGAGGGACAAAAAGCTCTCAGATTTCATCAAAAAGATCTTCATTTGTGTTCTGAAGATGAACGAAAGACTTACAGGTTTGGAACGGCATGAGGGTGAGTAATTAATGACAGAATTTTCATTTTTCAGTGAACTATCCCTTTAATTTCTATGAGGCCTCATTCAGAGACTTAATTTCATGGGGTGTGCTGGCTTACGCCCCACCAGACCAGGGTTGGCATGGTTTGAGGTAGTGTGTGTGCGGCCGTTTTTATTTGACCGGACTGCAGCAGCAGCAGGGGTACGAGTGGGAAAACAGGAAAGGATTTTATGGTCGGATCTATAGCTGCCACTGGAATCAAAGACACACAGACAGAGGAAACATGGACACATGGACACAAAGGGCAGACGCGCATTACTAGCTGAGAAAGCCCAATCAAGCAAATCTAGTCTCAGAGAGAGTGCGTTCGCGCATGGTAGCACACCAGTGTGATATAAATGGCAACCTACTGGGCCATTTGTGCTCCTACATTTGATATCTAATAAACAAGAACAAATGAGACTGTCCTTCACACTCGAGGAACGAAATCTGACATCAGCGCACAAACAGCCCATTGACAACTGGGCTCGACTGCAGCATAGAAGCATGCTAGGAACTGTGTGAAAAGGTTGATCTGCGGGCGAGATGATATCGGTTACGTCCTAATGGGTTCTCTTGTTGTATTTTCCATTTCTTGTAGTTGGCCTACTATACAAGAATTACCATTGCATAATTCCATCCTTGAGTTTGATGTTTGAGTGACAAGGCTGACGACCAGTGACGTTGCTTGCGTCAATCTGATTGGCTGAAAGCACTAAGGGGACGAGTGTGACCCTTGGCTGAGAAACCATCAAATGCCAAGGTAATTTCCATTGCTGCTAAGTTTAAGTTTTAACTGGTTTACAGGTCTTTATTTTGACCACACAGCTGAAGTAACAAAAGGCAACAGCGTTGGCGAACATAACCGGGTTTGTGAGGCCATGAAAAAGAAATAGTGTTATGCCAAGTCTTAAATGTATGCCTAGACACAGTATAACCCTTAAAAGGTATACTTTTAAGGGTTATACTTTTTAGGGTATAAAAAGTATAACCCCCAACCTCTGTATTCATGTTATATACACAGATCTATTCATAATGATAATTCAATTGACAGCAAGATAAATTTGTACCTCTGGCACATCAATAAAGCTCTTAAAATCGCCATCACTTTTAAAGAAGGCAAATACAATGGGCAAATCATTCAGTAGCGCTGTGACCATAGCAACGGCAGAACCATCTAGCCTTCTAAACGAAACATTGACCCCATACTTTCATTTTCTGTCACCAGAGGCAGTGAATGCTGAATACAGTAAGAACATGTCCATGTCATATTTTAGCACAAAAGGAGAAGAGAATGAAGCATATTTTCAAGGTCATTAAGACTTTATTAAACATTTTAATTTTTATTTTCATGACAATTAAGCACGCCAAATATTATATATATATATATATATATATATATATATATAATGCATCCTGAGGAAGGCTTTTTAATTTTTTAATGATTTAGCCCAATTTATTAAAGGCCTTTTATGCTTAACCACGTGAGTGCCTTGGAATATTTGGTTGTTTTCAAATAAAATAGAGTAAATAAATAAAGACACAGCTGTCAAAGGTTTGGGATGAATAAGACTTTTAAAATGTTTTTTTTTATTTTTTTTTATAAGAGGCTCTGATGCTTAACAAAGCTGCATTTATCTAAAAAAATATTGTGAAATATTATTATTATTTAAAATACTCAGATTGTGTTCATCAAAAAGAAGAAAGTCATATATACCTAGGGTGGCTTGAGGGTGAGTAAAGCTTGGGGTAATTTTCATTTTAAAGTAAACTTAAACTTTTTTATTTTTATTTTTTATGCTTATTTAAATATAAAATAAAATAAAACTATTACAGTAATAAGAATGTATTGAAGATAACTGAAAAATACACTCACACAGACACACACAAAATAAAAAACACTGACCATGAACGATGCAGGATGTGCCAAACTGGCCTAACTGTCATGATATTAATGTCACAATGAAAACAAAATATACTTCATACTCTTATGAAAAATATAATTTCTTGTTTCATCATTTCTCTTAAGAATTTAGACTGAAATGCAGCCCGTACTGTTTTTGTGAGATTCACCCAGGAATGCTTGCGATGATTGGGTGGGTGGAATAGTGGGGTTTGAAACAGGAGAGGATATCAGCTCAGTAGATGTAATCTCTTGTGCTGACTTATCAGAAACACATTTGCTGAAATAAATCGGTAAGCGCCTGCAATACAGAATGGGGCAACGGGCCAAAAAGCCCCTCTCAGACTGGATGAAGCATGTGATGTCATGTCAGCCTCTCTGGGTCTCCTTTCAACCCGGGACCCCCATCTCATTTTCATTCGCTTTTTCTTCACCTGTCCTTCTCCGCATCTCTCTGTAGCCTTACAGAAAATAATAAGGCTTCCTCCCGAGTCCCTGAGGGCTGTGCTTGCGAGAGGGGTCAGAGCGGACCCCGCGCGCACAAAATTCAGCCTCTCTCTCCTTAGCGGGCTGTCAAGAATTTAAAAAATGGAGACAGGCTGAGAGAGGCTAAGGCAATTACTCATTTACAGTCTGTATAGACGTTACTGAAAGCTGCCTTCCCTCGGCTGCAGAGCAGCAAATGTGTTTCCAATTAAAACTTGTGTTTACATATTCTGCATTTTCTATTTTGTAATTGCAAGATTTATTGCAGGCCTCTTGTGTTTCCTCTGGGGCAGAAAATATGGTCGTGAGGCGTTAATATGTCACATGATTGGTGCCAAGCACAGAACTCTCTTAAAATTCGATCAGCGAGGCCGCGGAAGCAGGACGGAGCAGTCCGCATTGGGCCATATGGGATTACTAGTCATAAGATATAAATGAGAGGTTTTGGACTGAGCGAGAACCAGTCGGTTAACGCTGAACGTGATCCAGTTATGGACGTCCGTTGAGGTCCGCTGCACTGGCACCCCTAACACGCTGTACATATGGCCATACGTAACTTACTGAACAACAACACGACACATGGAAGGCATGCGATCTGGCCTTTGAAATGAACACCAACTCTAAATCTATTTAATGACACAAGAGATATGAATAATTGCAATAATGTCCTTGCGGTTTCCGTCCGCCTCCGTCCCCCAGATCCCTCATGATGCATGCTGTTGTCCAAAACGAAGGCACGCTCATGGCTTAGATGTTTCGGAGCGGAACTTGGCAAGCGTCATTTGGATCCACGCACTTAAAGGCTTGTCGTCATGGTGATTTGTCTTAATGCCCATGCGACCTAGACCCCTGCATCTGTTTTCCTTTCTCTTCCCTCTCTTATAATCTGCTTAATTATTTAACATTAATCATTTATCATTCAGAACTGGCTTACTGAAGCATTTAGCAACATATTTAGAAACTTTGGGATTTTAACACTCATTTTTTCCCAACACAATCAGGCCCATCTCACTTTAAATGCGTAAAATAAATAGTAACAATCCATAGGTATAAGAATAAACTTAAGACATAAAGAGGTAGTATTTATACTTCTCTCAATTTAGAAAAAGAGAAACTCATACAATAATGGCTCATGAATGCACTTTGAATGATTTTGGACTAACAGTGCCCTCTGCTGGATGGTGGGAGCATTACGATTGGCTCACCACTCGAAATCAGCCATTTTGTAGTTTTAACATGTGGCCACAACCACTAAAACTCACACTGACGTTAAGCAGACTTTCCAAGAAGCGGATTATTCTGACCCCTGTACGACCACCGCTGTATCCCATACAGACACACGCAGCGAACGGTGAAGACGCCAGTTGTAATGTGAGGCATGTGTGTGAGAGACAGGTCTGAGGGTCTTGCAATGCTCGGCACGACTGCGGTGCAGTGGGAAAAGGATCTGTGTGTGTTACGGTATGCGGAGCTGCGAGTCAGCCAGAGTTCCACAGACACACACTCACAAACAAACTAACACACACATACACTTCTGCTGTTCCCTAGAGAGAATGAGAGTGATATGCCAACAAAACTCCACCACAGTTCTCAGTAAGGGGTGAAACGACATATGAAGGATCAAGTATAAGGACATGAAGAGGTTCACCTTGTCTGCAGGCCCTTCTGTTGCAACTGCTCACACAAATGATAGGACAAGACTGCTTAAAGGGTTAGTTCACCCAAAAAAAATTGTGTCATTAATTATTCACCCTCATTTCGTTCCAAACACGTAAGACATTCGTTCATCTTCAAAACACAAATTAAGATATTTTTGATGAAATCTGAGAACTTTCTGACCCCCCATATATAGACTCCAGCGTAATTACCACTTTCAAGGTCCAGAAAGGTAGTAAAGACATCGTTAAAATAGTCCATGTGACTACTTTTAAATATAGCATGTAATATTTTTTGTGCACAAAACAAACAAACAAACAAACTTCATTCAACAATTTCTTCAGTTCTGTGTCAGTCTCTGACTCAACAGTCTCTGGCCAATAATAAGTCGGCGTTCGGACATAGAACCCGGAAGCACTGCACTGTGTTTACAAAAGTCATTGTTTTTGTTTAGTTTTTTCCCACAAAAAGTATTCTCATTGATTCATAACAATTTGAACCACTGTAGTCACATGGAATAGAAAGTTCTCAGATTTCATCAAAAATATCTTAATTTGTGTTCCGAAGATGAACGAAGGTCTTAGGGGTTTGTAACAAAATGTGGGTGAGTAATTAATGACAGAACAAAAGACTAAACAACTACTTATTGAAGTAATCGAGAAATATGAATCTTATAATTTTATTAAAGCACTTACATTAATTAATATTTTTATTGAAGCTTACTGTATTATTTGAGCTTTAAAGTTGTTCTTGTCATTTTTATGGTTGTTTTATGGTATTCAGCACCTTATTGGATATACCTAATTGGATATAACGCAACAACATTTGATATAACTTTACACAGAAAAACAAAGACACCACTTTTACTTCCATTGTAAGTGCCTCACTGTAGAGAAATTCTGCTCCAAATTTAGAAGGGAAAAAACAAGGCTAAAAAAAGGTCAAGGTCACTGTCAAACCAAGCACCTGTCTGTTAATCAACAAGGCGAATTTGCATGAACAATCGAACCCGGTGCAAAATCGTGTGGGGAAATCTTTCAGCCTCACACAGAATTCCTGATTGTGTGGATTCCTACTATAATTCAAAGTCAAGTGGATTCCTATTGAAATTCAAGTCGAAATTCATTTAGGTAGTAATCAACATTACGCCACAAATGCTGTCAACTAAGTTTAACTTGAGTGCAAATATTCAAAACATTGAATATTATAGACATGTACTCCACAACAATAGACTTGAAATATTCAAGGGATAACACCTGCATATAACAATAAAAACATTTAACAATGACAGTATGCAATAAAAAAATCTCAAGACATCAGACTTCACAGGATATACTCTGTTTTAACCTGAAAGGCCTCCAGTGAAAATACAACCATCCCACCTTTTCTGTATTTACATACTTTGGATTGAATTGAGGAAATTCCTCCTAAACAGACAAGAGAACTGTTATGTAACGCTCTATGGTGCTGTAAATAACATTTACACTTTACAGATGCTTTAATCCAAAGCGACTTACAAATAACCTAGATATAATATGTCATATATCCTCAGGTGCATGACACCCTAAACTTATTTTAATATATTTATGTTAATAAAAGCGATAGTTGTTCCAGCACCAGAAGTGTTACTCTCACAAACAGGCTCAAGTTTCCTTTAAACAGCGAACTGTTTAGCTCACAGAAAATGCATTCCAGGTGTTGATGTCAATATAGTTTTTCTGCAGTCTTGTGTGCTGTTTGACATGAGAGATCACACAGCTTCAAAATGTTTGAATCATCTCATTAAAATGTTATATTTTCTCAAAGACCAGCTAAGCTGAATTTCTCCATGTGCTCTTTGACATATCACCAATGATTCTGTCCCATTTCTTTGTTTATGTCAAGCTAACCGATAATTTGCACTTCCACTGGATTTTAAACTTATTTTTCAGTCAGGATACAAACCAAGAGACAAACAACTGTCAAAATCGATCATACAGTGTATATTCCAGTGGGGAAAAATTGCTCCCACAGGACACTCATGAACAAGGATTTCTGCATTTAAAAAATACAGACATGTATAATATAAAGTGAATTTGTCAGAGTTGATAACTAAAAAAGGTTAGGAAGGGGTGATGGCTGTTTCAATAAATATGAATCACCTTTTTAAGTTGAAATGATTCATTTGGAACAATTGCTCCACTGCATATTAAAAAAGTCTCTGGCTTTGCTTTTATAATCAGTCATAGAAAGAGAAGTGCAATTTCTGAATTTCTTTCGGTTTTTTTTTTTTTTTTTTTTTTTTGATGCAATCCAAATTTGGAGAGTGTGTCAAAGACATATACCTGACTAAACCGTGACATTTGAACAAATACATAGCCTAATAAATGTTGATACAAATGTTCTAGCTGATGCAACATAAGGCACAAGCAACACGCCTCAGTTTAAATGAAAAGCGGGGACACACTACAAAGCAAATAATAATGCATGCAGTGCATTGCCAATCTTTTTGCTTACATAATTCAACAGTAGCTTACCATATCAGACGTGCTTTTATTCAGATGAATAAGCTTCTTAACCTGAAACGATATAAAAAGCTGAATGTATCAGTATACAGTATCTCATATTGCTTTTGTGTATACTTAAGACATGCTGATAAGCTTTTCACACATTAAATTAACTCTGGATTAATGTAATTCTTGTTATCTAGTTCGACTTCTCACATTAATCACACTTTACCATGAGTTAGAAATGAATCCTCCAGATTTTACTATTTCATACTGTACGTTTGTAAACAATGGGCCGTTTAGCGTTCTTATTTGCATATTTTTTAATAACACCAGAAATGTCGTAATGTAAATTCGCTGTGGTTGTCTTTTGACACATAAACCAAAACATTAACTTGTCTTTATCACTCCAGTTAACGGTTTCTCAGTCGTTCGAAATTTTTAACAATAAATTACACAGCGAGATAAAGTTCCTCAGACTGTAGAAGGCACATGAATATTTAATGAGGTAAGCGCCGAGGCTGTTTATGATTGGTTGGCAGGTTAAAACAGGACTTTACAGGGGTTTAAAAGGCGTCAAACGGGTACTGCTATAAAATAATAATAATAATGTTTACTGTTTTGGGAATTTTACAGTATTGTATGAACATTATGATGCGTGTGATTGTTTTGTAAATACATTTTATTGTGTTTAGTTAGCTGTCTATTCTGTTTTGATTTTTCCCCATAATGTATCGTTGCCTGTTTTTGCTCAGAGTTTGTTCTGTAAGTTATAACAACTCATGTAAATAATTGGAGAAGAGATCAATAAATGATGGTAAGGCAGCACATCAAACGTCAGAATCTTTCTCTCTCATTTCATTCCAATGCTGGAATGGCCAAAATATCTAAATAAACAAAGTACTTGCTGATGGGTCTGTGTAAGTTTGCATCAGTAATATATTGTAATAAAAAATATAATATAATATAATATAATAAAAAAAACTGCATTATGTAAAGGCAAAGGGTCATGTTGTACAATGACAATAATTATAAAATAATTTTACACATTTTAAAGTAGGCTACTCAGTTTCCTAAAGCAGCATTAGTGCTTGTCAATCACAATGACAAACATATTTTCATTTAATTCGTTTAGAACATTGAAGAACTGACAGATGTAAAACATTCAGTCATCTGACTTCACTTTGATTGAAAGCTCTTCTCCCTGGACGTCTGGAGGCCATCTTTCCAGGCTCCGATCCAAGAAGCAACATCTGGCACTATTCACCTCTTGCTGTGATTGCTTTGGTTCTGACACATGTCCACATGCTGACAGGAACACACTCTACAGTTTCAGCCTGTGTGACGGGCCTCTGGTCCTGGTCCCGCTGACACTCGCGGCTTTTGTTGTGTAAACGGCCATCTTACCCGAGCTTTGATCATGGCACTGAAACATTCCTGCATGTTTACTGCAGAGAACAATGTAGCTTAAATATTCAAGTCAGGTCAGTTTCAGTTCCACTGTAAGCCATTCTTTGAGATGGATAGATGGATGGATGGATGGATGGATGGACGGACGGATGGACAGCAAGACAAATAACACTTTTAGTGCATAGAAAGTTACTAAAGACGTATTTAAAACAGTTCATGAGACTACAGTGGTTCAACCTTAATGTTATGAAGTGACGAGAATACTTTTTGTGCACCAAAAAAAAAAACAAATAACGACTTTATTCAACAATATCTAGTGATGGGCGATTTCAAAACACTGCTTCATGAAGCTTCAAAGCTTTATAAAATCTTTTGTTTGGAATCAGTTGTTCAGAGCATGTCTCAAACTGCCAAAGTCACGTGATTTCAGTAAATGAGGCTTCAACACTTCATTAAGTGTTTCGAAATTTCATTGGTTCACCACTGACTTTGGCAATTTGAACGCTCTGAACCACTGATTGAAAACAAAAGATTGGTTAAGCTTTGAAGCTTCATGAAGCAGTGTTTTGAAATCGCCCATCACTAGATATTGTTGAAAAGTCGTTATTTAGTTTTTTTGGTGTACAAAAAGTATTCTTGTCACTTTATAACATTAAGGTTGAACCACCGTAGTCACATAAACTGTTTTAAATATATCTTTAGCTTTTTGGGCATTCAAAGTGTTAATTGTCTTGCTGGCAATGGAGGCCTCACTGAGCCATCGGATTTTATTAAAAATATCTTAATATGTGATCTGAAGATGAACGAAAGTCTTACGGGTGTGGAACGACATGAGGGTGAGTAATTAATGACAGAATATTCATTTTTGGGGTAACCCTTTAAAGGACCTATTAGCCAGCGTCATCTGGAGTTTCATTACAGAACTTTAGATAGATTGATTGATTGATTGGTACACAGACAGATTTTCCACTTTCAATAACTCATTGGTGCAGTCAGCGGAAATTAACCATCTCAGATATGCATGGCATTACTCAGGTTTGAGCTCAGGGTATGTATGTATGTGAGGAGCTTTATGTATCACCAGCTGTCTTCCATTCACTCTTGTTGGTAATGTTAAACAGGGGTATGGAGTGGGGGGTGCTAAGCTCACTTATATGCTTTACTTGGTTATGTATGGTTTCCTGAGGAAAGGACAGGAGTGTGAGTGTGTGTGTGTGTGTGTGGGGGGGGGGGGGGGGGGGGGTTTGGAGTGATCAGATAGATGCTTGACAGTGTCTATGGATTGCTCAAAGCACATTGAAAAGTTCTTTAAAACACATTGTGCATGTGGGTGAGCTGAAAACATCTGTTTATTTAGGTTACATAAGTCATCATTACTCCACCCTAATTGAATTTGTCAGTAACTTGCTCATAATGGATGACAGAACAGTTAAAAATGTGTACCGCTACGACGCCAGCACAAGATTACTCTTAAATAGGCAGAAAAGCACAAGACAACACCAATAACTCAAAGTCTTATTTTAATGCACACAAATCCATTTAACAATGACATTTTGTGGCATCATCACAAAAAGGCACCAGGAAATTAGCTTCCTCAGTTTTGTTTGCAACGAGGGAAAAGCATTACAGATCGAATTTGCATCTGACAGGAACAGAAAACAGAGACAAATTTATGTGGTCAAATGTAAAGACAATCTGGATCTGGATATTATCCGGATATTAAAGTTATTATCCGGATATGAGTGGCTGCATGTCAATGGGTCTTTGCTAAAAGAAAAGCACATGAGAACCGGGTGGATTTTCAATTTAAAGTTGAAGACGAGTTCTTGTCCTTGAAGCAAGCTTATCCACTTGTGTTTGTCTCCATCTACTGGCTGAAGTGCGTCAGTACAAGCAGCCAAGCAGAATACGTCAATAAAATGTTTATTAGAAGTACATTTTTAAAAACATTCAATAAACATACAGCTGTTTCAAATAGAGCTCTACTGCCCACAAAAGGATGCAATAGTCTTAAGGCAAAGAATTTATGAAATCAACCCATTGTTACCAGAGCAAATGGTGATATGACATTATGAATATACATTCAATCTACAAATACATAACAGTATAAAGATTACAGCTATTATATCAACTAATGGGATGGTTAAATGCATATTTTAAATCACAATCTACAGACTTTCTTGCAGCCCTGATGAGAGTGCTAATTTGCACAATGTTTAACTGACATTTTAAAATATGCATTTGTCATTAGCATAAAGCAGTTGGATTATATGCTAATCGGTACAACAACAAAAAACAAGAATGTTACATTAAACCTTTTTCTTTTTCTTAATCATTTTTCCCCCAAATGACACTGAATTTCAATAAGGCTTATGTTGCTGTGGCAACTACATTAAGATTTTGCAGCTGTGATTTGTATTGCAATGCAATGGAATATTGCTCATTCTTTTCCTTCGATCACCCGGGAGTTCATCAATTCAATGAAAGCTCTTATAAAATCAAGTACGCATAATATATTCAGCCAATCCATCTGAGAGATATCATTAATGTTCAAAAAGCACCTTAATTTTTTTGTAACTGATTTGAGGTGTGATACAATTGACAGAATTAAATGATTTAGAACTTGCAAACTGATCTACAATTCAGGAACAAGCAATGAACAGATCTATATATTTGAAATAAGACAATTGCTTCCTGTTTGGCCAATATCTATCTATATATATATATATATACACACACTGTATGACATACACTGTAGAAATGACTGTAGACATACACTTTCTAGTCTGTTTTAGGAAATGATGACATTTTCCCCAGAATATGAAAACCTACACTACCTGAAACTTGCTAAACAGTCATCTTTCCACAGGCTACATATATTTTTAGGAAAATATAATAATAAATGGACTTTAACCCATTTTTGATGTTGGTCCAGTGTATTTTTGAGCCCACAAAGAGGTTCCCACACCTGTTTGAGTTTGAGCAGCACATTACATACATTTAATATGAGCAAATCAAAACAAATATATGTTTCATAAAAATATATTTTGATATATGATATTATAATTTACTAAAAAGTAAAAAATAAATGTCATTTCTGACTGCCTCCTTGACATCTAAATGACAACAGGGCAATATACCACAACTATTAGGATCATAAGGAGGCAACAACAATAGCAACATTTGTCTAAAAATGTGGCAAATGAAAGATAATAAAGCCCTTATATTGATGTAAGTGCATTTGGTCATGGAGTTTTAAATGGGCACAGTAGTAAGGCCGTGTATGTGTGTGTTAAAGTGTCAGGAAAGGCATGTACGTTTCCGAGCATCAGTACGGGTCCAGTTTAATTCGCCTGTGTAGGCAACAGGTGAACACCATTCCACATATCTGAAACACACACAGACGAATAGAAATCAAATGTCACATTAAAATGATGAAGTTTTGTCCTAGATAAGATGTCTGTTCAAATACTCATAATAACTTGAACAGAATCAGATACTGGCAGGCATCAAGTAGCAGCACATTTCATAAAAAGAGCCCCAACAATATTAGAGTGGATAATGAAACAAGTCTTGATGTTTAGTATTTCTTTTTTCATTTGAGTAAAGAGCAGATATGGTCCCATGTGGCCTTGTGGCAATTGCTGAAACTCTCTTTATAAAAGGCTTGAAGAAAGAGGGAAGCGGTGTACAGTTACTATGGAAACTGAGGTGTAAGGCAGCCGGTAGCAGTGTTGTTGTAATTGGGTCAATTAGCATGTGTGGGAGTGTGTGTGTGTTTGTGTGCATGTGTTTGTATGAAGGCTACAGTGTGTAGGCAGAATCAGACCAGTGGTAACTCTCATAATGAACATTCATTTTCACATTTCCATTTTTCAAAACAGTATTTTGCTTTTTTTTTTTTAAGTGCTACCATGGCGGCAGAATAATTCACAGCAACAATCTTGAGATTCACACAGGTGAGACTGAGAGCATTTCTTGTTGTAAAGTTTGTGACTGCATAAAAACAGCCTGAGATGTTCTTCTAGCTGTTGTAATCCTGGGAAAAAACAACTTAAAAACCTGTTTAAAATATCTTCAGGTGATAAAAATATATAGATGCAATCCTTTACAAACTCAGTCTGCAAGTTACAAAACATAATCTAAAAATATTTCAACATCTCGCCAGGCTATATTTTTTTCTATATCTCTGGAAAAAGCAAATCCGAAGACAAATCGGAAGCCAGGTCCTGGGAGGGCTTGTGGTGGGCGATTATTTCTACAAAAATGATGGAGCCTCATCCTACCCACAAACACAGAAATAAACCAGAGCTGGAAGTGTAGCTCAACTCAAGTATTTCCTTCCCTTAATAATGTTCTGCTTTCATAGGAAAAACCATAAACTTTTAAACTGAAGTGAATTGTAGGGTAAATGAGCATTTATGGCACATGCCAGTAAGGATCTCTGGTTTATGAGTGTTTTTTGAGGTTTAAAATGAACCTCTGGGAAATGTAATGTTTGTGTCAATGTGTGGTAGTTTATGGAGTAAAAATGGGGTATATTCATATGTTAGTTTATAACCAAAACAGACTCAAATATATTAAAGTTAAGATTTAGTAATGTTGGTTTTTCACCTTTTCTAATTAAATCCTACAAAAGACTACCATATAATCACTTAAAAAGTGAAAATTATGTAATTTTCTTGCAATTGCGAGTTTATATATTATAGGACTTTTTTCTCAGAATTGCGAGATATAAAGTCAGAATTGCTTGATATAAACATGCAATTGTGAGAAAAAAAGTCAGAATTGTAAGATTTTATAAGATGCAATTGCAAGTTCACATCATGTAATTCTGACTTTATAACTCGCACTTGTGAGTTTATATCTCGTAATTCTGAGGAAAAAAAAGTCCAAATTGCATGATAAAAACCTCGCAATTGCGAGAAAAAATATCAGAATTTGGACTTTATAATGTGCGATTCTGATTTTATATCACAAATCTTACTTTGAATCTCGCAATTCTGAGAAAAAAAGGATTGTGAGATACAAACTCGCAATTGCGAGAAAAAAAGTCAGAATTGTGAGATAAAAAGTCACAAATTACCTTTATAATTTTTTTATTTAGTGGTGAAAACAAGCTTCCATACTTATTTCTATAAAAGAACCATTGATGTTTGATGTCAATAGGGTCAAAATTGAATATTTAACAATGCAAATATGCAAAATACAGCTAAGAGATTTTAAAAATACAACAAAAAGAACAGCAAATAATGACTAGTGTTCAAAAGGTTTTTTTGTTTGTTTGTTTTTTTAAGTCTTTATACTCACAAAAGCTGCATAGCTGCAGTAAAATCAGTAATATTGTGGAATATTAAAAATATCTGTTTTCTGTTATAATTTGTAATTTATTCTTGTAATGAAAAAGCTGAATTTTCAGCATCATTACTCCATTCTTCAGTGTCACATGATACTTCAGAAATCATTCTAATATGCTAATTTGGTTTAAAAGTTTACAAGAACAGAATTTATTTGAATTAGAACTTTTTTGTAACATTATAAATATAATTACAGTCACTTTTAAACAATTTAAGTATCCTTGCGGAGTAAAAAAAATATAAATATGTTTCAGAAAAAAATCTAACTGGCCCCAAACAATTTAATGGTAGTGCAAATATGTCTTTAAAACTTTTAAACTATAAGCAATCATGTGACATTAGCATAGTGCACAAAATGTACAGACTATTTTATGGTGCTTTTATGCCTTTTGTCATTTTAACACCCAAAATACTAATTCATTTTCCTTGTGTGGAAAAGAGCAGCTAGAAAATCTACAAAATATCTTCCTTTGTGTCCATTTTTCATTTTCAGCTTTAATAAGCTTGGTCTTTCATGCGACTCTCTTCCATGTCATAAAGCACTGAGTGAGAAGCAGTATTATTGCTCTCTGCCAGGACTTCTAATGCTACTCTAGAGGAAAATAAATCCGGATGAAAAGTGGGATTAACTGCACCGGAGAAAGGCACGGCAGACAACAAACTGAGAGATGAGACTTATATGCAATCAGCAGACCAATACAAAAACCAAAAGAAAAACAGTCTTTTTCTGAGCAGATACGTTGACACCTTTGAAACTTCTCCTTTCCAACAGTCTGGGTCCACGGGGAGGGATACAATAGACAGGAAGAGTGAAGCTTGAAATAGATCGCACACACTGGGAGTCTCACAGCAGGTTGCGGGTTGAAGGTTATATCAGGTCTGCACAGTCCAAGATGAGAGGTGCTGATTCACAAAAACTTATTTATAACTGAATGTCTTCAAAAAAATTGTTTCAAAATACAAATGATTCAAATAAAGTGCAATTAGTTTTGTTCCTTTTTGCCATGCAGCATTCAGCATGTGTGGTTTAAGAGTGCTGGTGTCATGCCAAACACATACACATAAGTCATATAGAAAGTATGAGGTGGACATGAGGTGGACAGGAACAACGCACATCAACATGCACACACACACACAGACACGAGCATAAACTCAAACAGCCGACCTTCTCATCGCATATCGGTTCAGGAGTCAAATATTGGCACTAGCCAATCAAACGTCAGAAAAGTCCTCTTCCTCTTCTTTATAAAGCAGATAAATAAAGCAGGCAGTCAGCACTGCTCCTATTAGCTACAGGACACACACACACACACACACAGATACACACACACAGATACAGACAAAAAGAAAGAGACAGAGAGAAAGACAAACAAAACCAAGACAAAACAGAGACACATGCTGTAATTCAAGACAATAAGACAAACATTACAAATCCCTGAAATACAGTGTTCGCTTTAGACAATCTAAGAAAAAGATGTTTGGGCAAGATACTTAAAGTGTCAAATAAACAATGCACTTATTCTTTTCAACCCCGGCATGTTCTTTTCTAAAGTGAAATAGTTAAATGCTTTATATGTATGTATTAACTCATTTATACAATTCAGTGTGTTTTCTAGTTTTATTGGTTGTTTTATTGCAAAATTCAGCTCAATTAAAGGTTTTCACACTAAATAAGATGTTTTTATATTAGATAAATACTGTAATTACAGAATTAAAAAGTATCATCTCATAGTTATACATTCATAAATATTGATTTAAAAGATACTGACCCCTCGATTTTGTTAGTAACTTCTGTTAGCAGCTTGACTAGTTTACTATTATAATACTACAAATAATGAGTAGCTTGTAGCTTAGCAAGCTACAATTTTACAGTAGTTTCTTCAACACAAACAATATGTTATGTTATGAATGTGAACTGTAATGCTGTAGACCCCTGCGGAGCAGCACTGTTTACTGCCATAATGACAGTAATAATAAAAGATCATTGAAGAGGATCAATTTAATTAGCGCTCCCAATAGAGAACTGCTTCAAACCACTTTGAGGCTTTTTACAGTAAAATCATTACATTAAATTTAACACAGGACTTATTTTTAGACCTCTAATCACTCCAGAGCTTCACATTTCCTGGATGAAATAATCACATGACCAGCAGCTGAGACGTTGATGCTGGAAACGCTGCTTTAACACTGCTCATCATGAAGTCCTTACATATGATTACAGTTTTAGGCATCCACTTAAAAGTTGATAGTTACTGGAATTTTTTATTTTTTTTATTTTTTTTATAGTAAATTCAATTGACCAAAGGGAATTTATTAAACAATTTTGACTTACTAAGTGAGACTGACATCCAGTATACTATCTAGTATGCAGTTCACAGTACAGATTGCATCCTATGCACAACATCCCTTACACTACGTAGTGCATAATTCACATTAAAACCATTTTGGAAGAACACAGAGTTCGAACGGCTTGTTAGAAACAAAACTAATGAAATTACATGGAATTACATTTATTTTATAACTGGTTTTGTCACGTCTGGTTAGCCAACTTTAACACATAATAGTGCCAGTTGTTGTATTTCAGATCAATACATGTCTGACAAAGAACATTAAGATTCACATAGAGACTAAACAACATATAAAAATATATACTACCCACTAAAAAAGTGAAGGAAAGGGATAAACTTCTTAAAAACATAATCTATGGTCATTACACATCACTCCCAGCTCAGAGAATCAATATGAGGTCTGAGCTGGAGTCACATTTCAGTGGTGTTTATATACAGAGTTTATTCAAAGGAAACAGATCAATGGCCCTCTGCACCCCTGCAGTGAATTCAGCAGGCTCACTGTGAGATCTGCACTTAAAGCTGAGAGCTCTTATCTCGCTTTCTTTTATTTTGTCAAGCCTACATGTGGTCTCCACCTATTTTTACCCAGCGGGCAGAGCTCCGTGCGACTACCGTGCACATTACCGGTCGAGGGCAAATGCAGAGTCCATTAAACGATTGCCCTCTGGTCACTGCATCAGCTATTTTAGTAAAAGCTTTCATGTTATTGAACCACATCAGAAGACCTCAATGATCCATGTTCCTACTGTTTCTCTGAGGTATGCTTCATTGTAATTGGACATAAACATCACTGGAAAGTATGCAAGTTCTAAATGTTATAAAAAACATTTTTTTTTTGAAAATGACCAATCGTTTCGCTAGATAAGACCCTTATTCCTCAGCTGGGATCGTGTAGAGCCCTTTGAAGCTGCACTTTGTATTCCACAGAAAAAACAGATTACATAAAATCATATGGTTTTGGAACAACATGATGTTAAGTAAATAAATGACAGAATTTTACTTTTTGTGTGAACTATCCCTTTAATTGTACAGTCCACCTGAGGAGGAGGGAGGGGCTTACCTGTAGACAGGCCACGCCTATCCCCACAGCTCCAATGATGAGCAAGTGATCCGCCAGGAACTGCTCCAGTTTAGTGATACAGCCGCCCTGTGAGAGACCACAGCATTATAAACTACTTAAGTTCATAAATGTATATCATGTGTTTGTCTTTTCAGTGTCAACGCACATAGGTGGATTTGTAAATTGATTTATTTTGCAGACTGAAAACTGCAAAAGTTACAGATATATGGATGATAAGGAGATTTTTTTAATTGTGTGATTTACAAGACATTATTGTGAATGCTACAACAACATACTGCATATAGAATAAAACTAATGGCTCACGAAAGGCCTGTAAAACCAGTGTTGTAATGTATTATGTATCACACCGGAGGTCTGTTCCCAAAGAATACATACAGAGAGCTTGGCAGCAGTTCACTGTAGTGTTACCTCACACTTCACAAGCTCATATATGTTACCAGTCGCACCTGTCTCGCTCACAGCTGTGCTTTCATAGTCTAAATTACTCCCAAGGGGCGTATCAAACACTTCATGATGATATGTTTCATTGTAGTTCCCACAGACAATGAGGAAGCATCTAAGGCTAAGCATGTGGCAGCTTTGTCTCAAACCTCCATACCAAAACAGAACATTAACAAAGTTCTGTGTTTTGTAAAGGAAATGAAGTACAGATGAATGTACAAGTATGATCATGTTGAATACATTTTATGTGTAGGATGATTTGAGGTTAACAATATCAGACCCACCTCCACCTTGTAGATATTGGAGGGGTGGTCTCTCTTTCCACACCGAGGGGTGATGGTCTTACAGCAGCTGTCAGGGACCAACCTTGACTCCGCCGCCTGGGACATGATGTACACACTGTGCATCCAATCAAAAGAGTTGTTGCTCCCACAGCACTTGAACTGCAGGGTGAAGGTGAGGGAGTTATGGTTATTTTACAATTACGATCAGTGCGCAAATTGGTCCGGTATTTAAAAGACATGGAGTACCTGTATTTCTGCACTATTTTCTTCACAGTAGTGATTTTAATTTTTTTATTTTTTTTAGATTTATTTTTCGCCATTTTTGCCTTTATTATGATAGGACAGTAAGCAGACACAAAGTGAAGTGGGAGAAAGGGAGAGGGGGACGGGATCGGGAAAGGTCCGCAAGCTGGGACATGTCAGCGTGCTGCCCACGAGGCTATCAGCGCTGACTTTACATGACGTTTAGGGCCAGTATATTTGTTTAGTGCATTCAGTTTAATTAAAATTAAAGAGCAAATAAAATAAAATAATAAAATAAAATAAAAAATAAAATAAAATAAAATAAAAACAAATATTTGTAAATTGAAAAAATAAAATAAAGAATGTTAAATAAAAATATTTAATTAAAACAAAACAAAATATTAAGTAAAAACAAAGTATTTCTAAAATAAAATAAAATAAAATACTTAAAAAAAAGCTACTGGCACTGAATTTTCCACTTCTAGCACTGATTAGGATCATTCATATTCTGTTAACAGCTCACAAAAATTGCAAAAATATAATACAATATAAAAATAATTTGTTCTAACCACATACTCTTGTCTTTAGTCTCTAATCTAACCAAATATAATGTTAGGATTTGGAGTTTCTCACATCCTGCTGTAGTCTGTCCACAGATTGAGTGATGCTGTCCTTTCCAAGTTGGGCATAGTTCTCTGTCATCGTCTTGCTCAAGTGCTGCTTCAGCTCTTCACTCAACTGTGAAAGACAGAGAGAAGAGAAAGAAAGAGAGAAATGAACAAAAATAAACAGAGAGTGAGCAGTAGGCAGTCATCACTCAAATGTCTCATCTGTTTTAGTCGAGTATGGTCCTACAACTAGATCCATCATAAAAGCAATTGAGAGTTAGTTCTTTAGAGCTTTGTTTTATAGAAATACTGTTTAAAATCTCACTCACCGCCTGGTAATAAACATAGGCCAAAACACCAGCCACCAGCTCAATGAGGAAGATCAGAAGCAGACAGGAGAAGTACTGGGAGAAGACAGGAAACAATGAGCAATAAAGATAATGCAAACGAAATTATTTTTATATCAGAAAGCAGGAAATCCAGTTATTGCGATAAGAGATATGCTATAAAATTATAGATATGCTATAAAATTATAAAATGCTGATGTCATAATAATCCATGGAAAGCACATATAAAATATCATAATTCCTATTGTTCTTATTATTTCTGGAAGTCATGAATGTCAAGGAGACGTTTGTGGTTCCACAACAAAAAAACATATTAATGAAATAAATTAATAGAAAAATGAACTGTAAAAAAAGTCATTTGAATTTGTTTGTTAACTTAATGCTATAATGTCACCTACAAGCAATAAACTTTTTAATAACTACAGATCTTTTGTTCAGAAAATCTTAATTTAGCTATAGTTTCATTTGCCTTTGTCTTTTTTTCATGCAAGTTTAAATGGCTTCTCTAAAAGAAACAGTATCTAACAACAAGGATGTTTTATACACACATCAACACTCAAAATGCTTCAAAATGTAACAATATTTGCACTGTCATGGGGATAAAGTAAATAAAATTGGTTTCTCAGAATTTTCTTGCTCAGAGTTGCCAGAGCTAGAGACGTCTGACAGATGAAAATAAAACAATAAATGACTAAACTGAATAAGCTGTCACAGTTTACTGTGGGGGGAGAGCGTGTGGGTGATAACCACAAATCTGCCTTTGAACATGTTTTCAGGAAAATATTTTTCATGGCATAATAATTAAAAAAAAAAAAACAACCAGCAACCAACTCTTGTGAGTTATGTATAATCTCAAAAGCAATGTTTTGTTTGTTGGTTTTTCTTTCTATGAATACACTGATTTCTATTTTAATTGCAAAGTGAGTACCGAAGTTGAACCGAACAGTCTGTTTCCATCACTAATCTACGTAAGCTTGTTTCCACCACTGAATAAAAAATAAAAAAGGTAACTGCGACTTTTTATCTCACAATTCTGACATTTTTTCTCGCATATGCAAATTTATATCTCACAATTCTGACTTTTTTCTCATAATTGCATGATATAAACTCGCAATTGCGAGATATAAAGTCAGAATTGTGTGATATAGTTGCAATTGCGTTATAAAGTCAGAATTGCGTGATATAAAGCATGATATTGTGAAAATCCATATTTTTTCCTCAGAATTGGAATTTATAACTCATAAGTGCAAGTTTATATCTCACAATTCTAAGAAAAGAAGTCAGAATTGCGAGAAAAAAAGTCAATTGCGAGAGAAAAAATGTGAGTTTATATCTCACAATTGTACATTTATAATGCACAATTGTGAGTTTATAACTCGCAATTCTGACTTTATTGCTCGCAATTGTGTTTATATCTTGCAATTCTGACATTATAACTCGGAATTGTGAATTTATATCTCGCGATTTTAAGAAAAGAAGTCAGAACTGTGAAATGTAAAATGCAATTGTGAGGAAAAAAGTAAGAATTGTGAGATAAAAAAAAAAAAAAAATCACAATTACCTATTTTATTTTGTATTTAGTTGCAGAAAGAAGCTTCCATACTAATTAGCAGAGTCCATACAAAAAGCAGAAATGTGCACATCAAAATATGCACAGAGACTGTAAACCGAGCCACAGACTCAAGAGACACCATGAAACAGGAAACAAATGTCCTGTCAAGGTGGACGTGTGAGAGAGATTAATAAATTAGGACAAAAAACACACAAACTGTATAAGCCTATACATATCCACGCAGCACTTCTCTTCTAGAGGTTGAAAGAAAGGACAGGAAGTCCAATGTAATTTATATAAACACCAACAAGAGCACTGAAGCAAATGAAATGAACCGATTCAAGGTTATTCAAACAGCTCACTGAACAGCTGTTAACCTTACGGCAGCTGTTGCATGTTGACATTTATGCGTATATATGTTTTTTCCCATAATGCAATGCATTCAGATCAGACCAGAAAGGCAGTATCCTCATTACTAATTCCTACCGAGGTTGGCGCTCCTCCATAGATTCATACATCTAAGCGAGAGTGGGCTATAAATAGGATTGCTGCAGTGGCAGTCACAACCTTGCTTGTCTCTTTCACTCTCTCGAACAAACACAAGGTACTATCTTTTTTTAAAAAATGGTGAGAAAGCAGATGCCTGTCAGCTAATTTGTCATGGCTGCCATGGAGCCTGTTCTACTTTGTCTTTGGACACTCAGTGCCGCCCACCTCAACTTACAGGCGACAATAACTGAGTTGACCAAAAAGAGACTGGGATCTAAAGCAATTACATCTAATGAGTGGAGCACAATGGTAAAATTACGACCTCTCAGTGCAGCCTTTTCACATTCATCTCCTTCCTCTTACCGTGGACAGACAGCTCCTCTGCTCACGTATGACAGCACAGCAACCCAAGAACCCAGTGACCATCACCAGCCCCCCGGCCAGGATCAGGATGTAGGCGGACACGGCGAATGTACTGGAGGCCAGCAGGCTCAGGTACTCTCCTTTATCGACCAGCGTCCAGATCCCAACCCCCATTACCACCCCACCGCCCATCTGAAAGAGAAAAATATATTGCAGGATATCATAGTGCATAGAGTTTAAAGGGGTCAAATAAAATGCAATTAGAACTCAAAAATTATAAGCCAAAAAAAAAAAAAAAAAAGGTTCACTCCAAACATCCAGAATCTTATGATGAATATGATACCTTATGATAATATATATACACATGACAGCCTACATTTTGAACCTCTCATAATGAAAGGTTTGCTTACTGAAGAATGGGGCAGCACAAAAAATGGCCTGTTTAATTATAAGGGGCAGGGAGAGAGTAAAAAAGGCGAATAATGCCTACTCTACTTCTTGTCGACAAGTAGAGAAGAAGCTGTTTTCTGCAAAGATTTGACCAGATTTATTAGGCACCTGGGATACAGGAAGTACTAAGTTTCTGGGGTCATTAATTACCACTTTAATTATTATTTTGAACTAATTTATTAAGGTGTTAGTACATTCTGATGGGCATATTTAGTCTGTAAGAATGCGACACCCCTTTTTTAACCAGCTTTATTAAAGGGTTAGTTCACCCAAAAATTAAATGTGTAATTAATTACTCACCCTCATGTCGTTCCACATCTGTAAGACTTTCGTTCATCTTCAGAACACAAATTAAGATATTTTTGATGAAATCCGTACCACATTCAAGGTCCAGAAAATTAGTAAAGACCGTTAAAAGTCAACGTGACTGTAGTGTAGTGGTCGGCAATAGGCGCCCGCAGCCAGATTATTTGAATACAGCTGGTTCTTAAATAGATCTTCGTCTCGTGGTGCCGTCTAATATTATCAACATTTCTACACCAGACGCGTCGCGCCGCAACAGCTAAAAGCTGTCTTAACTGAACGCGACAAACCGAAAGTTGCAAAGCACTTGGACTACGTCAGATATAGAACGGGGAATCTGTTTACTGTCGGGATGTTTAATGTGTTGTGTCGCGTCGCGCTGTGCCGCATCCAGTGTAGACAATATCATTATAATGGTTCTATTATATTTTGTAGCGTCGCATCTCCCACATATGTGTTTTAGCAAGTTGGTGAATGTAGATACTTGCCAGGTTACTGTCACAACTCTGCTTTATTAATTTATCCAGTATAAAACCCAGACATCGCCACACAAATGTGGCTTTTTGTCAATGATTGTCCCTACTACAGGATTCAACACCGAGTAACAGCTCAATACCAGCTACAAAAGACACTGTAACGGCCTGTCACAGGCAACTCTAGTTGCATTTTTCAATTAATTTCTTAAATTATACTTTGACTATGTTCTGGCCCACCATCTAGTGGTGAAATTTGTTTTTGGCCCGATGCCAAACTTAATTGCGACCCCGCTGTAGTGGTTCAACCTTAATGTTATGAAGCGACAAGAATACTTTTTGTATGCAAAAACAAAACAAAAAAGAATTACTTTATTCAACAATTTCATCTCTCCCCTGTCAGTTTTCTTTCGCTGTTAATGTTAATGTATTGACAGTGCAGGCTTCCGTGTACTATGTCAGAACACCGACTCCTTATTGGCCGGCTCCTGCGTCAGCATCACACGCATGCATCGTGCTGCTCATGTGAACATCGTCGACCAATAATGAGCCAGAGTTCTGAGTCTGACGTAGAACCTGGAAGTGCTAAACGTAAACAGCGTACGAGAATGACACAGAAGAGAAGATATTGTTGAATAAAGTTGTTATTTTTGTTTTGTCTTTGCTTCATAAAATTATTCTCTTTGCTTCATAAAATTAAGGTTGAACCACTGTAGTCACATGGACTATTTTAAAGATGTCTTTAGTACCTTTCTGGACCTTAAAAGTGTAGGTCAAATTGCTGTTTATGGAAGAGTCAGATACCTCTCGGATTTCATCAAAATATCTTAATTTGTGTTCTGAAGATGAATTTTTGGCTGAATTAACCCTTTAAAATAGCATAACAGGGACACTTTAATAAATATATGCTTTTGACTGTTTTTTAACAATGTGGAAAGTGGAACTGAGGGGAAAAATGAAATAAAAAAAATATAAGGTGACCCCTCTGATAAGAAATAATGAAAAAAAAAAAAAGTGTTAAAATTAAAGACAAACAATTATGAAAACTCTAGGATTAGACAGATGGCTGAGGACAAACAATGATGTCATAGTAGCTGGAGTGAGAAAATAATGCAGTTAATTATAGATATAAAACTGAAACTCCTGTTTCAGCTGATAAACAACTATTTCATAGTTTGACAGGCTTGTCATTATTTAACAAACTCAAATAATCATTCATTTACCCTGAGATTTCAGCACAGGTTAATTATCCACCTGTGTGGTGCTGTGCAAAGTAAACACTCCATTAACCTATACACGGACACACTCATTTAACCGTTTTTCAGACTGATCCAAGTCAGAAACAGATGAAATTCCAACAAGGCTCTTCCCTTCAACACTCCCTGCTCTTTCCTTGATACTCTCCAGTGCCAAACTCAAACAACTGCTGTCCCAGAATCCCATTGTCTTTCATGCCTCTTGAGCAGCTTGTATACTACACACAGTGAGGACTTTGAGTTTGAGGAAGAAACTGTCTTTACAAAAGCTCTGCATAAAAAGAATCACTAGATTATATACTGAATATGTATTTCAGAGGTTATGCTTTAAATAGTTCACCCAAAAATGAGTCATTACTTCCTCACCCATGTTGTTTTAAACCCACGTGACTCTTTTTTCCATGGAACACAAAAGGTGTTATATAAAGTGTGTGAGATACAGAAATACGTATGGACCACTTTTATGATGCTTTTAAAGCTCTGACGCATTGTAATTGCATTAAAAAGAAAAACAACCAGTACATAATCCAGAATTTCTCTTTTTGTGTTCTACAAAAGAAAGAAATACAGGTTTGGAGCAACATGAGGGATAGTAAATGATAACGGAATTTCATTTTGGTGGACTATCCCTTTAAATCAGTGGATAAATACACAGGATTGTGCATTCTGGTTGAAGGTGTGGTTTATGACTCATTTCCTGACCTTCTCTTCTCATCCAGAATTTATAAAAACCTAACTATCTAATGCAGAGAAGTACCTACAAAGATACGTTTGATCAAACAATACTTTATACTGAGGGATGCTTTTGTTCAGACAGGTTTATTCATCTCCATTCAGATTTACTTTTGTTTAAAAAAAACATTCAACCCTAGAGGGCGCTGTACTTGTTGAGCTCAGGCACAGGTGGGTGGGAAGAGGAAGTGAGAGGGGTAAGAGAACAAGAGAGGAGATGATGGGAGATTTAAATTATGAAATCCTCCCATGTCATTGCACTTTTTCCATTCTCATACACACTTCAATCCACTTGTCATTTGGCTCTCATCGCATCTGATATTTCAGCTTGAATCAACACAAAACGCCATTCAAAACCATTTTTACTGCTGTAAGGCAACTTTTCCCCCCCTCTGAACAACATGCAATGAATTATTCATTATAAGACCAGCAATGTGTATTGGGAATGTAAATTTCGATTTCATGCTGATGTTTCATGTTAAACACAAGACATTTTGCATGTAGCATGATAGCAAAGGTTATCCAAAGGGGTTTAAATAGCAAAGTGGATCTCAGACTTACCCAGAACAGGAAGTTGAAAACAAAAAGAAGGTACTTGAGACACACTGTGATCCAGTCATCCTGCTCATCCTTATACAGGCTGCCCATCGCTCCTGTTGGAGAGAAGAGAAAAAAAGAAATGAAACAGAAAAGGAGTTCTCATAAAGTGGTGGATGTTCACCCTTTTGTTACGAGGCAAAATGGGAAAAGGACAAAGAGGAGGAGGTGGGCAGAAGCGTAAACAGGCTTTTGGAAAGATGGCAGTCAAACACTGTTCTTTTCCATGACATGTTAATTAACAGCTGTGGCCTATGGGTTTCTGCCACAGACAGACGACACGCTCCATCTCAGGGCCTAGTGTGGAGGCGTCGCGTGTCAAAACAGCAGCCATGTATGGGTGCTAAAATTAGGGCGTTTGGTTTGAAATGGTTGAAAACACAACAAAACTACACACAATCCAACCCATAGCTGGTTTTAGAACACCGAATGCAGCACTGGTTTAGAAAGGTGACTGACACATTCTGTTTCAAAACACAAAATTAGACGGCAGACTTTGTTTTATAAAAAATCTCTGCTATAATGGATTCTTGTGCCAAGATTTTCAATGTAAGAAACATTGATTTCTTTTGGATACTGAGGCATAAAGAAGTTATTCAGAATGACTGCGGGGACATATTGATTTTCTGATCACGTGTTGTAAATGTATGGAGAAAGCCCTCACTGTGTGTCAGTATAGTAATCACTTAAAGTGCTTTTTCTAAAGGGTTATCTACCTGTATTGAGCAGTAAATACAGATTATTTATGATGCTGATGGACTCCAAATTCAGACCCAAGTATACCACTAAGTTTGAGATTATGATTTAGTAGGAAATAATGTTTTATTCATTGCATTTGCATTTATTATTTACCTTATTCTGAAAGTCTGCCTGATAAACACAAACTATCTTCTTATCCACTCTGTTGACAGACCAGTGGCTTTGCCTGGGATTTGAGACATTTGAAGGCTTTGTGTTGTTATGGGATACTACGAGTATTCAAAGAAGTGTTTCAAGAATTTTAGGGAAGCCTGGTCTTCTTATTTACTCCATATACTGATTTATTTAAAAATACTGCATTATTAAACTTTATTTTTAAAAAAAGTTTCATTATTGAAAGATTTAAAAGACGGTTAAACTTTAAACCATACCAACACCATTTATTTATTTATTTTGGAAAAAAAAAAACTAATATATCAAATAAAATTGCAGTAAAATCTTACAGCAACATACCTGAAATCTGCTTGTACCATAAAATATACTGTTAACCAAATAATACAAGGGTTATTAGAGAAAACATAACATAAAACACTTATATTATCAAATGTAATGTGTCATGCAGGCTTTTCAACTTCCTTTTATTATTTTGCAGCAAATTTTAAGGTGACATTTTAATATATTTTTGTTTTGGTAGTATCTGACTGGTTGTAGAAGGGGTTTCGGCACAAGCCTAGACATACAAGGCTAGCTTAAGTGTGTGTGTGTGTGTGTGTGTGTGTGTGTTTTTGTTTTTGTTTTTTTTTTTTACATCAGAGTACTGTGTTCTTGAATATAATGTAGACATTCACTGTACATATATTGTCCCATTGAACAACATTTTTTTCTGTAAGGTAAGAGTATATTACAGTAAGATTATTTTGTTCGTTCAAACTAACATTTTTAAAGATAGCATCAGGTATATATTTAACGGTTAAAGGAAGTTGAAAACCTTTCTAAGGTGTATTTCTACAACATTTCACTTTCGCTCTGTTTCCTCTCACTGTGTTCAGAGGACTTTGTTGTGGTTTCCTCGCCAACAACTGACACGTCAATCGATTAAAAAAGCCATGGATGCGGCGTGACTAAATACCGTGAGAGCATTTACTCCTCTGCGCATTTACTTAATTAAAATTCACGTTATTATGCTCCTCCTTATACAATGAAAGCAATGGTGGTTGTCCGAAAGAAAGAGGACATGGTGATTCAACGCAGACGATTCTCTTTCTTTCCTCCCCCGGACTTTGACCACTTTCCGCAAAGCGCATCTGTCGCGCAGTTACATTGATCCTGCGACACTTTACGCACTCATGAACGTAAACAAACCAAAACTGCGTGGTGTGATGTACACTTTATTTATTTTTTTAATAGAACCTCCTGTTCTTATTCCATGTTTGGGACAAGCACCAAAGTCACTTTCCATTGCATAAAGAGAAAAAATATCGTGTTTAAACTTACCTTAATAGCAGATAAAGGTCGTTTTTCCCCAGCGAGGCTTGTTGCTCCGGAGTCGTGTGTCCAGTCGGCGGGGGGATCTGTGGGTCAGCGTAGAAAGATGTGAGGAGGAAATGCAACTACAGCCCGCCCCTTCATTTCAAGAGATTAAATACAGTGAGCTGTTCATCTTCAAAGGCTGCTCGGGGACTAAGTAACTGTTATTAGTGCTTTTAAGTTAGTTGCCTTGTCTCATTCTCTGAAAAAAATCAATTATTTTCCCTCCTGGGACTGGATTTGAACTGAACTGTTGTCTACAGAACAATGCTGTTGAATACTGTAAATAATCGTAGACATTTTAAAAGAATTCTACTGTAAAACCGGTTGACTCCAAAAATGTTTAGACCTAAATTAAAGATTTATGTATTTGCATCCATTTGGATTACTTAGTTCTAACATAAACAAACTAATAAACAATTATATTTTTCTTGTCTCAATTATTATGCATAAAGAAACAAGAAAAAATGCATCACATGGACATTTTATATTTAAAAATAAAAAGTGTTATTTTTTAAATACAAAATATTGAGATAACGCATAATAAGTAATGTCAGTAATACAGTAACGTTACTTTTATATTTACAATAAAATATGAGAGTTACTTTGTTTTCCCATTTATTGACTGACACCCTTCTTTTCCCATGTTGAGAGAAATCGGGAGTAAGTACAGAGGTGTGCGCTGTGTAAACATGATGGTTATTGTAGTTCTCGACTAAATATGAGAATGCATATTTACTGATCTCACATACATAAAAACAGATTCATTATTCCTCAAAATGAATATAAACAATAGAATGCAAACTAGGACTATTAAGCAAATGCAATAATTAAATATGTTAAACAATACAAATATATTCACTTTATTAACCAGTGTCTTTGCAGCTGACCTTGGATGATACAATTGGACTGTACTTATAAGCAAAAATGACTTTAGATGCCCATCACATGTTTTATTTTAGTTTTTATTGCTGAAGTAAAAGTGTTAGGCTGCAGTATGCTGTCGCATACTTATAGGTGAAAAACAGTATGTGCCAAATTCACAGTATTTATCAAAGAGTAGGCAAAAAGTACCCGGATGACCTACTTCTTCCTGCAAGATTCTTAAGTGTACATAAAATGGACACTTTACTATCCCATGAGGCCATGGGAGAGGATTTGTGAATGGCAGTGAAGCAATGTAACTGACGCTGGTAGGTCACGTGATAAGGGTGACATGGCGAATGTAGTATGTCCAGATTACATTCATACTATATAGAACATACTTTTTTAGTGGCGGTAAAGTAATTACGTATTCAAAATAAGTACCTACTTAAGAGAGTATCCGATTTCGGACGTAGCCTTGAACTTTCTTTTCCTGTGTTCTATTCTTCTGCAGTTCAGAATGGCATCACAACTGAAAGGCTTGTTTGAGCCATTTCACTTTTGGTGTGAAAGGTCCTTTACATTTGCCAAAAAATATTTAAAAAATTGTTATTAAAAACAAACAAGCAAGCCCAGGTGAAAAAAAAAAAAGTAACTCAAAAGTAATGTAACGCTTAACACAATTAGTTACTTTTTTAGGAAGTGACCCAATATTTGTAATGAACTTTCCCCATGACTGTAAATAAATATATACAAAACATGTTATATTACTCTAAAATTATATTATATAAAATAACAATAAAAGTAGAAAGAATAAAAGAGCTGATAATTTGCATGGAAAAAGTGTATATTATATTATATATTATAAGTGTATAAGTGTAATTATATAATATAATTATATATGTGTATATTATATTAAAGAAAAAAGCATCTTATAACAATGGCCATTTCCAGAATTCCCTGTGTAAACAATCACATTTGTTGAACATATGTTTCTTATTTTTGTAAACATTTATGTCCAATTAGTTTTTTACATTTCATATGGTTCATTGATGAATAAGGTTTTTAAAAAGTGTTAAAAAACATAATGGAGATATAATTAATTTTGAAGTTTTATTAAGTGTTAACAATGAGATTGTGTAGTTTTCAATAATCAATTAACACTGCTTTTGTCATTTTTTACAACATGGACAAAATTTGTCAACAAAAAAGTAATTCGGATTAACGTTTACCGAATGACAATATTTTGAAACAGTGCTAACAGACTGATATCTAGCTAACTATCTAGTTAGCTTGCAAGCTAGCTAACAAAAGGACAACCAAACATTTTATATTTAGTACAAGTTTTTAAAATATTACAACATTTTCCATGTTTTATAGTGGTTGTACCGAATGACCTGATGTTTTGGGAAGTGAAATGCAAGTGAAAACATGAATTTTTCAAATAGTTAAGAGAGAGTTAGTTAATTTGCTTCACAACCATGTGGTCCTTTACAGGTGTCTGAGTGATGTCACATCCTGTCACATGATATTGACCGCATGACTTGATATCCTTTATATTGGTTACTCTGAATGACATCAATGAAATTCATTTTTCCAGACATTCTTTCTCATAACAAAGCAACAACTTCTACAACTAATTTTAATACCATTTTGCACTATGTTGATATATGATGTTATAAAATCATAACAGAATACAAAAATAATACATTTATTACATTTTAAGATATTTTAAATCACTTCAAAATCTTTAAAATATCTTTACATGTAGCAAAATATAATAAAAACCTTTTGGATTTAATAAAAGATATTTAGTTGTACTACATTATATACTTTGGATGTCATATCTTTGTTTTTAGACAAAAAAATGACCTGTCACGTCATTGACCCATGTGTTGTTTTGTTCATGTTTATAGCATTATTTTAGAGTCATGTGCGCTTTGAGAAAGTATACATAGTATAGATAGATAGTATAGATGCTTCTTCTTTTAATTATTTTAAGTACCTACATCTGTCAATTTTCCCCCAGTTGTGATGAAAGCAAGGGCAAGGCAGGGGCAAAGTAAATTACGCTTCCCAATGCATCTCAATAATTTACTTTCACAAAATCTCTCACAATATGGAAATAATACTGACAGTTTCTCAATGCAAGCAGCATGACTTTCAGTTGACTCTCCGTTTGAACTCAAACACAAGCTTCAGACGTGCTCTCTTCCCTTTTGCACACAGAAGTTCCACTGTGTGCCTTTGTCTTTCAAACCTCAATCCCAGTAACCTAATAAAGTCAAAACCCCATTAGGAGAACACACGTCGCCATAGGCAGCGGATATGAGCCGCAGTCACCTGCCTGTAACACAGTTTTCCAGCTGAAACAGCATTAGAGAGGAAAATGTTATCCATCATGTCTGAATTAATGGAAAGAGTCTACTGAGAGAGCAACAAAGCCACTTAAAGTGAGAAATGTCATTGCTAATCTGTATTCTGGCTCTGTTAGGGCTCCTAATGGAAATGAACACAATATCATTGAATTTGAGATTAGAGTTCTGCATCTTCTATCTGTCTTATTTCCTGATAAAACGTCTGTTGATTGACAATAGACTGCAGAGTTTTCATTCAGGGACAAAATCTGAGCCAAATCAGATGGAAATCCAGGTACAAGCGGAGACATCAGGGACAACAAGCATGCAAGCATCGGGAAGATGGAAAGAAAAGATGACATTAACAATGCAGCAGATGACAGAGAACTTCGAAAAGGAACTCAGCCTATTGAACTGTTGTTTATCCTTTTGAATTTGACTCATTGTGATTCCCGCCTGGTTCTGTCTGGTTTTCTCTGCCACTCCCGTTATTTTATTGTGTCCTCCTGTCGTCCTCAGTTCTAAGCTAGTAAATGGCACCTTCATGGTGGACGGCAAGAGTTCATGTGCACATGTGCGAACAGACGCATGAAAATGACTTACCGGATAGTGAAAAGGACCAAAAGAAGGACAAAAGAAACCCACTGACTCACACACACACACACTTCCTCCATGAAGTCTCAGAAAAGGCTTTCATATAGCAGACTGACAACAAGGCCAAGGACGATCCTGCTGTTTCAGGACCATTTCAGCACACAGATAAAGACTTGCGACCAAAAAACAAACCGCTTCTGTTTGGCCATAAAAACACTTTTTTCTCAGAGTTAGATAACACAACTGAGAGCAAAAATATGTCCGATTCAAGGATATTTACTTGACAAAAACACTCTAAATGCCAGAAACAAAGCTTTGGGCTTCTGGAAATTCAGAAAATAATTAGTGTTTTGCTGTCCGCTGCCCACATTTTCTCCTGGATATGTTTTAAGCCTGTGTGTGTGTGATTGACAGTGTATGGCATTGTGGTGCCGAGTGCGAGTGTGTGGTATTACTCAGCATGCGTGGGCATCCGTCCTTCAGTGTTATACATGAGCAGCCCATGTGTTGGAAGTCCTCTCAGCAGGGTACAATGGAGCGTAGCTTTATTTCGATCTGGTAGATCACACTACAAGCTCCATTACTGAGAGTGCTCTACAGATTGAGTTTGTTTAACATGTTGACATTTTCAGTGCTGGGAAAATATGATTTTCATTGCTGACTCTTGCTAATTCCATGTTTTCGTGTGTGTGTCAGAAAGAAAGAGAGTATGTTCTGGAATAAATCAGGACTGCCTCCCACATTAGCTCCAGGGATTACACAAGCAGATGAGTGGGTGGCATGTAAAAACAATGAGGGGGCCGCCGTTCGACTCCAAAACTAGAATCCCACACATTATAGACACGTGAATTCAAGCCACATGTGAGCTTAGACTGGCACAGGCAACAGCTGTTGGTAAAGTTTTGTCTGTGCTATAACTGAATAAAGATATTCTCAGATTTTTATTGGGGCAGGGTCTTGTGCTGCAGTCTAAAAACAAATGAAATGCAAACAGAACATGTTCATCTGACCTAATCTATATATAATATTATTGGACATTTAACCTTCCATGAAAATAGAAATAAAAAAAAATAAAGAAAAGAAGAAGAACTTTCACTGTTGTTAGTTTCACTTAAACCATCCTTGTTCACATTATTTAAAAACTCACTACATTAACTTAATTTAACAGAGTTGTTTCTTCTAAAAATGAGTATTGTCAGTTTTACTTAATAAGTGTTTGTTCAGTCAACTTAACATTGAACATGAGTGTAATTTTATGTTTTTAAAGGGAAGTAAAGGGAAAGATGTTGTTAGTTTATGTTAGTGTTTAATGTTCAGTTATGTTAGACATTTAGAGGAGCTTTTGTAATGTTTTTGAATTTTGTGATTACCATTATGTAGAAGAGTGGCGCCTGTGTTTAGGCTTTGAGCACTTATATGCGCATGGATTTCCTGCTCTCAATTAAATTGAGTTTGTTTAATAAGTTGGTTTTTTTAGTGCATTTTGTAGAGCAAATAGTTCATTTAATAAGGTAAGTAAATAAATGTGTTCACTTTACGTAATAATCTTGACATAACATTATTAAGTAAACTGCACATATAAATATTATATAACAATGACAAATTCAAATGATTTGTATTTACTCAAAGAAATGTTCTTAGCTTTACTTGAATTTCTTTTGTTCATACAACTAAACAAATTACTCAATATAGTTGCGTAGAACCTACTTGACGCTGCATTTTTTAGGTTAATCCAACAATTAATTTTTTTGAGTGTGCACTAATCTGATATGTTTTCCAATATAGCACAGTATATAGTATGGTGTCTATTTGAAGCCAAGAAATAATGTACTGTAAAAAATAATTGTTGGTTTAAAGGGTTAGTTCACCCAAAAATGAAAATTCTGCCATTTATTACTCACCCTCATGTCATTCTACACCAGTAAGACCTCCGTTCATCTTTAGAACACAAATTAAGATATTTTTGATAAAATCCGATGGCTCAGTGAGGCCTCTATTGACAGCAAGATAATTAACACTTTCAGATGCCCAGAAAGCTATAATACATATTTAAAATGGTTTATGTGAGTACAGTGGTTCTACTTTAATATTATAAAGTGACAAGAATACTTTTTGTGTACCAAAAAAACAAAATAACGACTTTTCAGATGATTTCAAATCACTGCTTCGAATCTTTTGTTTCAAATCAGCGGTTCGGATCGCATGTCAAACTGCTGAAATCACGTGACTTTGGCGTTCCCTAACCGCTGATTCGAAACAAAAGATTCGTAGCAGTGTTTTGAAATTGGCCATCACTAGATATTGTTAAAAGGTCGTTATTTTGTTTTTTTGGTGCACAAAAAGTATTCTCTTCGCTTTATATAATATTAAAGTAGAACCACTGTAGTCACATGAACTGTTTAAAATATGTTTTTAGTAGCTTTCTGGGCACACTTCATGGCAATGGAGGCCTCACTGAGCCTTCGGATTTTATCAGAAATATCTTAATTTGTGTTCCGAAGATGAACGAAAGTCTTACGGGTGTGGAACGACATGAGGGTGAGTAATGAGAATTTCATTTTTAGGTGAACTAACCCTTTAACTTAAGAAAGTTACCTGATTGCCTTAAAATGTTGAGTTCATTGAAATTAAAAATTTGAGTTAATACAATGAAGGCGACTGGTTTAATCAACACAAATTCTGAACCACATTATATATTTATTTATTTATTTTTTACAGTGTAGAAATACTATAAAGCAAATCCCAATAGGATAAAATGTTAAAACTTTTGTTTATCAGTTCTCATAAGCTTAAATCATGAAGTACCTAAAAATAATTGTTTACTTTGTGACTATGAGGAATTATCATCTGAAATTATCAACAAATTAAATGTATGGAAGCAAGATATTGTACTGTGTGAATCAATGCTTTGAAGGTCTTGAAAGTTCATTGCATTTACTTATAAATCTTGGGTCTCAGAGACACTCCAACATAATAACGTGATGTTAAATGAATACTTAAGTTAAATTTGTGTTGAAAATGTGGGTTGAAAACGAGGAATATTCACGAACAATTAATCTGAATACTTGCGTTAGCAACGCCAAGGTCATTGGTTCGATTCCTATAGGCGATAAACTAAGATGCCCTATACTTTGAATGTAAAAGCTTTTGATAAAAGCGTCTGTAAAATGCAAACGTACATGTTTGTGTTGAAAAGTTCCAGCCTTGAAATGGATTAAAATGTAGTCGGCCTTGTGCTCTTTATTTTGAGAAAGTGGAGGTGCGATACTTGTGTGGGAGGCACTAATTCAGCTACTGATATCGCTCCAGTTCTGCACTCGCTGCGCTCGAGTTCAGTCAGCACAGTCTTTCAACTCCAACTTTCAGCGTTATCCAGACGCACTTGACCAAAACACGACGAAGTGGACAACTAGGATTCGATGACTTATTACGAACTGAATAATAATGGATTATCATGTTAAACTGAAATAAAAGATACGCTCTGATCTGTCAGACTATAGGTAACGCGGCGATGCGCAGCGGCAGGTGATGTGGATGCTGACGCGCCGTGGCTCAACTGGTCTCCAAGTGGCGCTTAGAACCTCTGGAAGAACTTTTGCGCGATGGACTTTCAGTAGGAGTCGGAATCATGGAGTTAAGGGACTACCTGAGAAGTCTTTATGACATATTCCCTATTAGTTTCCTTTTAGGCATTTATTGTTTATTTATCACAGCTGTGCAAATTAACAAATGGATCGTTTTAAAGCGCACACCGAGTATTGCTCATTGCAGTGCGTTTTAAAACTTTTGTAGGACATTTAGTGACAACACTTGCCTTTATCTAGTTAATCCGGATCCCGTTGGCTCGCATGGGACTGAGGCACTCATCGCGGTGCCTGCTCCTGCGGAGAAAGATGGCGGATGCGGAGAGCTCGGAGGTAAGTCAAAGATTCCTTAAGTCATGCATAATGCATCAATGCTCGTCCAAACATTCATATATACACTTGTAAATCGCAGGTGATTCATTCTAGTCGCTTATATGTGTGTTTAAGTGCATGATCGCGTAAAATGACGCGCTGGTTTGGAGGTCATACAAATCAGTGCCCGGTGATGTGTGACTATGCAGGCGAAAGAACAGATCCAAAGCAGAAAGCAGAGCAGAACACGTTCAGTTACCTCGTCCTGAAAGATTCGCGATCACACAAACCACACCGAAAGCTAAATTGAGAGGTTTAGCCTATATTAATATTTATGGTGCGCGTAGGTTGCGTAAAGATTGAGCAGATATATCTGATGCAAGATGCCTCTTAGAAACATCGAAAACAATAAACTAGCCTAAATTTGAACCTATATGATAAAGTAAGACTATAAAGTCGTGTGCGTGCTGAATAGCACTCAGTTCCTCTTTTATGTAGTCTATTGGGTCATCGCGAGACGGCTGAGCGCTGTCCTTGGTGCTGCAGTATTTTGCCCCCCTCCCCAGCTAATTAGCATATTCACCTTTGCATACCTGATTTAAACGTTGGCGTTGTTAATTGGTGCACTAAATACTGTATCAGAAGCCCTGAAAAGCTAAGTAAAACACATTTGTGACCCTAGATCACAAAACCAGTCATAAGTCGCACGGGTATATTTGTAGCAATAGTCAACAATACACAATACAAATTATCGATTTTTCTTTTATGCCAAAAATCAGTAGGGTATTAGGTAAAGATCATGTTCCATGAAGATATTTTGTAAATTCCCTATCGTAAATATAGCAACAATGTATTTTTGTGAGTGGATATGCGTTGCTAAGGACTAAGGACGATTTTCTCAATATTTTGATTTTTTTTTGCACCCTCAGATTCCAGATGTTCAAATATCTCGGCCAAATATTGTCCTATCCTAACATATCATAATATGAAAGCTTATTTATTCAGCTTTCAGATGATGTATAAATCTAAATTTTTTTAAAAATTGACCCTTATGGTTTTGTGGTCCAGGGACATATTTATGTCCATCTGCTTTAAATGTTTTCGACACATATTTTTACAAAACCTTTTTCACATTATGTATTTGTTTTTGACATTATTTATTTATTCATCACATGATAAAAATACCTTGGAAAAAGGTCAAACCTAAAAAAAAAAAAAACATTTACAGAAAATATAATTATCTATGATATTCATTTTTTTATTCATTGTCGATATTTTCTGCAAAAAAAAATTTCCAAGGCATTTTTTTCTTTTCTTTTAAATAAATAAATAAATTGCTTGTATAGCTCAAAAAGGGGGATATAGCAATACCAAGGTCATGGGTTTGAGGATGGGATGATGGGTCCCAACGAGTGTATACTAATTCAGTGTATACTTTGAACACAGTATGAGTTAATTTAGATAAAACTGTCTGCCAAACACATAATTACACTCATTGAATTCAATTAGTGTTGATGTACGACAGTGAGCCTTTTCAGATTATTTTACTGTTGACTTTACCAGCAGCGCCAGCAGCAGCAGCGTATTTCCAGTGTGCCCTCATCCCAGTCCTTGCAACCTTCTCCGCTACCAAAGCCAGTGACTTCGGTTCATCATGTTGCACACCCCCCACACACACCACATGTCTCTGCACTGTCTGCCTGTCCAGGACGAGGCAAGATGGCCAAGCTACTCAACCCGGAGGAGATGACATCACGGGACTACTACTTTGACTCCTATGCTCACTTTGGAATTCATGAGGTAATCAAAGGTCCAGTTTGGATGGTTTTACCATCTAGTATGGGTCTAGTCTAAGATGAAAATGCTATTTTGTACACTGTCAAGGACACGAAGTTGTTTCTGCTATAGAACTTATCACGTGCAGCTGATGATAAGAACATACTTAAATGTGTCACTGAAAACATCTTCTAAGCTCATTCACAAAGAACTGAGAGAACACCTTTGATACCGGCACATTTAGAGCATGAGGGTCAAATTGGATCTGTCTGTAGATAAAAGAACAGTTCTTGATAACACAGAAAAAGAAGGACAAGAGTAAGATAGCGAGATGGAAAAAGAGAGAAAGAAAAAGGAAAGAGAATTAGAGCGGGGGGAGGGGTGCTTGGAAAGATGTGTATCAGTTAATCCCAGCAGGCTAAATGGAGACCTGTCTCTATAAAAAGAATCCTGGAGACACTGCGCTTTGTGTCCTATATATTGTCCTCCATAGCAAAGTCCAGGAGAAAAGGTCCAGAAATGAGAGAAAAGTACCCTGATTTTAGCCCTCTTATTTGAACGCTGTTTTCAATGCTTTCATCATAACTAATAGTGCAAACACTGTGTAACTAAGAGATTCGTTAAATAAAACAGGAGTTTTGGTGTGACTCTAGAACTCAGTCACTGATAAACTCGTGCTGTTTGATTGATAGCTCCAGCACATGCTGTTTGATTGACAGCTCCAGCGCATGCTGTTTGATTGACAGCTCTAGCGATTGTAAAGGGAGCGTTCTTTGATCACCTTCTATATTTAATTTAATCACTGTTTAAATAACAGATTATTTTCATCCTACTAATGGTGCGTTCACACCAGACACCAATGAAGCGTTAAGTGCGAGTGATTTACATGTTAAGTCAATGCAAAGATAGACATCCTGTGATTCACACGAATGACGCAAATTGAGCGTTTCGGGCGTTTGACGCACGTAACACGTGATTCGTGCGAATCGAGAGTTGAAAAACCTGAACTTTGGCGAATATTCACGCTGTGTTAACCAATCAGGAGCTTGCTCTAGTAGTGATGCGATTACGATGTAGTGAGTGGAGGCAGAAATCCGAAACAACAACGGAGGACAAAATCATTGTCGCTATATGTGGATACCCGGAGCTGTACAACACATCTTCGTACTTATATAGAAACAGGAATAAAAAGGATCTTGCTTGGAAGAAAGTGAGTGAGGAGGTCGGACAATCTGGTAAGTTGTATAAAAATTAAAAAAAAAAACGCTCTTTACTCAATTTGAGCTATAATACACACACACACACACACACACAGAGAGAGACTACAAGCTAGCTAAAGCCGGTAAATTGAGCTTATTCGCCGTATTTCAGCCTTCCATAGCACAAAGCACAGCTACCCTCTCAACAAAATCCATGTCAGCCATTTCGCTACGAGACTGGAGCCGCTTGGCAGAATTCGCATCTGTTGTGAAGTGAATTTCACACAAGTAGCGCGATTTATTCGCGCAAGTCGCCTCTGGTGTGAACGCCCCATAAGAGAAACAACGTGAAGTTGACCGCGTAGTCACTGGTTTGATTTACTGACACATAGACAAAGAACATCTGACTGTAAATGAATCATTACTTATCAGATCAGGCATTAGAATTAACACAGTTATTTACATGTTGTTGCATTACTGTCGAGTCCATATGGCATTGCAAAGCCTGTGCCGAAATGTGACTGATTTACCAAAGAATCCACAGTGAAATGTACCAAATACAAATAAATAAAGCTCAACTGAAACATTCACATTGTTAAAAATAAATAACCATATTCCTCACATTAGGATGCTTTGTCAGAATGTTAGTTTTAGTCCTGTATCGCTCTACTCTCCTCGTCATCTCACTTAAACGCCAGTGGGTGGGGCTAATGTTGCAATGATGAAGTAAGCGTTGATTTTTTCTTTAGAGGCGGCATTTCACCTATCTGCGATAGATAGGCACATTCTGTGAAAAGTCATTCAATGGGCCTGGTGTCAATAAAAGCTGTTATTGGACTAACAAGAAAGTTTCAGTTCTGAAACTTGCAGGATATTCTTACAGTACGATGACCTCTTATATATCAAAGGCTCAAGGAAATGTTAATTTCTCATTTCATGACCTCTGTTAATAAAATGTTGCTATAGTCTGATTAAAAGTTGTTGTTTTTTCCTCTCAATAGGAAATGTTAAAGGATGAGGTGAGGACGCTGACTTATAGGAACTCCATGTACCACAATAAACACATCTTTAAGGATAAGATTGTTCTAGATGTGGGCAGTGGAACTGGAATCCTCTCCATGTTTGCTGCTAAGGCAGGAGCCAAGCATGTGTACGGGGTGAGGACTCAAATTACACATTATAAGCGTGTTTACTGTGATATACAATAGGTTTAAATTTGAGGGCAACATGCAGGCATTGCTGCAGAAATTCTGCTTTTTTTACACTCCCAAACTATATCTATGTATATCTGGAGAGACAGAGTGGGAGAGCATGTTGATAATATCAGTACCGTTACTGTGCTTCTGGTCTGTAGTTAGATAACACTCCATTGATCCACCCACTAGGTCCAGTTCTAGTCGCTTTATCTTTTCTATGCCACAATAAGCAAAAGAGTTTTCTGTTTGTGTCCAAAGCACAGATACATATAAGAAGAAAGGGTTCACACAGGTTCATAGACATTTAAAATGCACATTTATGCATTTGCCAGATAAAAATAACATTTATCTTAATCATTTTAAACTGAAAACTGTTCTAGCAGGCTCACATAGGACATAAATGCAAGCATATGAACATGCAATATGCATAATATCAGCAAAAAAATGGAGTAGATGGCCGTGCTAATATTTAGATAAACATCATTGTGATTTAGATAAATTATTGCCAGTTACTTTGTCTTTTTTTTGCTTCACCAATGAAAATAGTTACAAACAAAGCCAAAAAAGTGACTCAGTGTCACAGTGAATGATTCAATGACTCATAGAGATGCATAGAGACCGTAGTCGTTAGGCTTGTTCGAGATGCATTGGCGCTGCACAGAATGATCAGCATATGACAGTAAGAGTGTTTGGAGAAAATATAAGACTCCTTATGCTTTTGAATCGCTCTTGCAGTACTTTGATGTCATACGCCGATCGGTCTTCGTAGCGCCGATCCATCTCAAACAAGCCTATTTGTTTAATTTCTGTACTAATCATTTTTTTAACAAATTGGTTTGAATGAATGAATGAATCATTGATTCACTCATTACGTCACTTGTCGCCACCTACTGGCAAAGCAATGTAACTTGCAGAAAGAGTCAGTGAAACATGGCTACTAATACCCAGTCTGTAACGGCCAAACAAAGAAAAGCAGAGTGATATAAACAGTATATTTAAAAAAATATTTTAGCAATTATTTTATAATAATAATTTTTTTCTTAAAATACAAACCCAAATCCAATCAAACTTGAAGTTATGCATGAAAAAGCATTCCACCTGTCTCGATTCCGCTAGCATACCTCTAATACGGTAATTATCTTGCTAATTATGCTAATATAATTAAGCTAATTTTCATTTTGTTTTGTAGATCGAGTGTTCCAGTATATCAGAGTATTCTGAAAAAATCATCAAATCAAACCACCTGGACAATGGTAAGACAATCTGCTGTTAGGACACAGCACAGCGTTTAGGTCTGATCTGAATTTGTGTGTGGAATAGAAGAGTCATACATTTCCTGTCGGCAAGTGGAGTTCCATAACACAGGAAGCAGTATATTCACTTCCTGTAGCTAACACCCTCCTCTTGTGGTGTGATGACAGAAGTTGTTTAGTTGTCCACAGCAGCTCTCATTAACACTGGAGAGCAGCAGGCGGGTGAGAAGCCTGAGTCAGTGTGAGAGAGGAGTCACTGCCACACACACACACACACACACACACGGAAATTGGAGATTGGCAACCTGCCTTTTGAAAAATGGGAATAATGGTGAGGATGTGAGAAAAGAAGAGGGAGTGAGAGAAAACCATGAATAACCCCATCAATCAAATGTAACCTTATATTGTCATTCTTGTGACATTCTTATCATTCTTGTGACTAAATGCTGGCTTTGTAACCCATTTGATTTCTGTAATGTGACATATTTATGAATGAAATAAACTTAGGATTTTATCTTTGAGACTTATATAATTGTAAATTATATAGAATAAAATCAGCTCAATGGAAGCCTCGCTGTCTCTTACATTCATCTATTTTTTGTGCATCTTGTAGTTATTACCATCATTAAAGGGAAGGTGGAGGAGACTGAACTGCCCGTGGATCAGGTGGACATCATAATTTCAGAGTGGATGGGCTACTGTCTTTTCTATGAGTCTATGCTCAATACTGTCATCTACGCCAGGGACAAATGGCTGGTCAGTGTGTGTTGGCTGTCTCAAGGCCAAGGTTATTTGACTAATTAGAATGTGAAGCATGTGTCCATGCTGAAAATTATCATTTATAATGGGAATGAGTGGCTAGTCATTGGACTGCTGATGAATTTCTACCACTGAATGACAATTTGGTCCAGAGGACAAGTGGCTTGTTAGAGATTTTTTATAGAACCATTGTGTTGGTGCCAACACATTGTTTCACCCTAGAGTTATTTTTATGGTGCACTGAACAGGAAGGAAAAAAAATGAATGATGTGAAGTCACTGGAATAACAGGAATATAATCACGCATATGCCAGGAATGCATTTTTGTAAATCAAAATGTTTTATGAGGGTAGTTGTCCTTAAATTTCAAGCAGTTTTAGCAGTGTCTAATATATATATATATATATATATATATATATATATATATTTAGATTTAGATAATAATTATATTATGTTATATTATGGTGTTTTATTACTTCTACTTCTACTATTAATAATAATATTTGAACTTTTACAAAATTGAGTTGAACATACGTCAACTAGCCATTATTTTTTTTCATAGGTGATCAGAGTTTTCTTTCCTGTCGTTTTTCAGAAACCTGGCGGTTTCATGTTTCCAGACAGAGCGACATTGTATGTGGTCGCCATTGAGGATCGACAATACAAAGACTTCAAAATCCACTGTGAGTACACACACACACACACACACACACACAGCAATGAGGCAACTACATGTACTGTATTAAATGACCATTTAAAACTGTATCTCTTTCTCGTTCTAAAATGAAGCTTGATCCGTGCCACATTTATTTAGCTTAACAGGAATTTTTCCTGATGTTTTTCACTCCTTTGAGCTCAATTACTCCCTTTCATTCCCTCCTTCATGTTTTGGATGGAAGTGTGAGATTCGCCTCGGCCTAACGCACATGAGGGGATGTAATCAAATGCTGCCAGACACAGAGGAGGCAGCAGTCTATTTTAGGGCCAAATGAAGGCGACCAGATTTTCTACTTTTCAGACACATACGAGTTTTAAGATGTCTTGAAATATATTTTCTCTGTGCTTGCAGGGTGGGAGAACGTCTATGGTTTTGACATGACGTGCATTCGGAACGTTGCTATGATGGAGCCCCTGGTGGACATAGTAGATCCTAAACAAGTCGTGACCAACTCCTGCCTCATTAAGGTAAGAGTATGTGCTCGCCTCTCTATGTATATATACGTGAGCAAGATCTGATTTGAATCATAGTACTGACTGACTGTGCAATAGGCCACTTTGGAACGCATGTAGCGTGGGTGTTACATAACAGAATAATTCGCAGTAAAAAGCCGCCTGATGACAGCATGGTAATGTGTGTTCATTTCAACACATACACAAACAACAATCATTCATTTAAATTTGCAGAGAGAAATACATGCTCATTAGATATTATGGACTCTAGTCTTACTGTATTTCAACAATTTCCTAATTTTGTCTCATAGAAACATCGAAGATGTTGCTTAAAGGGTTAGTTAACACAAAAATGAAATCCTAGGTGTACACGACTATCTTCTTTCAGGATCTGGGCTATATTTAAAAAAATATCCTTGCTCTTCCTAGCATTTTAATGGTAGTGAAGGGGGGACCAGATTTTGAAGCCCAAAAATATTCATCCATCCATTATAAAAAAATAATCCATACAGCTTCAGGGGGTTAATAAAGGGCTTTTGAAGTGAAGCGATGTGTTTTTATAAGAAAAATATCCATATCTAAAATAAATTCAAATAACTAGCTTCATGGGGGACGACCATACACATACTGCAGAAGTCGCCAAATGTGTAACGGCTGAAGCGTTGATGCAGGATGTAGGAGTAGCGTAAACGTCTCGCGGTTCAAACAAATACGGCTGGGCAACAAACTCAAGCTCCTCTTCTCTTTAAAAATGATCATTTTAGACTTCAAATTGGTAACTGGTGTTTTGTTTTGCTCTATCCTCTGAGCTTCTGCGTTCGACATTATGTCATGCGTCGGGTCAGAGGTCACTCTACCGCTGCAAATCATTGTGTACGGCTGTCTGCTGGAAGTTAGTTATTATAGTTAATAAAGTTTTAAATATGAATATTTTTCTTATAAAAACCAATCGCTTTGCTTCAGAAGGCCTTTATTAACCCCCTGGGAGCCGTATGTATTACTTTTATTATGGATGGATGCAAGGATGTCGAGAAAGAAAGACAAGAAGGCTGTGCTTCCACTGTGCCTCTGAATCAACTGGGGGATCAAATGAGAATGATTTCAGCCTCTTTGTGGGGTTTATTAAATGAAAGGTTGAACTGAACAAATAAAAATCTCAATGCTGCCACTAATCTGTTGTTTGCACAAAGAGTAAGAGAATCTTTGTTCACCAAGGCTGATACTTGTGCCAACATCATACAGGCACCAATACAGCCACAGCCAAACAATATAGTCTTTGAAACTGGATCTGTCGTGATGTGTGGGTCAAGGCTATATGACATAAACCACATTACACTTCAAGCTTAGATCACAGCCAAAGTATCTCATGGCCGATCATGAAATGACTCTGTTAGTGCAAGTATGCGGGCAATCATAATCTTTATTTAAACATAATCTCTACTCCAAAAAGTGTGAGACGTGACATATCGCTTTCAGGAGGTGGACATCTACACAGTGAAGCCAGAGGACCTGACGTTCACCTCAGCCTTCTGCCTGCAGATTCAGAGGAATGACTATGTTCACGCTCTTGTCACGTACTTCAACATTGAGTTCACCAAGTGTCACAAGAAGACTGGCTTTTCTACAGGTTCAGCCTTCACTTATTCCGTACCTTATTATCCCTTACAAATAAATGTGTTACTAACTGAGCCAATGTACATTCCCTTCCAGCCCCTGACGCTCCCAGCACTCACTGGAAGCAGACAGTGTTTTATCTGGAGGATTATTTAACGGTGCGGAGAGGAGAGGAAATCCTAGGCAGCATCACCGTGAAGCCCAATGAGAATAATGAGGTGAGGCTGTAAGTGTATGTGGGGGTGGGAAATTGATATGGAGAGAAAACCGTGGTTTTCAACATTTTCAACTACAAGACAATATTTGAAGGCCCACCCAAGATATTTCTGGTAGGCCCACTCCTGCAGTTATCACAAAGCTTTTCATTTTCAAACTTATTTACAGAAACTAGGAGTCGCAATATATTAAAATAAATAAAGATTAAATTCCAGAATTCCTTTCAATAAGTGAATGTTCTCCAAGGTTTACACTTTCATTACCAGTGAATTTTCTATTTTTTGTTTTATTACATGTTTAGAAATAAAAGATTTTAAACTTATATTTCACTTATAACTAGTAATTACTACCTGATAAAATATTTTAGAGCTTGACATAAAATTCTAGTTAATTTATTACAAACTTTTCCATGACTTAAGATATTTTATTAACTTGCATGACTTTCCAAGTCTATAAAAATCACACTTTTAAATTCCCTCATAAAATAAAATGAATAAAATAAAATATAAACTATAATCACTGGCTTACGGTAACTTTGATTTAAAAATAGGACAAAGCAAGCAAAAAAAAAAGAAAAAAAAAAGTTATATATATATATATATACACATATACACTTTTTTTTTGCTTGCTTGGTCCTATTTTTAAATCAAAGTTACCGTAAGCCAGTGATTATAGCTTATGAAGTTATAAATATGGATATTTTTCCTCACAAAAACCAGGAGCCGTATGGATTACTTTTATTATGGACGGATGTGCTTTTTTGGGCTTCAAAATCTAGGGTACCATTCACTCCCATTATAAAGCTTGGAAGAGCCAGGATATTTTTTAATATAACTCCAATTGTGTTTGGCTGAAAGAACAAAGTCATATACACCTAGGATGGCTTGAGGGTGAGTAAATTATGAGAATTTTCATTTTTGGGTGAACCAATCATGGAAGTGTGCTGAGGCCCCCTAGTGGTTCTTGCCCCCCTTGTTGAAAGCCACTGGTTTATATATATATATAAAAAAAAAAAAAAAGTACAAGGCAGATTTCAAAGAAATAAAGTACTTGATTTCTTTCAGCGTGACTTGGACTTCACCTTTGAGCTGGATTTCAAAGGTCAGCTCTGTGACGCAGCCATCTCCCATGACTACAAGATGCGGTAAAACTCAAGCAACATCTCAAGTCGGGCACAGTTTCCCAGGGAGATTCGGCGGAGAGATGGACTGTGTCTCTCCTCTGCCTCTGTCTGGATAAGAGAGGCTGCCGAACTGCAGGACTCTTATGATGTCATCAGTGAAAATCCAGCACTAAAAGCAATAGTGTCATCGCGTGTCAAGTTCTTAAATGCACATGAAGAATAGACTGTGAAAACATCACTCTGAATGTAACTGTTAACGAGTCCAAGAATGTCAACATTTGTGTTTATTTAACCGTATAAGATAGGAAAGTGTTAATGAACAGTACATGCCAATGTGAAATCGTACAATGGTACCTCATAGAACAAAGGCTTCAGTTTGGACACATAAATGAAAAGAGTTTTGCTTATGTTTAAGTGCATTTTATTGTGTTATATTTATTGGGTTAGTGTTGAGTTGTTTAATATAGTGACCGCTGGCATGTTTTCTACATTTACTTTTATTTTAATTCATTCAGGTTTTACTAAGATTTTTCTAAAAAACCTCTAAGAGCAGCTAAACTATTTTAAATCATTCTTATCGAATACAAGATTTGTTATTTTAGAGTAACTTAATGTGACAGTTTTAACTTACGAACAGTTTCACTTTTTGTGTTCATTCAAATGTCAGGTCACTGTCACATACAACCTGTTTGAACCACCTGTTTGCTCCTTTGTGTAGGCATCGAATGAAGGGATGACAATTGATGTTGTCATCAACTGAACAGTCTCTTCAAATGGTTACTAAAAACACTTCTTGTTCTAGTAGAGGTTTTATTGGCCATTCTGAAATCTAGGTTTCATGATACTAGTAAGACTTCAGATGGATTGAATGAGGCTATTGAAATGCTAAATAAATGGGAAGTAACAATCAATCACATTTTGTCCTAAATGACTTTGTTCTCACTCACCTGGTTGTATGTGAACCACATTTATCACATGCAGCTTAACTGAACACATTTTCCCTATAAAAATAATGTGTATTGTGATTGACAATTGGTATTGATAACAAATAGAATATGTAAAAAATAAATGAGGTGTGACAAACTGTCCTGAGACTACAACACACATCAGTTGAGCACAGATGTACAGTGGGCATTAAAAACCTTCCTACGCTTTACACTATTCATTTTTGATTCAGGTAGAATTTGCCCTCTTTTAGCCTACATTAAATTATTTACATTGAGTATAAGGTTGTTTGATGATGATACATAAATGATTTCACCCATGAGTGTGTGTATGGGTGTGGTCACTTGCAGCAGGCTTTCTTCTTCATTGGTTGATCCACCAGTCTGACCGTATTCACCCATACTCTGTCTTCCTGTTCCCTCAGGACTCTACAAACATAGAGCTCATTAAAATACTTATAAAATAGAAAATAAAATATTAAAATATAAAAATAAATAATGAACGTATGCAGGGAAGGAGGATATTTTTAATGGATGTCAATGAAGCGGAGGCTTCACTACGCTAAATAAACTACTTTAGTGGGAAAACGCCTTATTTAATGAATTGACATGTTTGTTTTGTAACATTGGTTTTTGGATTGATTTATTTTTAGAGTTTACACAAAAAACAAATGCTGTTTTATAAGAGAAAACAACTGCACAACAGGTAGGATTCACTTCATGGCACCCATTCATTTCTACGGTAGCCGCAAACGGTGATTGACTGTCGCACAACATAATTCAAAGGTTATAATGTAATTGGTTATCAAGGCACACCTGAATCAAGTTAGCCGTTACGCTTTTTTCCAATGGAAGAGCCACAAACCTTGTATCTCCCAATAATAAGACCATCTCTGTTAATAGTATTGGGTTGGACATGTGGTCTCAAAATGGCCTCCACACTTGCCCTGCATCCTAATGTGCTTACTATCCACCCTAAATAGTATTGAATATTACTAATATCACATAGTATTTAGGATGGATATTATGCACACTGAGACACAGGCTTAGATTGCATTTAAATCCACTTCTTTCTCTCAAACTTTCCTCCGTCTTGTTCATTTGGATGCACATCATTTTATGAGTGCCCACTACTGGTGGAAACATTGCAATTGGTTTAAATGAAATGCCCTTGAAATGAAAAGCTCTTGATCATGTGTGGGTAAATAAAGTGCAAGAACTGCAATTGTGTTTCTAAGGATCTGCCCAAAGTGTACATATGAGTAGGGGTGTACAAAATCAAGGGGTCAAGGGTCTGTCCAAATTAACTTCCCATGTCAACTTGACAAAGTTGAAGGGACTTTAAAATGGCAGCAGGGATTCCCTGAGGAATCAAAAAAAAAAAAAAAAAAAAACCCCCCACATACTTCCCTATTATATAGTAGGTGAAAAAGAGTATGTGAAAAGAGTAGCATGTCCGAATTCATAAAAGAGTAAGCAAAAAGTACACAGATGGCTTGTTACTTCTGCTGAGATTCTGAAGTACTATCCTACGAAGCCACAAGAGAGGATTTGTGAATGGCAGTAAAGTGAACTGATGCTGGTAGGTCACATGACAGTGACAACATGGCTAATGTAGTATAGCCGGATTACTTTCATACTATAAAGAACATACATTTTTATCCAAGTAAATACTTATAACTAGAATGTGATTTTCGGATTTCAAAGTAAATCAACTATACAAGGTTCACATAATCTGAAAAAAAGTACAACTGCTGTAGAGATGAGCATCAGGAGCGCATTTTGAAGATTAAAAAAAATAAATAACATAAAAAAAATAAAAAAAACGCAAGCTTTCCGTTTGACATCTGATAATGTTGCTGACAGTCTCACAGTTTTATACAGGTCTCTTTTTTGTGGGTTGCAGCACTGGGTGATGTGTTACAAAGATTACAGCTATACAATATATTATGACAATGTCTGGTAACATTGTATTTGGGTTTGCTTTCAATTCTTACCTGGCCAAATGTATCATGGCCTCCAGCACATTAGCTCCAGTATAAGCACTGCACTCGTAGAACATGAGGTTTGTTTCCTACCAAATATATCAAAATACTATTATTGTATTCATAATGTGTTAGATAGTGATGTAAACTTGTGAAGACAAAGCATATTAAGTGATGTAAATTGTGTGTGTGTGTGTGTGTGTGTGTGTTACCTCTGCTAGCATATCAGCCTCCTTTGTCTGCACTTCCCTCTCATTCTCCTTGTCTGATTTGTTGCCAAGGAGCATGACAGGGATAGGGTCGCCTACGGCCTCCTGAATGCTAGTTAGCCAGGGACGGACGGATCTGAAACTGTCCTCCATTGTGAGGTCGTAGATGACCACCACACCATCCGCCTTACGGAAAAACTGCTTGGTAATGCTGCGATACCTGCAGGACACAGTGACAAGTGAGTTCATGTTTCGGTTGCGCAATAGATTACTCTAGATGACAAGCTTTTTAGAGATGCTTAAAAGGATAATAGCACAGACTGAGGAACAAAAAAACAAAACAAACTGAAGCTGAATGTAAATGTCCTAAATAGGAAGATAATAACACAAAACTCTATCCCATATGTAGGCATCAGTGCCTCACCTTTCTTGGCCTGCAGTGTCCCATAACTGAAGAGCAACATGACTGTCCCCCAAATTCAGTGTCCGCACACTATAGTCAATGCCTGTACAGCACAAAAAAAATATAATATTTATATATATATATATTATATATATATATATATATATATATATATATATATATAATTATATTATATATTATATACACACACACAGAAAAAAAAAAAGATATGTATATATATATAATAAAAATTTTGCATAAAATACTGCCAAGAAAAATAAAATCTAAAACATACAACAAACCATTACTGCAGAGAGGGCTAATGGCCACTAGAGGTTACTGTTGAGTAATATTTCTGTGTGGAACATGGAACAGTTTTGAACACAGTCACATGCTTATGATTGTTGAATTATAAAGCAAAATATCAAACCAAGTTGTATACATTCTAAAGAAAGACAACAAAAGTCACTAAAAATTAACTGGGGCCGGCTATTGAAAGTAATTAAAATTATGGCCAAGAAAAGTCCAGCATTATTTGTTTGCCATATTGGTTTGATTGTAACTAATATAATAACATTTTTCATATTTTTTAAGTGTCCAGATTGTTTATGGGTCACCAGAGTCCAGGGGTGAAAGGCTAGAAACTTTGAATAAAGTGAATTGATGGTGTTTGACATAATCTGCTGCACAATGTGCGGCAGGGTTTAAATGCAGGGAGTGTGACTTCCCAAGCCCTTTCATGTGATGTTGCCTGCTTTGAGAAATCCATCTGACATAGCATAGTAGGTTTTCGTTAACACGCACACACATATATTCAAACACAATGAACTGAAACGCCTTTAAGGAGTATGCACTTTAAATGTCCAATCTGGTGTATTTTTGTAAATCAGTTTTAAGGGCCATAGAGATCCTAAAAAGAGTGCAGTAATCCATTCTTCTGATCAAGTAAAGTAAACTCCAGTAAAAGGGCAACCAATTTGCATTTACTGAAAATCCCTCTTTGCAAAGTAATCTGTTAAACCTACTTGAACTGACCTGTCCACTCCACTCACCAACTTGAGCAAGGTTAAAAAGTTCACCCCAAAATGAAAATTGTCATTACTTACTCACCGTCAAGTTGTTCCAAACCTGTATGAATTTCCTTCTTCTGTTGAACACAAAATAAGATATTTTAAAGAATGTTGGTAACCAGACAGTTGATGGCACCCACTGACTTCCATAGAATTTTTTTTTTTTTACTGTCTGGTTATGAATATTTTTGGCGGGGAGTAAGTAATGACAAATTTGTCATTTTTGGGTGAACTATCCCTTTAAATTGTAAACTGCACATGGAGGGGGAGAGCAACTTACCCACAGTGGCTGAGGTGGCAGAATGAAACTGTCCATCACAGAAGCGTCGCAGAAGTGCGGTTTTGCCAACGCTAGAATTTCCCACCAGAATGACTTTAAAGAGACGTTGAGGAGACACAGCAGCGCCTTCTGCAGGATACTGTAGCCAAAAATACACAGTGACATCTTTAAAGCAAAGCTAAAAGTTGTGTTAATAAGTGCACATAGCAAAAAAAAAAACACTATTACACTTTAAATGGGCCATATTCTAGACCTGTTTCTTTCAGTCCACATTTAAAGTCTCTTGCACTGACCATTTTTCACTCTCTTTCTGACATTTGAATTAAACAAGAATCATTTTGTTACTGGTCCTTTAAGACTTTAATATATAAATCTCTTTGCATATTAATGCATCTGTATGATAATGTCTCCGTCACTTACCTGCTGGAGGGTCTCCTTTCCGACAGGTTGACCCCGTGCAGATGAGGGAATATTTCCCCTAATCCATTTCTTCTTAGACGGCTTCTTCACCCTAACTGGTGGTGGAGAGTCAGCAGAGACCAGAGACGCATTGGACGGGTAAAGGGAGCTTGTCTCTAGATCCCCCTGACGTTCTTCCTCTCCAGCTCGCTCTTCTTCTTCCTCACTTAGTTGATGCAGAAGAAGGTGAGGGTCTCCCTGCAACAGGTGGGGGAGGTGGTCCTCCTCGATGGATATGACTCTGCGCAGAGGCCAACCATCCGGTGGCGCATCCTCCACATCCACCCCAACATTTACAGCTTCTGAGTCCCCAGCCACCTTCTGCTTCCCATCATCCCCTGTGGTGAAGGGTGAACCGTCTGCTAAAGAGGTGGTCTTCCTGTTAGAGCGCTGAGTCACTTCCTCCTTATCAACTTCTCTGAAATGACAGAGAGGTTAGAGTAAATGTTTGTGTCATTAAATTATGTACGTAGGTATTCATATGAGAATATATGTGAGGATGTCTCACTTTTTGACAGATGGTTTCCTGTCAGTGTATTTTATTGAAGCTGTGCTCAGTCTGTGCTTGCGTGAGGATTTCTTCATTGAATTGCTGCGTTTCTATTGTAAATTAGAAGAAAATATTCTATTTTTAATTGCTCTTATTAATCAAACGTTGGAACGCACCTACTCATTTTCTATTATTAATATTTTCCAAATTTTAGAAAAACAGTAAAGTCATCAGAACTATGAAAAAAAAAAAAAAAAAAAAAAAAAAAAAAAAAACACACACAAGAGAGAAATATGAGAATTATTTTGTGACCAAAAAATGCAAACTGTCTATTTGAGCTTCTTCAAACTAAACTATAACTATTTAAAACAAAAATTAAATATATACACATACAAATTATAATAAAATTAATTGTGTCTAAGCTTTAGAATAAAAAAATGTTTTATTATGAGAAGCATCAATCAGTGTTATCATTAACTAAAAATAAAAATTTACGTTAATTGAAATAAAAAATGTTAACTGACAAACCCACACACACACACATATAATAAAATTAAAGTTTAGTTTCATAGAGAATTTCATATGTAGGCATGATGATTTGTCTGCAAAAACAATTTGGTGTCTAAGCTTTAGAAAAAATGTTTTTAAAGGTCATGAGAAGCATAAATCAGTGTTATCATTAACTAAAAATATTTTTTTTTAAAAAAACATTTACGTTATTTGAAATAAAAAAAATGTTAACTGAAATAAAATAATATTTTAGTAAAACTAAAATAAAAATGAATAAACTAAATAGACATTTAAAAAAAAAAAAAAAAAAAAAAAAAAAGACAAATTCAACACCAAATTACAAAAACTTTAACTAAAATTAAAATGAAACAGAAAATATAAAAATAAAAACTAATTTAAGATTTGTAAACTTACCAGAAAGCTAATGTCTCGCTCATCTCGTAGATGTTTATTCATTTCTCTGAAAGAACAGCAATTAATTTAAGATTTTTGTTGTTTGTCTTGGTCTACAGCATATGTGAGGCTGTACCAATCTCACCTGAGTAGATCTAACTGTTTCATCAAGCTCTGTTTTTCTCTCTGCAAGCCTTCGGTGATTCTGTACATCTCCCTGTGAGCGTAAAAAGTATTTTTTATGTATGTGAGACTCAAAGATACTGGTGGGACTTCTGTGTACACATAATAAATGCACGGACTGACATCTCTCTCTCCTGCTGTAGTCGAGAGGCCTGCTCCTGCAGAATGCCCAGCTGCTCCTGAGCCAACACCAGCTCGTGGCAGGTGTGCTCAAGTTCACGAGACAGCTCCTCATTGGTCATTTTGAGTTTAACATTCTCCAGTCGACTCTCCTGGTGTTCGCTATGAAGGTCACAACATTGTCGCTCTAACTGAAAAAAAATAATATACAAAAGTGGGAGTTGAAAGAGATCTGAGTGGCACAAAATTATACGATTTTGTATGATTCTGCATGTACAGTTTTGGCACTCACCCTCCTCTGTTTTTGGAAAAGCTGCTCTAATTCCTGTTCTTTACCACGGAGCCGCTGCTGTAGGTCCTGACTGCGCAACTGCAGATTTTCAGAGTCCTGGAAGAGAGAATGAACATACTAGTCAATTTCAATTAATTAATTTTAAATTTCTCTTCTTTTCTTTTTTTTTTTTTTTTTTTTTTTTTTTTTTAAATTGATCCCAAACTTTTCAAGTGTATACAGGTGCTGGTCATATAATTAAAATATCATCAAAAAGTTGATTTATTTCACTAATTCCATTCAAAAAGTGAAACTTGTATATTATATTCATTCATTACACACAGACTGATATATTTCAAATGTTTATTTCTTTTAATTTTGATGATTATAACTGACAACTAAGAAAAATCCCAAATTCAGCATCTCAAAATTAGAATATTGTGAAAGGGTTCAATATTGAAGACACCTGGTGCCACACTCTAATCAGCTAATTAACTCAAAACACCTGCAAAGGCCTTTAAATGGTCTCTCAGTCTAGTTCTGTAGGCTACACAATCATGGGGAAGATTGCGGACTTGACAGTTGTCCAAAAGACGACCACCTTGCACAAGGAGGGCAAGACACAAAAGGTCATTGCAAAAGAGGCTGGCTGTTCATAGAGCTCTGTGTCCTAGCACATTAATACAGAGGCGAAGGGAAGGAAAAAATGTGGTAGAAAAAAAAAAAAAAAAAGTGTACAAGCAATAGGGATAACCGCACCCTGGAGAGGATTGTGAAACAAAACCCCATTAAAAAAAAATGTGGGGGAGATTCACAAAGAGTGGACTGCAGCTGGAGTAAGTGCTTCAAGAACCACTACGCACAGACGTATGCAAGACATGAGTTTCAGCTGTCGCATTCCTTGAACTCTTGAACAACAGAAAGCGTCAGAAGCGTCTCGCCTGGGCTAAAGACAAAAAGGACTGGACTGCTGCTGAGTGGTCCAAAGTTATGCTCTCTGATGAAAGTAAATTTTGCATTTCCTTTGGAAATCAGGGTCCCAGAGTCTGGAGGAAGAGAGGAGAGGCACACAATCCACGTTGCTTGAGGTCCAGTGTAAAGCTTCCACAGTCAGTGATGGTTTGGGGTGCCATATCATCTGCTGGTGTTGGTCCACTGTGTTTTCTGAGGTCCAAGGTCAACGCAGCCATATACCAGGATGTTTTAAAGCACTTCATGCTTCCTGCTGCTGACCAACTTTATGAAGATGCAGATTTCATTTTCCAACAGGACTTGGCACCTGCACACAGTGCCAAAGCTACCAGTACCTGGTTTAAGGACCATGGTATCCCTGTTCTTAATTGGCCAGCAAACTCGCCTGACCTTAACCCCATAGAAAATCTATGGGGTATTGTGAAGAGGAAGATGCGATATGCCAGACCCAACAATGCAGAAGAGCTGAAGGCCACTATCAGAGCAACCTGGGCTCTTGTAACACCCGAGCAGTGCCACAGACTGATCGACTCCATGCCATGCTGGATTGCTGCAGTAATTCAGGCAAAAGGAGCCCCAACTAAGTATCGAGTGCTGTACATGCTCATACTTTTCATGTTCATACTTTTCAGTTTTTCAGCAAAGATTTCTAAAAATCCTTTCTTTGTATAATATTCTAATTTTCTGAGATACTGAATTTGGGATTTTCCTTAGTTGTCAGTTATAATCATCAAAATTAAAAGAAACATTTGAAATATATCAGTCTGTGTGTCATGAATGAATATAATATACAAGTTTCACTTTTTGAATGGAATTAGTGAAATAAATCAACTTTTTGATGATATTCTAGTTATATGACCAGCACCTGTAGTGTAAATGCACAGGTAACAGTTCAAAATAATGTTTTTACCTTCAGAATTGCTTGATCTTTTCCATTAATAATTTGTTGCTCCATTTCTTCATATAATCTGCGTATTTCAGTGTCATGTGTGGCTGCTTTCCTGTGCAATGAGACAATGGCATTCATATTAAAACAATCAAAAGATAAAACACAAACAAGTCTTTTACATAATATAATATTCCAAATTCTCACAGTATTTACATTCCAAAACACTGGCTCAGACCTGCACATCCAGTAAACAATGCATGTTGCAATTTACATCATTCTGACCTAGATTTGATCAAAAAACATTTTATTCCCACCAAAAACTACTGTAAAAACCTAGTTAACAGTCACTAGACATGGATAAAACAGCATTCTATAGAGAATTACATTAAGCCACTAAACAGGGATTATTCACAAGTAACATTGGGGGGAATTAAGAAAACAAAGCAGATTATTGGCTCTTAAACATGGGCGACTTTACATGGTACTGCTCTAATACTTCTCTATAGAGAACCAACATGTCACCTTCTGAGGGCGCTCTCCATCTCCTTCCTCTCTTGTTGTGCCTCTGTGATTTGATATGTGACACGGGCCAGGAACTCTTCAAAGTTGGACAAGAGGTGAGGCTCATCTTTCCTGAGCTGAGCCCACAGGCTGCGGACCTCACTCGGGCTGAATTGAAGAGAGACCTGTTACTGATTGTAGCAATATAAAGATAATGTTTTTTTGCACTGCCATGTATCAAGTGTAAAACATCAGTACTGACTCCTCAAACACATTGCTAGCACCCAAGCTCTCCATCAACATGCTGAAATGTCTCTCTTCATCATCCTCGTTCCCTGACAGCTCTTCCTCTCCTGAGCTCTGAGAAGGTGTATTCATTAGTTCATCCATCTTGGAGACTCTGCATCCATGAAGAAAGTTACCTTGGGAACAGTTATAGATACACCTTGTAAAAGTGTAATTTGTGGTGCTATAAATATGCACCAAATAACAGCTTTTTTAAGAGATCCTCTTGACCGGAAGGAGAAGATAAACTCACTGAATCCAGAGGAAAATTCTCCCAGCGTCAGGTATCCATTTTTGTCAAGGTCAAGCGAGTCAAAAACTTTCTCGAGTTCCTCAGCAGTGAGTGGCAATTCTTTGTGTAGCTTCTAAGGTAGAGAGAATGATGGTATATGAGAAACAGATGGGAAAATTACATCATTAACACTATTTTCTGCCATCTAGATATTCTGATTTGAAAATAATGTAACTAATGGTTCTGTTCTGTTTATGGACTCTTATGTTGTGTTTCCTTTGGCTCCTGTGTTTAGTTCCTGTTTGCTTGTCCTTTGTAACTATGGTTACTCATTGGTTAATTGATTATGTTCACCTGTGTCTTGTTTGGTTCCTCATTTAGCCTGTGTATTTAAGCCCTCGGATTGGTTCAGTTTATTGCCCTGTGTTGTCTTTGAGTAGAAGCAAAAACTGTTTATTTCTGTGTGTTTTTGATTATCTTTGTTTTCATTTTTGTACATACAAGACTGCTACAATTTAGGTCCTCTGCTCCTCTTCCCTTGCCTGAACTACAACAGCAACATATATGCATATAGTATGTACCCTGAATATTTTATAATTAAAAAACTAGCCATAGAAAGCTAAAAAAAAAAAAAAAATACAAGAACAACATTTGAATGCAGAGCTGTATAATTATACCAAAGGTATGATGTAAAAATAAATAAAATAATTACAAATGGATAAAAATATAAGTGGTGAAGAACCCCTACTTTACCCTCATATCAGTGCGTGTGATGAAGCCCTTTCCCTCACTGTCACAAATCTGGAAGAAGTCCTCTATTTTGTGTCCCCATTCTGCATTTTTCTTCACACTTCTCCTTGGCTGCAGCTTCGGCTGCTTCTCATCCTGGTCTGAGCCACTGCTGGTGACCCGTGTGTCTCTAACGTGTCCAATCTCTGACATGATTCCAGCGCTGCTTACCTTCACCGTCTCTGAACAGGTCAGGATACAATGTAGGCGAGAGATGTGACAGCACAAATGGGACAGAATCCAAAGCTAGATCCAATATAATTATCCTGATTAATTCAGGAGACATAATTTATTATTGTCTTGTACTGAATCCCTGCTGTGGGTCCCAGCTGGAAGAAAACAGGAAGAGTGCATCACATCTCCTGTGTTAATAGGAATGTTAAGACTCTGAGAAGTGAAATGCAGATTACTGGTGTATGTGTGTTTGTGTGTGCAGAAGAGCAGATTTAGTCATGCACTTATTCTTTCCAGGCTCAGTTCAGATTTTTAGAGTGAGAACATTTTTAACATTTAACTAAACACTTAAATAGTTTAAATTTATGTCTGTCAATGTGAGGGGAAATTGATTAAAGTAACTAACTATAAACAAAAAAGAATACAATATGGGAAAGTAAGGAAAGATTAAGTGACAAGGAAAAAAACTTAATAGAGTTTAGTCACTCATAAAAAATAATAAAAAAGTTGTCAATACATATCTTACTCATCATTGCTGACGTCATCAGTAAGCAGACCTGTCACTCTGATGTCACACCAGCACAATGTCAAGAGGGAACAGGAAGAGGTTTCTGTGCTGAAATTTCCTGTTTGATCACAGGTTGAACTTGCTAAGGTTTGGATGAGGGGGTATCAAGTATTTTGTATTTTTATTTAAAAATAACTTTTACATGATTGGCAGACAGATAAAGGTTGACACGTCCTGCTAAATAAGAGTTGACTGCCAGGGCTCTGTGTAATTTGTGACATTAAACTAAATACACAGCCTAATGAAATCTGAAGTCTCAAACTAAACCTATATGCAAACTAAATTATAACAGAGAGAAATTGTTATAATTAAAATACAGAATTACAGCTCTTACCTGCACAATAAAACAAGTACTTTACTCTTCCAGGTCTATTCCTACAAAAATAAAGTTGGTATAAACTTGTTTAATTAAATCCAGCGTGAAGTTTGTGAAGAGCGACCGTTACTCTGCTGACCGTTTAAATGCTCTGCTGAGAGAGCGCGCGAGCAGAGTGCGCGTTCACTGAGGAGGAGGAACTTGTTCAGCTCGCAGTCAGAACATGATGTTTCTATGGTGACAGAAGCTGCGCATCCTCGATTCTTGCAACACATCTTAAAAACTTTTTTTCCTGTTCATTGGTGAATATTTTACTATTACAAGGAACAAAGCTGCATCTATATAGAATTTTTGTTCTTCTTGAAACTACTTTATAAAAGGAAACTATTTTTTGCTATGTAATACTAAATGTTTCTATTTTTCTTCTAATAGAATGAAGCATCAAACTCAAATGAAAAGGCCAAATATTCAAGATTACAGGGCAAATTTAAATGTTTGTCAGTGAAAAACCTTATACTATATCACTCTTGCTAAATAGTATGATTACTGTCACTCTGTGCATAGACTATATGCTTTTACAACAGCAGATAGCCTAAAGTGTGTAATTAATGTGCAGTGAAAATGAGCTCTACATGAAACAAGTTACTAATAAATGTTGCTATAAGAGAAGAAAAACCATTGATTTCTGTCCTGAAACATGTTCACAGCTCCTTCATGCTCAACACAGAGACAAGACCCTTGTAGTCTTCAATAAGAGGTGTTTTGCTGCCATCTGCTGGACAAATACAGCATTGCAGCGTTAAACATGTTTATTGCTGTTATTTATTATTCTCCAAGGTTTACTTATTTATGTAGATAATATTTAATTTATTTAATAAACAAACATCTGAATTGCTTAGAAAAAAATTTAGTTTATACTATGGTGTAATCAAATTTTATTTTTAGAATAAAAGAACAAAGCAGTAAAATCCATGTATAGTATTATTATGCACAATTTATCCAGAAACAATAAGATTAAAATATTACATTCCCCCCCCCTTACAGAAATCAGTCATCCGTGTTGTATGTTGTGTGTGCAGATCCAGGCTTTGATGCTGAATATAACCTGCAGTGTTTCTCTATCAATGTCTTTAAGTTTAGTGTGACTTTATCTCCACGCTGACATATGACTGACACGAGTCTGTCCTCAGTGAAGTGTCTCTTCACGCTGGAGGAGGAGTCCCGCTCATCAGCGCTCACACTTTATTGATATATATGGAGAAAATAAAAATGCTGCTTTCTGATTTGTCAGTGATTGTGTTTGATGATTTCCTCTGTTGTGTCTAATAAGGTAACAGTGAGTGTCATTGGCAGCTGTGAGAGTCTCTCTCTCTTTAGGGGACTGACAGGAGCCAGTTTCTTCAGTGTGTTTGAGGGAGAAGAAGGAGAAACAGAGTCAAACAAACAGTGTGACGAGCAGAAGAAGATGGAGGGATGTCTGACACTCGTTTTACTCTCCTCTGTAGTCACTCTAACAACATCTGGTAAGTACAAAAATGACTGAAAAGATGCTTGAAATTATGCTTGTTTAAATAAGCAGTTTATCTATGATGGCCTTAGACCACTAGAAACTGAATAGAGGCCTGTGTAATATCTAGAAATTGAAATTTTGAGACACTAGATTATTAATTATCAGTAATATGTTATAATTTATTGAATCATTTACAGTCAACCAGTGTAATAATGATAAAATTATAAGATTGTTCAGAAGAGTGCTCAACTTATGCTCCAGCTTTAGTTATCCAGATAATATATTTATATTTTTGTGTAGTATGTTCTCTGCACCATATCGATATATGTGTCTCAACTTTGCAATATTTTACAGATTATTGTAGGCTGTTCTACTGCTACTGGCTAAATCTCTCTTTCATGTACAGATTTTAAGAATGTGAGGTTGGTTGGTGGCAACAATATTTGTGCTGGTCGAGTGGAGGTTCTTCATGATGGTCAGTGGGGAACAGTGTGTGATGATGACTGGGATATGGCTGATGTTGCAGTGGTGTGTAGAGAGCTGGACTGTGGAGAACCTGTAGATGCTGTGGGTGATGCTCATTTTGGACCAGGATCAGGACCAATCTGGATGGATGATGTGGCCTGTAGTGGATCAGAGACAACACTGAAGAACTGTACATCAAGAGGTGTTAGTGACTGTGATCATAGTGAAGATGCTGGAGTCAGATGCTCAGGTGAGCCTGTTCAATCTGCTTAATTGTTAAAAAATAAATGTAATGGAATTTATGTTTATCTTAATAATTAAATATTTAACACATCACACATTTTTGTTACGTTGATGTTTATTTACTTGTAAACAGGTCGCCTCCCTAGTCTTGTTAATGGACCTCACCTGTGTGCTGGGAGATTAAAGATACTTCAGGGGAACACATGGTACACAATGTGTGCTGCTGCCTTTGACCAGCAGGATGCAGAGGTTGTGTGTAGAGAGCTGAACTGTGGGGCTCCTGTACAGGTGCTGGGAGAAGATGCTTTTGGCAAAGGAGACAAGACACAAGATATGTGGACACAAGAGATTCAGTGCAAAGGAGATGAATCACACTTTGTGTTCTGTCCTGTGTCCAACTCTTTACATACACATTGTTCCTATGACGATGCTGTAGGAGTAATATGCTCTGGTGAAGTAATAATTGACCTCTCTTTACATATATATTGCACACATAAAGAGAATCAGTAGCCTTAAATGTTTTTTTTTTTTTTCTTCTTTTCTTTTCTTTTTTTTCAATAACCTCTGCACAGGTTACACACATCTCAGACTGGTAAACGGTTCAGACTCTTGTTCTGGAAGAGTGGAGCTTCGGTTCCTCAATGAGTGGGGCACAGTGTGTGATGCATGCTGGGATATGAGAGCTGCCAGTGTCCTCTGTAGACAGCTGAATTGTGGGATTGCTGTGTCTGTTGTGGGATCAGACTGGTTTGGAGAGGGAAGTGATGAAATCTGGGCTGATGTGTTTGATTGTGACGGGAATGAAACAAAACTCTCAGAATGTTCCATCTCTTCATGGAGTCGAGCTGAATGTTCTCATAGTCGAGATGTTGGAGTCATCTGCTCTAGTGAGGGGATTTTATTGAAAAAAAGAAAAAAGAAAAAAAAGAGTTAAATACATAAATTACCCTGCAATATCCTTATAAAATGCCACATCTTTCACTCAGATTCCTCTCTGGCTGTTGATGATGGTCTGGTGCGGTTGTCTGGAAAGAGACAGTGTGAGGGGGAGGTGGAAGTTTCCATCCATCAGGTCTGGAGGAGAGTTCTGCTGGACTCCTGGAGTCTCAATGAATCCTCTGTGGTCTGCAGACAGCTGGGCTGTGGCTCTGTGCTGAACTTCTCCGGCTCCTCTTCATCCAGTCCTGAACACAGTCATGAGTGTGTGACGGGCTTCCAGTGCTCTGGGAGTGAAGCTCATCTGGGGAACTGCAGCTCTCCACAAACTCTCAACTGCAGCTCCAGACAACAGCTGTCCATCACCTGCCTTGGTGAGAAGAGCAACATCTGGGCAGATTCTTCAGTTGTTAGTGATCACTAATGTGTTTTTCTTTCTCTGAATATCAGGTCGTGGGTCCATCAGGCTGGTGGGTTCTGGGGGAGACTGTGCAGGGAGGCTGGAGGTTTTTCACAGCGGCTCATGGGGGACAGTGTGTGATGACTCCTGGGATATTAAAGATGCCCATGTGGTGTGCAGACAGCTGCAGTGTGGAGTGGCCCTCAGTAACCAGCAGGTACCAGCCTGGTTTGGTCCTGGTTCTGGACCCATATGGCTGGATGAGGTGGAGTGTGAGGGGAATGAGATGTCCCTGTGGAGCTGCTCTTCTCCAGGCTGGGGAAAACATGACTGTCAACACAAGGAGGATGTAGGAGTCGTGTGCTCAGGTAAATGATAAAGTAATATAAATGATTTTCAAAGATACATTTAATTGTTTTTCACAAAATATCCTATGTAAATGATAATGTACAGCTGGTCATTTTTACAAAATAAACTCCAGGATGATCAGGAGCTGATGGGTTTTATATCATCTTAAAGGAGTTTATTTTTCAACAATGACTACATGACTGCAATGTCAGTCTGATATACAGCGTTGCTATTGATGATGATTGTTAGGTTTTTGCCCCTAATGCATGCCTCATCCCAGACCTCTTAATTGGCAATTGAATGAGCAATCACTCAGCGCTGAGGGAGAATATAGTCTCATTTTATTGATAAGCAAAGAGAGAATATATAGAAAGAGTACAAGGGGTGTAGTATATCTTCAGCCAATGAAAGAGAGAATACATCATATAGCTCATGGTATAGGAATGTGATACATATAGAAAAACAAGTCTAAATATGGTAATCTACCGGTCAGGTACCCCAGAGGTCCTTGATCTCCCAAGGACCTTCTCCAAAAAGCAGGGAGCATTCCCTGTCTCCCATCCCAACTAGCAGAGCCTTGTTCCTTATATGGAAATGGTTCCGGTACATAAAGAAAACCATATGTTAAAACATAAGATACAACTTCAACCGTGGACAATGGAAAGGACCCTCTGTCCACTTTCCTTCAATGCTGAGACCAACATAAAATCTATCAATGATCATTTTTTAAATATTGTTATTGACCAAGCAGAATCAAGTAGAATATTTTGTATAATATATTATGAATCTTATGTAAACCTTATCAGTGCTTGCAGCATGCATTAGACTTGTATTAACCAGTTATTTAAGGTGATATTTTTGGTTTAGCAAAACCTGAAATCCAGTGGTTTTAATACACAACCTTTTTCATATTTTTTGTATATGTAGCATTTTTGTTCAATACATTTTTTTTTTTTTTTTTTTTTTTTTTTACAATTCTCATCAATAATTTATTTAGTTGAAGTTGATTCTCATCCTTGTCTTTCTAGAGTTTAAAGAGATCAGGTTAACTGAGGGCTGTGAAGGGAATGTGGAGGTTTTCTACAATGGATCCTGGGGTAATGTGTGCTGGAATCAGATGGAAACAGACACAGCGAGTCTGATCTGTCAAGAGCTGAACTGTGGAAGATCTGGTGTTTTGTCTGATTCTACAACAAGACTGGAATCAGCTCCTAACTGGTTGGATAAAGTAACATGTCGACCACATGATTCAAATCTGTGGCAGTGTCCATCTTTACCGTGGGGGCAGAACTACTGTGGTGAAGATGAAGTGGCCAAAATCACTTGTTCAAGTGAGATGATATTTAAATGGTTTCTTTAAAAACAATGTTTATAATGTGGTGAGTAAATTCTTTCTAAAAAATGAAACTGAGCTGATAGAAAGAGCCTAAAATTTATGAGGTTTAAATTGTTTTCAAATTGTTTCACATATCGGAATAAGATTCAGAAAGAGCTTTATTGCCAAGTGTACTTGCACACAGGAATTTACCTTGGTATTGAAGCTTCCGGTACACACATATAAATATAACAAGACATTTCAAAACATTTAAGAATAAATAATAAAAAATTAGACACAGATAGGTTTAGTCAAAATAAACATTTACAGATAATGAACATATTTACAGTATTGTGAATAATAATATGAATAAATAGAACTAAATGAATTTACAAAGATATTGCAATAAACATTTCAAGAGAGAAACAGACTGTGGGAAGAAACTGTTCTAGTGATCTGAGGTGCCGTCAGGACTAATGACTCTTGTATCCTAATGTTCAATTCAATTCATTTTTAATCTCAGTGAAGGAAAATCCAGAATCTCCTCAGAGTCTTCTGACATGTTCAAACTCATCATCTCATCACCAGAAACAGTGTTCAGGTAAGTTTTTCTGACAATACATTTTTATTATAAGCCTGTATTTTCCTAATAAATTATTAATATATGTGCATTTAAACAAGAATTTATTTGCATTTAAAATTGTAATCAAATTCATAAATGTAATTATACATTTAAAGCCATCTTTGTTCAGTTTCAGTATGATTTGTTGTAAATGAGCTGAAGCTGGTCAGTGATGTTGATGTGTGTGATTTAGATCATGTTCCTCTCAGACTGAGAGGAGGGGAGGGCCGGTGCTCTGGGAGGCTGGAGGTGTATCATAACGCTGTGTGGGGCTCAGTCTGTGGTGATCTGTGGGACATCAGCGATGCTCAGGTGGTCTGCAGGCAGCTGGGTTGTGGAGCAGCACTGAGGGCTGATGGGAATTCAGTCTTTGGTGCTGGTGAAGGTGTTGTGTGGATGAACAGAATCGAGTGCAGAGGGAATGAGATTCACCTGTGGGACTGTCCTCTCTCCCTGAAGAACCACACTGACTGCTCCCACAAAGAGCACGCTGGACTCACCTGTGCAGGTCACAGCAAAACACTGATATATATTAGTCATTTTTTACATCATTTTAGTGCTAATAATATTTGTGTATTTGCATTATTTTGAATGTGTTTATGTCTGTTTTGACAGATTTGTCAGTGTCCACTACTCCTGCCACAACAACATCAGCTTCTCCTCCAGTTTCTCAGACAGTGAGCTCAACATCAGTCACTCGTCCACAAACTCCTCCTGTGCTTGTGATTGTACTGGGTGTTGTGCTCTTACTGCTCTTAGTGCCACTGCTTATACTGATTCAGCAGAACAGAGTGATGAGGAGAGGTAGGAGAGATCCAGAGACTGTCATATTGTGTCTTATTCAGTGTGTGATCAGTCATGTGTTGTGAACTGACAGCAGGTTTGTCTGTCTACACTCACAGCTCTCTCTAAGAGGAGACACAGGAGCACGACTGAGGCCGTTTATGAGGAGATTCATCACAGACACAATCACTTCACTCAGAGGGGTGAGACATGAGCCTTGAATCTTATTTAATATGATTAATTAATAAGAGAGTCTGTCAGACACTTGATGTTCATCTATTAGTCCTGTTAAACCTCCTGCTTCAAACCACAGAGCCACAGGTGCATGTGTGTGTGTGTGTGTTTGTGTCTTCCTGTGTGTATTTTTAGAGGGTAATAAGGAGCAGTTCATATGTTTGTATGTGTAGGTGCAGGTGTGTGTGTGTGTGTGTGTGTGTTTGTTTGTCTCTTCCTGTGTGTATTTCTGGAAGGCAGTGAGGAATGGGTTCATGTGAGGATACATGTGTGTTTGCTAATAGGCATCTGAAACATGGTATTTCTGCCTCTAATGCTTTTAAAATGTAAGTAATTAATATTTGTGTTAGGTTGTTAGTAAAATGATCCAAAGGAAATGAGGATTCAGTCTGTTTGTAATGATGAACATGTTTCTGACTGTTCTGCTCCTTTAACAGAGAGTCTCATCTCTGAAGAACTGCATTCTGGGTATGAAGATCCTGATGAGCTTCTCTCAGGTTAGAGAGCTGAAGTATATTCAAAACAACACCTAAAATAAATAATTTGATTTATAAACTCTAAAAAATGTATCAAACGTATTTCACATATTTTACCACTAAATTAAATGTTTCAGTGTTTCATTTGTTCACAATACTAAAACTTTTCTCTTATTAGAAAAAGAGTTCAAGACTGTATATTATGATGATGTCACTAATGGCAGTGGCCTGAAAGGTCAGTAATTGATCACATGATTCATTACCAGATTATTTAAAAAGCTGAATGGTCTCAAGAACTGCAAAAGCATATTTTAAATTTTGTTACCCAAAATATTAAAAACATTCAAAATATATAACATGTTTTGATGCAGAAGAGATGATGAAGGAAATCACACCGGGATACTATGATGATGTCATCACTGATGGACTGAAACCAGATCGTGAGACAGGTGTCGCTCTGTTATGAAATAATAGGATATGAAATATTTAAAATATATAAAATCTGTGTATATCTGTGTATTTATATATATTTATATATATATAAATATATATAAATTATATTTTGTATGGGTGTCTCATGTTCAATTTGTAGAAGACACACCGGAGAGTTATGATGATGTCATGACGAGTGGACAGAACTTTAATATTAAAAAAGGTGTTTTTACTTTTTATTATTTTTTTGTTTGTGAATGTTTAACATAATACCTCTGAATGAAATGATGTATCATTTGTTCTGTTTATATCTTCATGTTTATGTAGTGGACACACCGGAGCATTATGATGATGTCATCATTAATGGACAGAACATTCAAGGTGTAACAGGTGAGTCACACAGAACTGTATTTTATCATCCACTAATATTGAACATGTTTCTACCATTAATGAATCATCATGACTTCATCAGGAGTAAATCTAATAGTCTGACCCTGCGCTCCATTCGGAAGGGCTCATCCCTATGCCCTAATCCCTTCAAAGGGTTTACCCCCCAGGAGGGAGAGCTTCGAAGGCATGAAGGGTGTAGGGGTCAAAAAATAATTTTTTTTTTGGAACGCACTTCAGCGTCATCTTAATGAGAAAATCAAGGAGACGCCTTCGTCTATTCCCCCCTGGTTTACTCTTTGTATTAAATACGCATTCATTTACTGTAGTAACATTATAAGCTACTGCTGGTCTTTTACATTAAATATAATGTATATTGTGTCTATGAATTTGAAACATTTGAATGAACTGATAAAGGGAGCTGTAAAGTATTTTGTCATGTTGTACAATTACATGTTGACCATAATAATGCACCAAATCTAACTCGTATAAATATTACAGTAGTAGCTATAGAAAAATACTATACATACATTTATAGGTACTCCGAGCCTCCACCCATTCTGTGACGTCAAATAACTTCCCTGTGCAAAGGATCACGGGGGCCCGAAGTGTCCATCAGTTGTCCCCCTCAAAATCCTTCATTCCGAAGGGCCCTTTGAAGTGGCCAGTTTTGAGCACTTCGGTTTGGAACGACCCTTCAATGTGGCGGCCATGATTGTTTTCACATTAAATGTATTAAAATTACAATGTGAGGTTTTATTTCACATGTGTATCAGAGGGAGATCAGGAGGAGTATGATGATGTGAAGAACAGCAATGAAGATGAGAGAAACCTGTTGGGTCGGTTATTGTATCTATTTTTATTTATGATGTTGCTCATTTAAACTAAATCTTGATACATTTATAACAATGAAACTATGAATTTGCTTTTGTTTTTAAAAACAGACTATGATGATGTGGGGGAGGGGTCAAATAAAGAGGGAGGGGCCATATGACTCACTGACCACACCCACTGCCTCTGATCATCAGATCATATTACAGTTACTGGAGATACTGGGAGTTTCTTATGTTGCTACTAATGCATCAATGCCTTATGTTTTTATGTTATTTCAATTCTTTTTGTAGGAAATGTGACATGCTTTACAAAATGTGCTAACAAAAAATAATCAGTTTTCAGTAGTTGATATCAATGCATACTCAAAAGATGTTTTTTTTTCAATCAATAAATGAATTTTCATTAACTTCATGAATTGATTAAATTTTTAAAAAGCATTTGGAGGAAAGTGGACAAAAGAAAATGTGAAAAAAAATTATTCTTAGGCGATTTTAGGCAGTATCTAATAATGACAAAATTTAAAATAAATGTAGTGCAACAATTCCCAATGCAATTTTAAACTTTAGTGATAACAACAAAAAGGTTTGCAAAGATAATTGTATGCATAATTTTGTTCATAAATAAAATCACACACATTTAAACACCTGCACAGTTTATTGTGTGATGGTCCAGTTTAAATTTAAAACACATAAAATAACTTTTTTTTAAGTTTTATTCTGTAGTTGATACTGAATTATTTGCACTGGAATATTTTGCATTCGCTCCATCTGCAGGTTCAGGTTGGACTGATTATTCTTGGTTTTCCTTTTCAACAACTTTTCAACTATCAAGAATTCCTACACAGACTATAATAAAACATGCATCAAACATTTGCCAAAGAATTTAAAGGATGCTGAATATGTTTACATGACATTAGGCTAAATATTGTACTTTCCTTAACAAGGTAAACTTATAAATATATTCAGTCTTTTCTTTTCTTCTTTTTAATCGTGCATGACAGTAAACTAATTCAGTTAGCTCAACATGAAAGTAACATAATCTGATCATAATCAGTCAAACACATCAGAATGAGGTCTGCTATTGTCTTGATTCCCAGGAAAGATGTGATCTTGATGGCAGTATATGTCTCTGTACAATCCCAATATACTCCTCCACAACAATGATTCCTTCACACATATGAAGTCATGCATGCCGTTTGCACTGATGCACCTCCACACCATGACAGATGTTTGATTTTGCACCTGTCTCTGATGAAAGTCTGGATGGGACTTTTGTCTTTGGGACTGAGAACTTGATATCCATTTGAAACATGGACTCATCTGACCACAGCACACATTTCCACTGTCTTTTAGATCCTCTGAAATGAACTCGGGCCCAGAGAACTCTGCATTGAACAGATGTATAGCTTTTTTCTTTGTGTAAAAGAGATTCAAGTTGCATTTTTTTTGAGGCAGCAGCAGACTGTATTAAGTGACAACAATTTTCTAAAGTACTTCTGAGCCCATGTGGCTATATTTAATACAGCAGCATGATGGTTTCTCATGTAATGCCATCTAAGGGGTCAAAGGTCACGCACATTCAACAGAAGTTTCCTGCCTTGCTATATGGTGGAAGACCTAAATACTTTGCAATCTTGCATTGAGAAATGTGATTATTGAATTGTTTGACAATTCTCTCATGAAATTTGGCAAAAGTGGAGAGCCATGACCCATCTTTGCTTTCAAAACTGAGTCTGTGGTGGATGTTCCTTTTATGCCCAAACACGATACCTTCACTTATTACTAATTCACCTGCTCATTGTGGTCTGTTTAAAAACTGTTTAACTTGGATATTCTGTAATCTTTTCACTATTATTTCGCCTCTGTCACAACTATTTTGGAGTGCGTTGCAGCATCAAAATCAAAATGTGTTTATATTTACAAAATACAGTTAATTTTACCAGTGAAAACTTTTGTTTCCTTTTGTACTTTTGTCAGTTAAATAAAGGTTCAAGCGAATTAAGAAATCACAGATTCTTGATTTTGTTGCATTTTACAAAATGAACCAACTTTTCTTGATTTGGGGTTGTACAATAGCCTGTCTTACAACAGAAGACAAAGAGTAAAATGAATGAGCTGTGAAGAGAGCTATATGTTAAATAAATTACAATTGTAGCTATAAACAAAGTAGATGTAAACAAAGAAATGTACAATTTCTGCCCATAAATTGTATGAGAAGCTTCATCATGGACAAGACTCTCTTCTGCTTCTCTTTACAATAAGTGTTCTGCTGCCATCTGCTGGATGAGACGAATTGCGATATTAAACACATCTACAGCTACAAATGTCTTGGATATAATGCCAGATGAATATATGTGGAACAGAAACCAATGTTTATTTATTAATGTGGTCTGAAACTTGCGTGTTTGTTGTACACAACCCAATCCAGTTTATTTCATAATTTATTACTGTTAATTGTGCTACAAATATTATACATTTGTCCCAATTATTATTTCTATATTTAAAACAAAGATCAGCTATTTTTGTGTGTGAAATAAAGTAATATTTTAGCTTTATTCCTATTTTGCCCAAAGGAAGCTTTAAGGTGTAAATGTTCATAACTTGGAGGAAGCATTATAAATCCGTCTCTGATTGAAGCTTGGCCATTCCTCCGGGCTCCGGCCACCTCTGTTGCGCAAGCACCGCATTAACAGCTTTTCTCCGTTTAAAGGACACACCGGCACAAAGGCCCTTTACACGTTCCAGCTGAACTAAGGCCTTCGCCTATTAATATGGAAAATAATAAAAAATAATTAACAAGCCCAAAGATGCATACAAGTTGCCATGGTAACACTGCAAGTGCGCGCTTGGCGAAGCAGCTTTAGGAGCCTAAACAAATAAAACACAACAGAGACGTGCTCGACAGTCAAACATGATTTTTTTTTTTTCAAGCGCATGTTTACTTAGAAAAATAATGTAAAAGTGCTGCAATGGCATAAAAAACCTTAAGGTTAGCACAACAAAATTAACAAACATATTGCATGGTTACACGCTTGTTTGAGATGTGTTGCATTAATTATTATTAGTAGACTTATTTGTTTGTTCATATGTGCTTGCATTCCATTTGTCTGATGCAATAAATTGAACTATTATATTTAAGCTTTAGTTATATTTGGTAAAACATGTCACTGAATACATTAGGCTATTTATTATAGATTTTTTTAGGTGATGTTGCTGAGTAAGTGAATTAAGAACAGTGCTCAGTCATAAAAAACAATTATGTTGTGTGTGTGTGTGAGGCGATCACTTGAATCTTCTTATAAAAGCAAAACAAACTTAAAATACTCAAGACATTTATGGTCACATTTATGTAACACCATTAGAATCTATGAAGGGTTAAATAGGCCTATTAATTTTGTACACTCACAATAAAAACAAAACATCTCTTGTAAAATAAAGAAAACAAAAATTATTTTCTGCCGTCTCGGTTTCCTTTCTGTGAACTTATCAAAAATGAACAGAAACTCAGCATATAGATATAGCTTAGTCTATTACTTGTCGCATTTTGTTCCTTTCATTTTGTTAATATGTTCATTATTTAGGTGAAATAAATTTCGCGCATAGGCTATTTATTCCTTTTATAGGCCTTTCTTTTTCTGCCTTGCAGTTACTTCAGATCCCACACTACTCCTTCATATAGACTCTCTACAACATATTAACCCAGCGGCTCTTATAAGAGCCATCTCTTGAAAAAGCTCTCCCTCTCCCTCGGTCTCTCTCTCTCTCTCTCTCTCTCTCTCTCACACACACACACACACACACACACACACACACACACACTCTCTCTCTCTCACACACACACACACACACACACTCACTCACACACACACACGCACGCACGCACGCACGCACATTAATGCTGTCACCTTTTATTCCCACCCCATGCACACTTTTTACTTTAATTATACATTAATTATAGATTTTTATGGACATTCCATCATTTTCTCACACACAAAAACATGGCACCTGGAGCCACAACAAGGCAGTGTAGTGTTTGCTACAAAGAGATCGGCAGTGCCTCCAAATCATGTAAACATTGTGGAATAACAGTTAAACAAAAGAAAAGTCTGGAACACCAAAAACTTAAATTTGATTACTTAGGAATTCTGTTGACTTGCTTGTAAGTTTTATTTTAATATATGGCACTAACCTATTGGCACTAAAGTAAGTTTTTAACTTCAATGTATACTCTTGTTTAAAACATTTTGTTCTCTCTTCTCAGCTCCATAAGTAGGGATTACTGGGTGTCTCACCAATGCTTTTTACCACAACACAGAGAGGCCAGCACCGCTCTACAAAAGTTATAGTTAAAAGTGCATACATTCAGAGCCATCCCTCAGTTCCAGTTATGCAGAGGCTTTATGAGGCTGTTACAAGAGGTATTTATTTGTACATTTGCATTCATGATTTTCTCAAAAAAGCTTTTCTCATTGTAATACCTACTCATGTACCCTTGTCTCCAAAAGACTGTTATGATGTCACACTAAATGTTTTATAGAGTGCATGTAGTGGCATAACTACTGTTAGTGTTTTATTAGTATTCATCTATAGATATAAATCATAACTTCCTCTAAAACTAATTTGAATTTCTCATTATACATTAATTAAGTAGTAAATAAATAAGTTTAAATAAATAAGCAAGTTTCACAGAACATTGTTTCAAAACTGCTTTAGAGAAAATGCTTGTTTTGATATTATAATTAGGAAGGATTGTTCTTATCAGCCGTAGATGAGTGTCAAAATAATGTCAATTGAAGAAAAGTTGCAACACTCACCCTAGAAGAGAAAAAAAGTTTAAAATTAGCAACATTTTAGCCATTGTTAAGGCCTTTGTCAAGAACAACTACATCACACAATGCTTTACACCTCCTCACAATCAGCAACAGGTGTGGGAGTGGCTTTATAACTAGATTAAAAGGGGAAAAGCTAAACATCAGTATGACATACCATAGTCTATTTCCTGAATAAGCCCTTTGGGAAATGGTGTATCTAAAGGAACCCTGAACTCTTTGATCAGTACTTGAATTCTATAACAGATAAAGTTAGCTATGTTATTTGGTGAGGAACCTTTAGATATTTTGGATGTCCATGTCACCAAGTCGTTAAGTACAGACCATTACTGAAAGTCTGGACATGGTACCCAATGTCAATACACTAGGATGCTGAAATATTTTTCACCCGGCAAAAATAAATGTATTTATAAAAAGTTTCATCACCTGTAATTTATGCAATGTCATGCATGCTATATATTTCCCATGTGGGGATTGTTGTATGTTTGTAAAACATCAAGAGAACTGAGAACTTGTATATGCGAACATTGTAGTGCCATAAGACGTGAGGATGTTAGTAACCCTGTATCACAATATTTCAAATAGCATTCACATTCTATCTGAACATGTTCATTTATTAGGCCAGGGAGGAGATATTGATGTGAATTATAGGTCCAGGGAAACTTTTGGGATTTTTACTTTAGATACGTTGTTTCCCAAAGAGCCTATTCAGGTAATAGGTTATAGTGTGTTTTATTTAAAGGCTTAATTTAAAAAAAGTAGAAACAGAAAAGTCACACGCAACACTACAGTCAAAGTTCTGTTACTGAAAGGGTTAAAACAATAAGTACAGTGCTAAAGTAATCTAAAATATGCCTACCTGTATCAGCCCACTGCTGAATTTCACTGGTCCAGTCTTTAAGCGTGTCATCTGTTACTGCAAACTCTGTCTTTAGTGCATCAAGGTTTAAGGACTCCTCCTGAATTTGTGCTTTTGTCTAATGAACAATACCATAAAGTGCATTTGTTAAAAGATAAAAACTAATGACAGATGCATACATGATTAATGACCCTTTTCAATTAGAAAAACAGGATGTACATTTTTTTTTTATTAATACATAAACTCGGTCTTGGAATTCACAGTTTTGACTTTAAAGTTGCCACTTGTCTACTGAACCACGGCAAATACTACATCAAAATTAAACACTAAAATACTACAGCTGTCACCTGTAAAAGAGAAATTTAGAAACATACCTTTATTAATTTTGGGGACAGCTCCTCATCCAGCTTGTTAATTTTTTTTGAGATGGACTCCCGTGCTGCAGTCCACTGACTCGATCCACAGACACCTTTTCCAGCGGACTATCAAGAGGAGAAAGAAATGTGATGATCCAACAACATTGTATTAAATGATGTTTGTGGATGAATGTCTAAGGAAATATGTGGGGTGAAAAATGCCAACAGACAGACATTTCAAATGACCACACGTTGAATTTTTGCTTTACTGCAAGCCATGCAGCCATGATAGAAACATATGACAGTTCAATTCATTGGTCTTAATTTTGCTACTGTGTTTACATGAATATGTCCATTGCTATTTTTTGTTCAGGGAACACAATTTTAGAAAGCACTATGACAAAACAATACAAACTATGTGCTTGGTCTTCTTATTAATGTAGTCCACGAACTTGGAAACATTTTCATCCTCACAGACAAAGACATCCTTGAACAGACCATGATATTCAGCCCTTGAATATAATTACATAATTATTTAATGAATAGCTAATTGGCATTAAATATTATTTTAATGATTTTCACACTGATATAGAATTTCTCCTATCCTCTTTTGAAGCGATACAATTTCCTGTTACCATCTACTGACACAGCAAGCATAAATGGAGAACAGGCTGGACAGTCAAACATTTTTTAGTCCGCAGAGCTGATCAGTTTCGAACTGGCCATTCGGAAAAACTTCTTTGAAAAGCATCTGTGCAGATCTTTCCATCCTGTAAAATAACACACACACACACACACACACAAAACATAAACCTTGTAAGAAATAGCTCACTCCCAAACATGAAAAGATGAAAAAGGAGATGATTCAGTAGTTCATTCAATTAATACTCGGCCAAAGAACTCCGTCCGCTGTTCCAATAAACTGTTCCAAGGCCTGCCTAGAAAGTCCAGGAGCAGTCAATTTCATGTGGTCATATGACACAAACATATCAATTTTATACAGTGTTTCACAGCTTGCTGCGGCAGGCCAGTAACCAGACTTGATCAGTTGTGGGATGCTGGTCGTTCTGCTCATATGGCATGTTGAGCATGTGAAGGTTGGCAAGCTGACATTGTAGTGACCTATTGAAATAAATGTATAGTATAAAAACAAAATAATCAATAAAATAATGTTTTTTTTTTTGTTTTTTTTTTTTGGACTCACCATCAATTCCAATGAGAATAGCCTTTTTACCTCCGGACACCACAATGGTATCAGTGGCACAGCTGCAAATTTGATCAGGTGTCTCTAGAGGCAAAAGGCAATCTGGAAAAAAAAAGTAAGGCTAGAAAATTCAACCTTTACCAAAAATACCATAGCTGCGTTATTATTATGATTACATGGAAAATTTACATGATAGATTCACATGAAGGTATTATAAATTCTAAAACAACTAATTTACATGCCTTTTTCCTCAAAATGGAATTGAACTTCAATATCCACCTTCACCAAAGTTGACGGGGATATGGCCCGAAAGAATCCTTCTACATCTGTCTCTCGGTTGTGCAGTTTCCTTTTATGGGCCAAAATATCGCAGTCTGCACAGTACAGCTGTTTAGGAACACAGTCTTTACAGCGGATAACAGATCGCTTCAGTTAGCAGGGCTGGCACTGTCTGATCTCCGTGTACTCAACTGTTAATAAAGATTCAACCATCTCTGACCTCAAAGCTGCCCACTTCTTTTTAGTTTGGGCCATGCGAACTGACCATGTGTTTGAGGAAGTCGGATTTGAGCACTGAATGTCTCCAGTATCAGCCAACAGATCCTCTACCTCTTGATGAAGAGTTTCTGAATTAGAAAAAAACTAAAGTAATTATAGTGTTAATGGCAGTTGGTTAGACTGATCATTACAAAGCGGTGATTATACTGAGAACTCTTTAAACAATACAAATATACACACCTATATCTTCAACTGCTGGCCATGCAGTGTGAGAAGGCAGTGATGGAATTTCACCTAAGAACAACGAAACATAACAAAAAGTCACTAATAACTCTGCATGACTATTTATTTTGAAAAGTGTTGATGTCATTACTCACCATGATCAATGTCTCCTTGCCCAGACTCCAAAGATGATGACATAGCTGGACTGTTAATTGTTGTAGCTAAAAAACAGTTTAAGATTAATAGAAACATACAGAACAGACAAATTATGATGCTACTCATTATGAGAGGAGAAATGTGTATAAGCTGCAAAAATACTTTGTGCAAAATATAACAAACGTACCTTTGGAAATGTTTGCCTTGGTAAGTTTTGGCCTCCTCCATTTTGGCACAAGATGCCCAAACTCATCCCTCTCTACAAAAGAGACTGGTCTGAGACAAGTGCTACAGGCTTGTTTGGTCTTCTTTTTCAGCTAGAAAAAAATGACTTTTTTCTTTTCTTTTGGAAATTCATGTTGAAACAAAATGCTAAGATGATCGTAAGCTAGGTCTTTTAAATATAATAACAGATTAAAAAAATACATAAAATTAATTTGAATTAAAAAGTAGTTAAATGAAAACAAAACAAAAAATTTAAATGAAATGTATTCAACATTACTGGTGGAGGGTTGAGGGTTTGTAGAATTTCTTCAGCCTCTTTGGTAGCTGCTTTAAGTGCAGCACTGGCAGCTTTGAGTTCAAGTTCCCTTGTAATAATTGCAGCTTCCTGCCATAATTGGTCAAAACCTGAGTTTTGACAAGATGCCATATTGAAGAAGAGAAAGAAAGAGAAATAATCAAAGAAAAGTTGAAAGACAGAGAGACAAGGAAGAGAAGAGGGATGGAGGGGGAAAGAGTCCCTGTGTATGTGTGTGTGTGTGTGTGTGTGTGTGTGTGTGTGTGTGAGAGAGAGAGAGAGAGAGAGAGAGAGAGAGAGAGAGAGAGAGTGTGTGTGTGTGTTTGTGTGTATCAGAGGGAGAGAGAGCTTTTTCAAGAGATGGCTCTTAAAAGAGCTGTTGGGTTAATATGTTGTAGGAAGTCTATATGGAGGAGTAGTGTGGGATCTGAAGTAACTGCAAGGTAGAAAAAGAAATGCTGAATTACAATTTTTGATTTTTGCATATTAAATAAAAGGTATTAACAGCCTGGCAAGTACTGCAATAACTGTGCTTTTACTACACATATCAAGGTAGAACTACAGTTACTGCGGTAACTGTACTTAAACTACAAATTACCACAGTAACTATGGTAAAAGTATAGTAAGCATTGATAATGCTGTCATTATCTTAGCAGTAGTGTTTATGACAAGAGAGATGTGTTAATTAGTTGTCTCTGGTTGTATATTTTAGGACATTAAGCCATGGCATTTTCAAGTTAAGCAATAGCACATATTTAAATGTCAGTTCATTGATTGGCTAATATGTTGCAGTGTAGGTCGTGTTTTCGTCAACATATTTAAACAAAATTAGGAAATGGAGTATTCAGCGATTTTGAGGTGCTAAAATGTTAACAATTTTTTCCCCCCTCAAAACAAAGTAAAAATGTTTTTACAGAACTTCAGACAATTTACAAAATAACTGGCACAGTTATTAATAACTTATCACACGTCACTGGTTACGGCTTCTGCTCACGGCAAGGTACGCGACGATCGACACGACTGATTGCTTAGTTAGCAAACTAAATGTATATTTTCTTACTTTGCGTCTGGATAACGTACGTGTGGACTAACGTCTAGATAATGTGTGGATAACATTGATGATAATATTTTAGCTTTATTCCTATTTTGCCCAAAGGAAGCTTTAAGGTGTAAATGTTCATAAGTTGGAGGAAGCATTACAAATCCATCTTCCTGACTGAATCCTCCGGCCACCTCTGTTGCGCAAGCACCGCATTAACAGCCGACTTTTCGACGGTTCATTCAGAATCAGATGTAGTGTGTAGTGCTTTTATTAACATCAAAATGCATACGGAACCAAGTTTGAGAGTTAGGGCAAATTCTGCAAACACTGGTCTGAAAAGTAATGTTTCTTTGTTTTGTTTTTTGTGCTTGCAGGTTCATTCCGAGAATCAACCCTGATGGCACCAAATACCCAAGTCAAAGATCAGATGGAAATCTCAAAAGGTCCAAAGAAAAGCTTCAGCCTGAACCCATCAAGGTGTTTTTCATCAGAAAGCTTGTCAACTTTGACTGCCGTAATTACTGAAATGTAACACAACACAAACTGACGTTTCCTGCATTTTTAAGGCCTGTTTTGCTTTTCAGTATGTGTACTTTATTTTTATTTTTTTTGCCATGCTACAGAAGAAAGAAAATGTTTTAAATGATTAAAAAGAATATTATAAGGACAAATGTTCAGTTATTGTGTTACTAGTTACTTCATCTCCTGAAAAACAATATCGCATATAGTCTGATATTGTGAGCTAATCTATTCACACATTGTATGGTCAGCTGTATTCATTAAAATTCTTACCACTATCAAAAGTAAGAGCTCAGAATGACATATCCCAGAATATTATGTTTATAGATTATAATTATAAATTTTACGTGCTTATATTTGAAGTTGGTAATAATCGTGAAAATAACTTAAAATTGAGACTTTGGTGGTGTATAATATGCACAGTCATTAATATTAAAGAGAAAGTGAATTAACTTTTTTTTTTTAAACAGTAGGCTACAGAGATTACATACAACTTTGTATGCAATACACCATTTGTATCAAGGATATATCCAGTGTCATCAGAACACAGGAAAGTAAAAGAAAAAAAGTGATTGAAAAAGAAAATACGAAAACATAGGAAAAAACATGAGGGTAAGATATTAATTTATTGTGGTGGCGAGGTGCCCCTTCTCCGGCGTTGGTCTCACGCGTCTGTGTTGCGACGTACCCCTTTTCACACGTAAAAAGTACACGACTGTTTCCTTTGGTTGGTAATCAATGGCACTTTCTGCCCGCCATATAAACCACACCTCATATACTATAACCTATTTCATTTGTGCGTCACTGCCTATGAAGAAAGTGTCAAGCAGGCCGCGGTTTGAAAATACACGGTCAAGCCAGCCGCCAAAAAGCATGTGCGCCTATTACTATAAATACGGTAATTTCAGGAACAGCGGAGAGAGAACGCGCTCTCGGAGGGCTTGAGTTGTCCATATCTACCTGTCTGTCTGTCTGTGTCTAATTCTCTTCTTTCTTTTTTTCTAATGTATCTATCTCTTTTCTTTTTTCTTTCTTTCTTTCTTTCTTTCTTTCTTTCTTTCTTTCTTTCTTTCTTTCTTTCTTTCTTTCTTTCTTTCTTTCTTTCTTTTCTTTCGGCCCTTTTTACACTCACATGGTCTTTGATAGTTGTGTATATCTTCAACTAATGTTTTTTTCTTCTTTATAGGTCACAATATCAAGACATTGTTTTATGTAGAGGTTTACAGCATATTTATTTGCAAAAGGCAGATAAAATACAGTTTACACTTTCTAAATACCTCTTTTGGTTTTACAGTATTAAAATGACAATTACTCTTGAATTGAATTGTGTTACTGTCTTACTGCATATAGATTACTGTCTCAGCTTCTCTTGAATTCAGTGTTCCAAACAGTATGCACACCTCACGTGAAAAATTTTATTGCTGTGTTTCGGAAATAAATCACATTTTACTACCTCTTAAGGTCTATATACACCTCATTTCAAATAAGTAGATAAATACAGTATGCATATCTCAAATGAAACCGTTTTACTGCAGCATTTTGGAGATATGCCACATTATTTGACTTCAGAGGCCTATAAACACCTACTTTCAAATAAGTAGAAAAAAACTATTGTTTCTATCTATAGGGGACGTACCACACAATATACATACCTCATATCTAATATACACCTCATTTCAAATAAGTAGAAAAAAACCAATGGTCTGTTTCTATAGGGGACATCCAAAACAGTGTACACAACTCATTTCTAACCATTTTACTGCAGCATTTTTGAGAAATGTCACATTAATCGAAGTCCTCGTTTTTAGCCTCGTATGTAACCATGGTTCCCTGAGAGGGAACAAGACGCTGCGTCAAGCGCTTTGGGAATGCCTCTGTGTGATTGCGTTGTGAAGCACATGTGAAATCAGTGACGTCGTGACCAGGAAACTATAAAGCACACCTAAACCAAACAGAGTCAGCTTCTGATATATCGAAGTAAGTCGGTCACAGGTATCCTCTTTCCCTATCAGGGAACCATGGTTATATATGTAACCTGAGACATTCCCTTTCAAGGGAACTTGCGCTGCGTCAAGCGCTTTGGGAACGATATACCCACACCGCCATAAAACCAAGTGCCTATTTGTGTGAAAACGTGATGTGCACACTAAGACGATAGCACTCGTGACCCTGGGGTCGAGGTCAGGTCCAGGTTATAAAACCTGACAAACGTGTGCGGTGAGGACCAACCTGCCGCATCACACACTTCTTGAAGAGAGACCCCAGAAAGCAAAGCCTTAGAGGCAGCCATACTCCAAGTAGAGTGGACTCTGACCATAAGAGGTGACGGTTGGCCAGCCGACTCGTAAGCAAGTGAGATAGCCTCGACTATCCACTTACTTAAAGTTTGTTTAGATGCAGACAAAGAGTTGATCAGATTCACGCCACAGGGTAGCTCTGTAAACATAAGCATCTAAAGCTCTGACAGGACAGAGCAAATTAAGTTTCTCCTGGTCTGAATCCTGGAAAGGAGAAGGACAGAAGGCCTGCAGCATAATAGCGCCTGCCACATTAGTGGGAACCTTAGGGACATAACCTTCCCGAGGAAACAAGAAGGCTTTAACCATGCCTGGAGCGAAGTCCAGGCAAGAGGGAGAGACCGACAGAGCTTGAAGGTCTCCAATTCTCTTAAGAGATGAAATAGCAAGCGAAACAGAGTCTTAAGAAGAAATGAGCCCCTCGTCTGTGAGAGAAGGTCCCTCCTGACTGGAATATCGAAGGGAGAGCCGTCAAGGAGAGACATCAGGTCCGAGAACCAAACTTGGCTGGGTTATTGACAGTAGATGGACCCCGTCCCATGAACTCTCTCCAGAACTCCTGAGAGCACAGCAATCAGGGGGAAAGCGTACAGGCGCAGCCTCAACCACATCTGTACCATTGCATCCAACCCCAGAGGGGCCGGATACGTGAGGGAATAAAACAATGGACGGTGTGTCGTCTCTCGAGATGCAAACAGATCCACACAGATCCACATCCGCTTTCCCAAAGCACTCCCACAGGAGCTCCACCACCTCGAGGTGAAGTCTCCACTCCTTGGGCCTCAGCCCCTGCCTCAACAGGATGTCTGTTCCCTGGTTCAGGTGCCCTGGGATGTACACTGCTCTGTAGTTTCCCATGGGCCCACAAGAGGATCTGGTGTGCAAATTTGCATAAAGGGCGCGAATGCAGACCCCCTTGATGATTGATGTACGAGACCACCGCTGTGTTGTCCATGCGGACCAACACTTGGTGGCCCTTCAGATCTGGAAGTGTTTGAGTGCCAGAAACACAGCCATCATCTCCAACTGGTTTATGTGCCAGGAAAGGTTATGGCCCGTCCACAGACCCTGAGCGAGCGACCACTCATTATCACCCCCCCAGGCGGTGAGAGATGCATCTGTCGTAAGCGTTACGCGATGACAAGGAGCCCCCAACACTGGCCCTAAGGAAAGAAACCAAGGTTTTTTTCCATGACACAAGCACGAAGACATCGCCGCGTGATACATTTTATTTGTTTTAAACAAATAAAATGTATGCAATTTTGCCTATAAGGTAAACATATTTTAGGATGTTTATATATATTTTAATGGAAACGGATAGGCCTTATTTTTGCATTGTAAATAATTGTCTGACTCAGCGCATCACTGACAAATCATTTTAAAAATAAAACGTAGAGCCTTCAAAATCTATCCTTCAAATACAATGGCATTTTTCAAAATGTTGGGAAGACCATGAAAATGGGGTATCTTTAGGCTACTGTCTGTCCTTGCACGACACCAGCAGCACACCTGACTCCTGCGTGTAGCAGAGGTTGTACAGTACTTTGTACAGTCGTCGGACAATCACCGAGCGACTCCTTCAGTGTCTGTCATTATGCCATTATGTTGCTAAGCTATCTGCTTAGACGAAGTGTGAGTTATTGATCATTATTCGCGCGAAAATATTTTCTCACAACATGAGTTCTGCTATTTGGAACACAATTTAAAGCGAAATTATAATGCGCGAAGCAATCCTCGCTGTAGTTAAAACATTAAAACACAGCATGCTACAGGACAAGTGTTCAAGCAGCGCATCCACTACAAATATTTCTACTTAAATAGGCTATAAAATGTTGTAACTTCTGGGTAATGAAGGAGAGTGACATATTTAATCTAAATGTGGAAACTGAAATGTTTAAACAGAGTTTAAAATTATTCTGTTTCCTTCGTTACTTCACTCACTCCAGTAAAAGAGTACGTACGCACGGTCTAGAGCTCCCGAACGGTGCGCACATATTTACGCTAAGTTTATTTTTTATTAAAAAAAGAGTACGCGCATTTTAGTGCCTTTTTTTGTGAGGGCCCCGTAAGTTTGTCATCTCAGTCTTTTACTGACACCCACTGGAATAGATCGGTATTGCAGTAATAAACAGTGCAGCTGCAAAGTAGACTAGAATTCCTTTATCAGTCACAGTATTCCTTTATCATGATGAACTGTGTATGCAGTCACAGGAATACTTTGCTGTCTCTAATTTTTAAAGAAAGTACTCTTTTCTGACACTCTGTTGTGTAATAACAATTTAGGCCTGTGTGATTGGAGAAAATGACAAGCAACGTATACTTCTGAATATATTACGGTAATTCAAATGAATATTTAAAACCTTACAATCTTTAAAACGGTACATTTGATTTATGTACTAATATTTCTAAACATGAACTCAAAGCGTGAAACATTAAGCCATGAAGCAGTCAGTTATCAGTGCTTGTATTTGTATATCTGCAGGTGCTGTGCTTTGATGCTGTAAATAAACTTGATTCCTGTCCCTGAAATCAGCTTCCTGTATGACTTTGTCTCCCCTCTATCTTGTATGTTTCCCCGGTTAAGTGTCTCTATAAGGTAGAGGAGGAGTCCTGTTCATCAGTGTTGACGTGCTTTTAATAAATATGGTGAGAATCATAAATACGTCTTCTGATTTGTCACTGAAGCTTTTTGATGATTTCCTCTGTTCTGTCTAATAAGGTAAAAGTGACTTTGATTGGCTTGTTGTTTGGCGGTTGTGCAGCCTTCTGTCTCTGTCTGTCTTGAATCTTTCACTTCTGAGTTGATCAAACAGAGTGTATGATCAGTGAATATGGAGAGCTATCTAACACTCATTTTTTTGTCTTCTGTGCTCAGACTCGCCACAGCTGGTACGTACACACTCAGGATCATTGTGTGTGAGTTAATGTTGTAGTGATTGACTCTGTGTTAGTGTTATGAAATGGCCATAACGTCAGTTCCACTTTTGTATGTGTAATATTTGAATTAATATAAAAGTAAATTTCCTTCTCTCTTGGTCATTTTCTCTAATTTTAATCCTAAAATTTCACAGACTCAGTGGCTGTTGATGTCCGTCGTCTCACACATACATTTTATACACAACTTTCTATATCTTGTCTACAGGAAACGTGAGGCTGGTGGGTGGCAAAAGTCGCTGTGCTGGTAGAGTGGAGGTTTATTATAGTGGAGAATGGGGAACCGTGTGTCATGATTATTGGAGTTTGACAAACACTGCAGTGGTGTGTAGAGAGCTCGGCTGTGGCAATACTTCACATACAATGCGTGCTCAGTTTGGACCAGGAGCAGGAAAAATCTGGCTGGATGATGTGAGATGTACTGGGTCAGAGTCCTCAATATTTAAATGCTTAAGTAGACAAATTGGTCAACATGATTGTGGACATACTAAAGATGTTGGAGTTATCTGCTCAGGTAGGTTGATTTTCTGTCTAGATTTCATCATTAAATGTATTTGATGTATTTATTTTATCAGTGTACTAGAGTAGAATTTTAAAATTAATGTTCAAAGTTCATAAATAGTGCAGACCAACAAGTGTTTTAACACAGTTTAACCAATAAGAACTGAGCTATGGGCTCAGTGTTATATAAATCATGACCACTATCTATTCTATGACAGTAGAAGCTGTAAGTCTGTTTAAAAAAAGAAAAAAAGGATCTATATGATAATAACAAAATTTGAAGTAAAAAAATGTGGTTTATGATTTGAATTTTGATCACCTGAATCAGCAGACTCTCAAATCCTCTTTAATTTCATATATAACTTAAAAATAAACCCCAGAAAATAAACTTATGTACAAAATTAAAGTTGATGTTCTCTTAGTTACAGTACACCAAACCCAGGGCCAGACAACCTGTGACAGTCAATAGGGGTGTAACAAAACACAGTGATGTCATGATTCAATTTGAAACACAATACTGATATCATGATATATTCTTATGATATTAAACAAAATGGAGTTAAAATAGTTTTTAAATGATCACTTCTGAGACTAAATGGTAAACAAACAGTAGGCTACTATTGATTAAAATGCTACATTTGGTATTAACTCAGGAATGGACTTGAACAGGCTTGTTCTTGGTCCTTCTCCCCTATTCACAGGGCAATGATGACACCAGAATAATACTAGAAATATTCAGGATTCTTCATAGCAAAAAATGCAGAATTATGTTAGGCACACATGCATGTACTCTGTTAGTGACTGTAGTTAGTAAATATTAAATATTGCATTTTATTAAATAATGTATTTTATTTTAATTTATTATTAATAATTAATAAACATAGGAGGTCAAACATTTGAGCTTCCAGGTTTACCATATTTGACGATAAATTAAGTATATCTAAACTTTCATTTTGGGTGAATTACTGTATATACAATACATATTGTTGCTATGCATGATACATATTGTTTCATTTTTGTATTACTATACATACATTGTGAAAATATATTGTTACATTCCGCCCTAATAGTCACCTAGGGTGCCAAATGGAGTAGGATCAGCACTGACCACAACTGTCACTCTAGACTGTAACAACGGCACTCTTTGACCTTGAAATTACTCTAAATAGTTTAGAATAAGTTGTAGATTTCAGAACAGCTTTCAATTGCAGCCAATTTCATTTTCAAAAATCTCTTACAAACATTAAAGCAAAACAACACTCCATGGTTTCCCCTTTAATATATAAACATAATCATATTTGTGAATTTTTTTCATAATCATTTCAGGCATCAGGCTGGTTGGAGGTTCTCGCTGTTCTGGAAGACTCAGGGGAACACATGGATGTCAGTGTGTGCTGCTGCCTTTGACCAGCAGGATGCAGAGGTTGTGTGTAGAGAGCTGAACTGTGGGGCTCCTGTACAGGTGCTGGGAGAAGATGCTTTTGGCAAAGGAGACGCTCAGATGTGGACACAAGAGATTCAGTGCAGAGGAGACGAGTATCAGTTTGCTCTCTGTGCAACGTCACCTTCACACAATTGTTCCCATGACAACGATGTGAGCGTTGTATGTGCTGGTAGGAGAACGACGTGTGAACTATACAAGTATTGACATAAAATCATTGAATAATATTGTACAACTATTATTTTTCTTTTTTCCTCTATCTTTCTTGTGCCCTTTTTACCTTTAGAAACAGTGAGAATAATAGGTGGTGCCAGTTCGTGTGCTGGTAGAGTGGAGGTTCTTCATGATGGTCAGTGGGGAACAGTGCGTGATGTTGGCTGGGATATGAATGATGCTGCAGTGGTGTGTAGAGAGCTGGGATGTGGAGAGGCTTTAAGTGCACCAAAGAGTGCTCACTTTGGAGAAGGATCAGGATACATCTGGATTTCTGATTTACAGTGTACTGGATCAGAGTCTACAGTGATGAACTGTGTATTCTTTGGATGGGGAGTAAAAGCTAAACATACTGAAGATGCTGGAGTCATCTGCTCTGGTAAACTCATTTATGCTTATTCCATAATTATTATTAATCTTTTCTACCACAGAATTCTAGGATGAATACAATTTTTCTCCCCACATTCAATATTTTAATAACACTTTGGATGCATTTAGTCTACAATTTAAAAAAAAAAAAAATTATTATTAAATAAAAATGCATCCAATCTTATGTGCACAAAATGCAAGGAGCTTGTGTGAATTTTATGAATAAAACAAACTGCTGAAAATTGACAAAATGTAACTGGTCAGAAACTATTAACTAATAAACTGTTTAGATTTATAAAGTACTAGGGCAAGAAGCAAAGCAAATGTCATTAAAATTGTCCCTTATTTATTCAAGGAGTCAGGCTGGTTGGAGGTTCCCGCTGTTCTGGCAGAGTAGAAGTGCCTCATGATCGGTCATGGATGTCAGTGTGTGCTGCTGCCTTTGACCAGCAGGATGCAGAGGTTGTGTGTAGAGAGCTGGACTGTGGGGCTCCTGTACAGGTGCTGGGAGAAGATGCTTTTGGAAAAGGAGACGCTCAGATGTGGACACAAGAGATTCAGTGCAGAGGAGATGACTCTTATATATCTGTCTGTCCAACATCACCTCTCAAATACAACTGTACACATGAGAATGACATTGGACTGTTATGTTCTGGTAATGGAGCAAGAGTTTTAAACTTATCAGGATAATCACAAACAATTTTTTTTTTTTTTTTTTTTTTTTTTTTTTTACATTTCTTTTGCCTGTTTCATACTGTTTAACTAAACTCTATGTTCTTTGTCCAGGTTACTCTGATCTCAGACTGGTCAATGGTCCTGACATCTGTTCTGGTCGAGTTGAGGGTCAGTACTTCAGTAAATGGGGCACAGTGTGTGATGCATGCTGGGATATGAGAGCTGCCAGTGTCCTCTGTAGACAGCTGAATTGTGGGATTGCTGTGTCTGTTGTGGGATCAGACTGGTTTGGAGAGGGAAGTGGTGAAATCTGGGCTGATGTGTTTGATTGTGACGGGAATGAAACAAAACTCTCAGAATGTTCCATCTCTTCATGGAGTCGAGCTGAATGTTCTCATAGTCGAGATGTTGGAGTCATCTGCTCTAGTGAGTCCATATTACTGGAAGATTTAGTGATATTATGCTGCTGAAACATTAAAATAAGTATAAATACAGTATTTCATCTCACTATACATGTGTCATTTCACAACGTGTAATTTCATTTTAAACTGAAAGAAAAAATTCTTTACGTAATTTTTTTTAATGTACGTATTATTGATTTTAATACGGAAGAGGATTAGGGCCAAGCAATAATAATAATAAAAATAGAATAATGTAGTGTTTCGAGGGGGAAAAAAAGGTTAAATTCGAAATAAAATGTTGATAATAAAATCATTAAATTTCGAGAAAAAAAAGTCGAAATAAAGTGTCGAGAATAAACACGCATTCGAGGTCCGTGTACCATAACTTATTTCATGGATGTACGGACAAAAAGCTGTATAAACTCCTTTTATGCGGGATTTTGCGGGCGGGAGCAGGACAAAACATGAATGTCGCGTGCGGGAGCGGGACAGAATCCTGCGGGAACAGGACTGAAAAATCCGTCCCGCGCAGGTCTCTAGTCTGTGTGTATGACGCAAAACACTGGATATTAAATTTACCATTTTTACATATTAAAAAAAAAAGCGGCGGTGCAACAATTAATGTAATCACCATACAGGCAAAACGTTTACTTCAAGAATAAAAAAAGTGGCGTTGTGTTTTACTGTAAATGTGCAAACGGAAACAGAAAGGACATCTCTACTACATAAACACAGACTTTATTAAATACAATAAAAATATTGAAAAATGTATACACATTCTTCCAGCCTGTGGTGAAGTCTTATATGCTTATCTACACGAATGCTTTATTAATAAGGTGTGTACAGAATTTGATCTTTCAATATTAGCCTACTGTTAATGCATTAAGCCACGTTAAGCTTTTTAGTTATAATGGAGGAAAACGCTTAACGTGTGAAATTAAACGCGTTGCGTTCATATTCTGCGCTCATCTGCTTATCTGCACATAGTATTATTTGTAAAGTGTTTACTGAGTTTGCTCTTTTAATACCACTGTCTACATTAAACCATGTTAAGCGTTTTTTACGTTAAGCGTTTTAGAATGTCCCGTTTATTTTTATTTTATTTTATTTATTTATTTTTGCGAGTAAGCTACATCTTCTAAAAAGACCCATCCGCTTGCATACTCTCTTTAAAGTTCGTATATTATTTGGTTATAAATAATTAGCTAAAGCTGATAGTATTTCTTATTGAAAGAAAGCCTAAAGCTTGACTAACTGATCTAGCTCTGTCATGTCATCAGTATGCAATGAACATGACACTGATCGAATGTTTATTCTCGACATTTTATTTTTTATTTTTTTTCTCGAAATTTAATTATTTTATTCTCAACATTGTATTGCAATTTTTTTCTCGAAATTTAACAAATTTAATCTCGCATTGTGACTTTAATCTCGAGATGTTTTTTTTTTTTTTTTTTTTAAATTGCTTGGCCCTATTCCTCTTCAGTAATTTAAAGTATATTGACAAACTTGCAATATTTTAGTAAAACATGAGATATTCTCTCCAGATTCCTCTCTGGCTGTTCATGATGGTCTGGTGCGGTTGTCTGGAGAGAGACAGTGTGAGGGGGAGGTGGAAGTTTCCATCCATCAGGTCTGGAGGAGAGTTCTGCTGGACTCCTGGAGTCTCACTGAATCCTCTGTGGTCTGCAGACAGCTGGGCTGTGGCTCTGTGCTGAACTTCTCCGGCTCCTCTTCATCCAGTCCTGAACACAGTCATGAGTGTGTGACGGGCTTCCAGTGCTCTGGGAGTGAAGCTCATCTGGGGAACTGCAGCTCTCCACAAACTCTCAACTGCAGCTCCACACAACAGCTGTCCATCACCTGCCTTGGTGAGAAGAGCAACATCTGGGCAGATTCTTCAGTTGTTAGTGATCACTAATGTGTTTTTCTTTCTCTGAATATCAGGTCACGGGTCCATCAGGCTGGTGGGTTCTGGGGGAGACTGTGCAGGGAGGCTGGAGGTTTTTCACAGCGGCTCATGGGGGACAGTGTGTGATGACTCCTGGGATATTAAAGATGCCCATGTGGTGTGCAGACATCTGCAGTGTGGAGTGGCCCTCAGTAACCAGCAGGTACCAGCCTGGTTTGGTCCTGGTTCTGGACCCATATGGCTGGATGAGGTGGAGTGTGAGGGGAATGAGACGTCCCTGTGGAGCTGCTCTTCTCCAGGCTGGGGAAAACATGACTGTCAACACAAGGAAGATGTAGGAGTCGTGTGCTCAGGTAAACTGTAAACAATAAGTTAAATAATAACTTGACAATATTTTAAACATTTGAATAACCTATGTGACTGATGATATCATTGCATTGCACGTACAGTATACCTTCTCTAAAACACTTTGATGACATTAAAGAGTTTTTTTAAAAACACCTTTTGCAAGAATTGTTTTAAATGTTTTATTTATATCATTTCATCATTTGGCAATGGTATTGTATTATTTTTCTTTGTTTCCCCCAAATATTTATTCCTTAAAAAGCAGTAAAATAACCATTAATGAAACCATTAAGGAACCGTAATTGTTAAGAGGAATTAGAACCAGAATTGTAAAATTCATTATGATTTCCTCTCCTTAATTAACAGACATAAGTTATATGTGAGAGTTGAGGCTGATTCTCATGATTCTCAGTTTAAAGAGATCAGGTTAACTGAGGGCTGTGAAGGGAATGTGGAGGTTTTCTACAATGGATCCTGGGGTAATGTGTGTTACAATAAGATGGACAGAGACACAGCGAGTCTGATCTGTCAAGAGCTGAACTGTGGAAGATCTGGCAGTGAACCCATATATTCAGATGGACTGAAGTCTCATAATTGGCTTGATAAACTTAATTGTCGACGTCATGATTCCACTCTATGGCAGTGTCCATCTTCACCCTGGGGACTGAATGACTGTGATAATGAAGTGGCCAAGATCATATGCTCAGGTAAGATGATATTTAACTGACTTAAGATAGTTTGAAGTGGTCATGTTTGTTTAAATATGATTTTTTTTTTTCTTATAATTTTTCTATTAAGTAATGAATAAACTTTTAACAATTTAATCTCAGAGGAGCAGATTCGTGAATCTCCTCAGAGTTGTCTGACATGTTCTGTCTCACCATCTCCTCATCAGAGACAGTGTTCAGGTAAGTTTATTTTTATAAAAAAAAGTTACATTTTTGTTCATTTAAGCCTGTTTTTTCCTAATAAGTTATTAAATTCCTGTTTAAATGCTCATATTTTATTTGCATTTAAATCATAATCAAATTCATAATTCTGATCATACATTTAAAGCCATCTTTGTTCAGTTTCAGTGTGTATTTTGCTGTCAATAAGCTGAAGCTGGTCAGTGATGTTGATGTGTGTGATTTAGATCATGTTCCTCTCAGACTGAGTGGAGGGGAGGGCCGGTGCTCTGGGAGGCTGGAGGTGTATCATAACGCTGTGTGGGGCTCAGTCTGTGGTGATCTGTGGGACATCAGAGATGCTCAGGTGGTCTGCAGGCAGCTGGGTTGTGGAGCAGCACTGAGGGCTGATGGGAATTCAGTCTTTGGTGCTGGTGAAGGTGTTGTGTGGCTGAACAGAGTCGAGTGCAGAGGGAATGAGATTCACCTGTGGGACTGTCCTCTCTCCCTGAAGAAACACACTGACTGCTCCCACAAAGAGCACGCTGGACTCACCTGTGCAGGTCACAGCAAAACACTGATAAATATTAGTCATTTTTTACATCATTTTAGTGCTAATAATATTTGTGTATTTGCATTATTTTGAATGTGTTTATGTCTGTTTTGACAGATTTGTCAGATTTGTCAGTGTCCACTACTCCTGCCACAACAACATCATCTTCTCCTCCAGTTTCTCAGACAGTGAGCTCAACATCAGTCACTCGTCCACAAACTCCTCCAGCAGCGTCTCTCTCTGTGCTTGTGATTGTACTGGGAGTTGTGCTCTTACTGCTCTTAGTGCCACTGCTTATACTGATTCAGCAGAACAGAGTGATGAGGAGAGGTAGGAGAGATCCAGAGACTGTCATATTGTGTCTTATTCAGTGTGTGATCAGTCATGTGTTGTGAACTGACAGCAGGTTTGTCTGTCTACACTCACAGCTCTCTCTAAGAGGAGACACAGGAGCACGACTGAGGCCGTTTATGAGGAGATTCATCACAGACACAATCACTTCACTCAGAGGGGTGAGACATGAGCCGTGAATCTTATTTAATATGATTAATTAATAAGAGAGTCTGTCAGACACTTGATGTTCATCTATTATTAGTCCTGTTAAACCTTCTGCAGAAAACCACAGAGCTGCAGGGGCATGTGTGTGTGTGTTTGTCTCTTCCTGTGTGTATTTCTGGAAGGCAGTGAGGAATGGGTTCATGTGAGGATACATGTGTGTTTGCTAATAGGCCTCTAAAACATGGTATTTCTGCCTCTAATGCTTTTAAAATATAAGTAATTAATATTTGAGTTATGTTGTCAGTATAATAATGCTTTATGATTTAAAGGAAATGAGGATTCAGTCTGTTTGTAATGATGAACATGTTTCTGACTGTTCTGCTCCTTTAGCAGAGAGTCTCATCTCTGAAGAACTGCATTCTGGGTATGAAGATGCTGACAAGCTTCTCTCAGGTTAGAGAGCTGAAGTATATTCAAAACAACACCTAAAATCAATAATTTGATTTACAAACTCTAAAAAATGTATCAAATGTATTTCACATATTTTACCACTAAATGAAATATGTGCCAATAATTCAGTTGTTCACAATACTAAAACTTTTGTCTTATTAGAAAAAGAGTTCAAGACTGTATATTATGATGATGTCACCAATGGCAGTGGCCTGAAAGGTCAGTAATTGATTACATGATTCATTACCAGATTATTTAAAAAGCTAAATGGTCTTAATAACTGCAACAGTATATTTTGCATTTATTTTGTTTCCCAAAATATTAAAAACACTCAAAATATATAATATGTTTTGATGCAGAAGAGATGATGAAGGAAATCACACCGGGATACTATGATGATGTCATCACTGATGGACTGAAACCAGATCGTGAGACAGGTGTCGCCCTGTTATTAAATAATAGGATATGAAATATTTAAAATATATAAAATCTGTGTATATATATTAAAAATATATGAGTATATTTATATTTTGTATGGGTGTCTCATGTTTAATTTGTAGAAGACACACCTGAGAGTTATGATGATGTCATGACGAGTGGACAGAACTTTAATATTAAAAAAGGTGTTTTTACTTTTTATTATTTTTTTGTTTGTGAATGTTTAACATAATACCTCTGAATGAAATGATGTATCATTTGTTCTGTTTATATCTTCATGTTTATGTAGTGGACACACCGGAGCATTATGATGATGTCATCATTAATGGACAGAACATTCAAGGTGTAACAGGTGAGTCACACAGAACTGTATTTTATCATCCACTAATATTGAACATGTTTCTACCATTAATGAATCATCGTGACTTCATCAGGAGTAAATCTAATAGTCTCAGACAGTCATGAGGAGAAAGAGATCAAGCTTTTTTTCTTTTTCTTCTTTTTTTTTACTTATTTCAGTCACAGACAAGTACAATGCAAAAAGTGATCTCATGTTTGAAAGGGTTTCAAAGTATATTGCAAGATCAGTATTACAAAAGGTAATATATGAGGGTTTCTTTTGAGTTATTTTTGTCTTATGAATACAAAACTTTGCCAAAATAATTAAAAGATTAATTGTGTAATTTTGTTTGTGAGAAAAATGAGGTTTGAAAACAAAGTAAAATGTAATGAGGTTCTAAATTAAGAGTTTTGTTAAATTTTTTAGTCATATCTATTTTAAAGTCAATCCCAAAAAAAAGGGCAATAAAAAAAATAAATGATCAAAATCTTCAAATGATGTATAAGTACATTTATCACAAACAGTATGAATATATCTACTAATGGAAGCATTTACAGGATAACATCTATGAATCATTTTTTTCTTTATTAGAAACAACATATTTATATGTTAATGTCCAAATGCTGTGAGAAGATATACAATTAGGGTTTAAGATGTTTTGATTCACATGGAGGATTGGATCCAACATTAAAGGAATTTCTTATAAAATTGTCATTAAAACATTTATCAAAAAAAGGGGGATTTACAAAGTTGAGGATTTTGTAAGGTTGTATTATTAATATTTACATCTGAGAATTCGGTTAAAGTTATTACGCCACTGAGGATAGCCTTAATTACTTTAAATTATTTTATTAATAAAATTAGGGTATGTGTAGGAAAGAGATAAGCGACATCAATGACACAAGCTGTATTAAAATCACAATATGAGGTTTTATTTCACATGTGTATCAGAGGGAGATCAGGAGGAGTATGATGATGTGAAGAACAGCAATGAAGATGAGAGAAACCTGTTGGGTCGGTTATTGTCACATTTTTACATAACTATATACTTTATTCATTATGTTGCTCATTTTTTTAAACTAAATCTTGATGCATTTATTACATTGACTTTTGTTTTTAAAAACAGACTATGATTATGTGGGGGAGGAGTCAAATAAAGAGGGAGGGGCCGTGTGACTCACTGACCACACCCCACTGCCTCTCATCATCCAATCATATTACAGTTACTGGAGATACTGTTTTTTTTTTTTCTTTTTAATGTTGCTACTAAAGATTCAGTGCCTTTTGTTTTTATGCTATTTTAAATATTTTTAAATGAAAGGTTACATGCTGTGCAAAATTCAGTAACAAATTTTAGTATTTATATTTTAGTATTTGGGCTATTTTTTATTTGATAACATGCTTTTCACCTAATAAAAAAACTAACATTCATTCATCATGTCACAAAAAATATTTTTCAGAAGAGCCGTTAGAGGAAAGGAGAAAATTATGCAAAATACTATAAATGTTAAATGATGAAAATAGATTTACCACTTAATAGATATTATAAGTTTTCGTGTTTTCCATAAACTTACTACCAGCATTAGTTCTTGTGTATGTCAGCTTGAATTAACTTAAATAGAGCACAGTTTAATATTTCATTTACAAGAATGTAATGTTTCTGGGAAAGACAAAGGTATGAAAAGGTGTAGACATCTATGAGAAGAAAGAAACATTTACCCAAACTGCAGTTTATTGTGTGATGTTCATTTGACTTTAAAATGCTTTAAACAACTTGAAACAGTTTAAGTCTGAATTATTTGCTCTGATCTTGAATCTTCTGCAGCAATAGCTCCATCTGCAGGTTGAGGTTTGTTTGACCCTTCTTGGTTTTTCTCTTCAACAGCTGATGTTGTCATTTTCTTTTCCTTAGTTAACTATAAGCTTCACTGGACATGGATAAAACAGCATCTAGAGAATTACATTACGTCTCTAAACAGGGATTATTCACAAGTAACATATGGGAAATTAAGAAAACAAAGCAGATTATTTTCTCTTAAACATCGGCGACTTTAGATGGCACTGCTCTATAAATTCATTCTCTTTTCAGGTTTCATACAGCAGTGTTTCCCGACCTTTTTTCAGTCACTGCACCCCTTGAAAATGTTCAATAATTTGTGGCGCCCTACACTAGTGTTGTCACGATACTGGAGTTTCTACCTTGTAAAGGATCGATATTCAATACCATTTTCGATATCATGGCAAAGAACCGTCGTATATTAATATTATCTTTATGTCTGTCTAAAACTGATTGAATTCTCGTCACCCACTATAGGCCTGTTTCACAGAATGTGAGTGGAAACTGATTAAAGTAACTAACTATCAATTAAAAAGAATAGCCTACAATATGAGAAAGTAAGAAAAGTTTGTGACAAAAAATGTGAATTCATGTTATTTCGTTAAGTTGAAATTAATAGAGTTTAGTTAGATCATAAAAGTGATTAAAAGTTGTCAATACACGTCATGCTCATCTTATCATCACTGCTGACGTCATCAGTAAGCAGACCTGTCACTCTGATGTCACACCAGCACAATGTCAAGAGGGAACAGGAAGAGGTTTCTGTGCTGAAATTTCCTGTTTGATCACAGGTTGAACTAAGGTTTGGATGAAGTATTTAATATTTTTATTCAAAATCAACTTTTACATGATTGACAGACAGATAAAGGTTGACACATCCTGCTATTGTTTACCTCATCAATGTTTAACAATAAATAAGAGTTGAATGCCAGAGCTCTGTGTAATTTGTGACATTAAACTGAATACATGATGAAATACTTAAGTCTCAAACTAAACTTACATGCGAACTAAATTCTCACAGCCTAGAGAGAAATTGTTATAATTAAAATACAACAATAAAACATTTTACTCTTCCAGGTCTATTCCTAAAAAAAAAAAAAAAAAAAAAGTTGGTTTATACTTGTTTAATTAAATCCAGTAAAGGAGTGAGTTTGTGAAGAGCGACCGTTACTCTGCTGACCGTTTAAATGCTCTGCTGAGAGAGCGCGCGAGCAGAGTGCGCGTTCACTGAGGAGGAGGAACTTGTTCAGCTCGCAGTCAGAACATGTTTCTATGGTGACAGAAGCTGCGCATCCTCGATTCTTGCAACACATTAAAACTGTTTTTGCTTCTTCTTTTTTTCTGTTCATTAGTGAAACTTTTTATGCTGAAAATATATTTTATTATTCAAGATTACAGGGCAAATTTAAAGTTTGTCAGTGCAAAACCTGATATTAAAATCACTCTTGCTAAAGATTACATTCTGTCCCTCTGTGCATAGATTATAGGCTGTTACAACAGAAGATAAAGTGTAAAATTAATGTACAGTGAAAATGAGCTCTACATGAAACAAGTTACTAATAAATGTTGCTATAAGAGAAGAAAAACCATTGATTTCTGTCCTGAAACATGTTCACAGCTCCTTCATGCTCAACACAGGGACAAGACCCTTGTAGTCTTCAATAAGAGGTGTTTTGCTGCCATCTGCTGGACAAATACAGCATTGCAGCATTAAACATGTTTATTGCTGTTATTTATTATTCTCTAAGGTTTATTTATTTATTTATTTAGATAATATTTATTTTTTTAAATAAAAAACACATCTGAATTGCTTAGCAAAAATATAGTTTATACTATGGTGTAATCAAATGTTATTTTTACAATAAAAGAACAAAGCAGTAAAATCCATGTATAGCAAATTTATCCAGAAATAATAAAATTTTTTAAAAAGATAATTCATAAAAATAGTTCTACTTCTACTAAGTTTTCTACTAAGTTACAAGTGTTTGAAGTGATCAGACTTACAAAGATCCAGGCTTTGATGCTGAATATAACCTGCAGTGTTTCTCTATCAATCTCTTTAAGTTTAGTGTGACTTTATCTCCACGCTGACATATGACTGACACGAGTCTGTCCTCAGTGAAGTGTCTCTTCACGCTGGAGGAGGAGTCCCGCTCATCAGCGCTCACACTTTATTGATATATATGGAGAAAATAAAAATGCTGCTTTCTGATTTGTCAGTGATTGTGTTTGACGATTTCCTCTGTTGTGTCTAATAAGGTAACAGTGAGTGTCATTGGCAGCTGTGAGAGTCTCTCTCTCTTTAGGGGACTGACAGGAGCCAGTTTCTTCAGTGTGTTTGAGGGAGAAGAAGGAGAAACAGAGTCAAACAAACAGTGTGACGAGCAGAAGAAGATGGAGGGATGTCTGACACTCGTTTTATTCTCCTCTATAGTCACTTTAACAACATCTGGTAAGTACAAAATAACTGAAAAGGGGAAAAGATACATGTTGAATGAGCAGTTTATCTATGATGGCCTCATATCACTAGAAACTGAATACAGGCCTGTGTATAAATTGAGATCTTGTGACACTAGATCACTAATTATCCAATATTAATTTTTTTAAAATTTATTTGAGCTTTTATAGGCAGCCAATTTAATGATGACAATATGATTTTTAATATGTTCTTATCCAGCTTCAGTTTTCCAGCTTGGAAAACCTATAAATAGCCTATTTGTGTGTGATAACTTCTTTCTATATATGAATATTCCTTAACTTTATATTATTCTGCAGATGTTTATAAGCTGTTCTACTACTGTTGTGGCCAAATTTCTGTCTTTCTCTTTCATGTACAGATTTGGAGACTGTTAGGTTAGTTGGTGGCAACAATATTTGTGCTGGTCGAGTGGAGGTTCTTCATGCTGGTCAGTGGGGAACAGTGTGTCGTGATGAATGGGATATGACTGATGCTGCAGTGGTGTGTAGAGAGCTGGGATGTGGAGAGGCTCTAGAGGCTGTGAGTAATGCTCAATTTGGACCAGGATCAGGACCAATCTGGATGGATGATGTGGGCTGTAGTGGATCAGAGACAACACTGAAGAACTGTAGATTAATAGGATGGGGTGTTAGTAACTGTGATCATAGTGAAGATGCTGGAGTCAGATGCTCAGGTGAGCTGCTCTATACATCATTGTTAATGTTGTAAACGTTGTTAATGCATCACTGATCTGACTTTCATCCATAAACATCATATATGCAATTAAAAATATTTTTGTGTTATTTGTTGTCACAGCAATTAATAAGCAATTAATTGATAATTAGCATATTTTATCCACACAACTGACTTTCATCCATTAAAAAAACATTATTAATTAAAGGACTTAATGTTGTTTTATGTCCACATCATAATTATAGTGACAGATGGTTTTCTCTGTTTTGCAAATATTATCAGAAACCATAAATTATGGAAGGTCAAGACTTGTGGACGGGATTCACCTGTGCTCTGGGAGAGTGGAGATGCTTCTTGTAGGCAGGTGGGGTTCAGTGTGTGACGCTGCCTTTGACCAGCAGGATGCAGAGGTTGTGTGTAGAGAGCTGGACTGTGGGGCTCCTGTACAGGTGCTGGGAGAAGATGCTTTTGGCAAAGGAGATGGTCAGATTGGATCAAAAGAGATTCAGTGCAGAGGAAATGAATCACACATTCGACGCTGTAAATCATCATCTTCACATAATGTAAACTGCACCCATGACAACGACGTGGGACTGATATGTTCTGGTAAGATGTCAATGTTCAGCCTCTCTATAAATAAATCTAAATGTTAAACTAAAATGTGATTATGTAATCAGTTTCTTCTTGGTTTGATCATTTTCAGTAAGCTATGTTTTTTTTGTCCAGGTTATACTGACCTCAGACTGGTCAATGGTCCTGACATCTGTTCTGGTCGCGTTGAGCGTCAGTACTTCAGTAAATGTGGCACAGTGTGTGATGCATGCTGGGATATGAGAGCTGCCAGTGTCCTCTGTAGACAGCTGAATTGTGGGATTGCTGTGTCTGTTGTGGGATCAGACTGGTTTGGAGAGGGAAGTGATGAAATCTGGGCTGATGTGTTTGATTGTGACGGGAATGAAACAAAACTCTCAGAATGTTCCATCTCTTCATGGAGTCGAGCTGAATGTTCTCATAGTCGAGATGTTGGAGTCATCTGCTCTGGTGAGGGGATTTTATTGAAAAAAAGAAAGAAAAAAAAAGGAGTTAAATACATAAATTACCCTGCAATATCCTTATAAAATGCCACATCTTTCACTCAGATTCCTCTCTGGCTGTTCATGATGGTCTGGTGCGGTTGTCTGGAGAGAGACAGTGTGAGGGGGAGGTGGAAGTTTCCATCCATCAGGTCTGGAGGAGAGTTCTGCTGGACTCCTGGAGTCTCACTGAATCCTCTGTGGTCTGCAGACAGCTGGGCTGTGGCTCTGTGCTGAACTTCTCCGGCTCCTCTTCATCCAGTCCTGAACACAGTCATGAGTGTGTGACGGGCTTCCAGTGCTCTGGGAGTGAAGCTCATCTGGGGAACTGCAGCTCTCCACAAACTCTCAACTGCAGCTCCACACAACAGCTGTCAATCACCTGCCTTGGTGAGAAGAGCAACATCTGGGCAGATTCTTCAGTTGTTAGTGATCACTAATGTGTTTTTCTTTCTCTGAATATCAGGTCGCGGGTCCATCAGGCTGGTGGGTTCTGGGGGAGACTGTGCAGGGAGGCTGGAGGTTTTTCACAGCGGCTCATGGGGGACAGTGTGTGATGACTCCTGGGATATTAAAGATGCCCATGTGGTGTGCAGACAGCTGCAGTGTGGAGTGGCCCTCAGTAACCAGCAGGTACCAGCCTGGTTTGGTCCTGGTTCTGGACCCATATGGCTGGATGAGGTGGAGTGTGAGGGGAATGAGACGTCCCTGTGGAGCTGCTCTTCTCCAGGCTGGGGGAAACATGACTGTCAACACAAGGAGGATGTAGGAGTCGTGTGTTCAGGTAGATGGTAAACAATAATTTAAATAATAAAATTTCAATAACCTATGTATGTGCCAATTCCGGTAACGGTTCTTTCATGTGCACTTTTCGGTGTGGATGGAGTACTGTACTAAAATACTATGACAGAGTTTTCTGAAATACTTACCTATCGGTACTGCAATACAACATTACTGAATCTAGAGCATGAGACATAGTGTGACTAATGTAGTCCGATTGCTGAATTAATGACTTTGGTGAGTCGGTTCTTCTAGTGAATTAACAGCATACAGCATGACTAGTGATTCCTGAACAAATGAGTCAATTCTGTTCAGTGAATCAAAAACATACAGTTTAGAGCCAAAGTTGAGACTGAAATCAGTGTAGTTACTGACTGGATGCTCATACAACAAAATGTAGCAAAAAAATATATACGGTACATATTGTGCATTTTGTCAGTAGCATTTTATAAATATTAATAATTTTTTTTTTTTTTTCACATTTTTGTTTGTTTAAAAATTGTGTAATACTCATATATATTGCCTCTTACTATAAAGTCTGTGTAAACACTCTTTGCATGAATTGTTTTAAATGTTTTTAATATATTTATTATTAAAATGATCTCATCCTTTGGAAATGGATATTCATTTTGTTTTTCCAAGTATTTATTCCTTAAAAGCACTAAAAGAATCAAAAATTTATTTAATCGTCAAATTCTTTTATTTCCATCCCAAATGAACAGACTTAAGTCACGCGAGAGTTGAGGTTGATTCTCATCCTTGTCTTTCTAGAGTTTAAAGAGATCAGGTTAACTGAGGGCTGTGAAGGGAATGTGGAAGTTTTCTACAATGGATCCTGGGGAAATGTGTGCTGGAACCAGATGGACAGAGACACAGTGAGTCTGATCTGTCAAGAGCTGAACTGTGGAAGATCTGGCAGTGAACCCAGTTATTCAGATGGACTGAAGTCTCATTACTGGCTTGATAAACTTAATTGTCGACGTCATGATTCCACTCTATGGCAGTGTCCATCTTCACCCTGGGGACAAAATGACTGTGATAATGAAGTGGCCAAGATCACCTGCTCAGGTAAGACGATATTTAACTGATTTAAATATATAATATGAAATAGTATTTTTTTTTTTAATTGTTCTTTTCAGTATTGAATTCAATTTTAACATTTTAATATTAGAGGATCAGACTCGTGAATCTCCTCAGAGTCGTCTGACATGTTTAAACTCATCATCTCCTCACCAGAGACAGTGTTCAAGTAAGTATTTTGAGTTCATTGTAAGTACAACTTTAAATAGTTATAAAATTAGGATGTATTATTTATATATATATATATATATATATATATATATATAATCTATGCACTTGAACACTAATAATTTATAATAACTTTAAATAGTTATAAAATGCATTGTAAATGTATTACTGTAAAAGTTGAGCTGAAGCTGGTCAGTGATGTTGATGTGTGTGATTTAGATCATGTTCCTCTCAGACTGAGAGGAGGGGAGGGCCGGTGCTCTGGGAGGCTGGAGGTGTATCATAACGCTGTGTGGGGCTCAGTCTGTGGTGATCTGTGGGACATCAGAGATGCTCAGGTGGTCTGCAGGCAGCTGGGTTGTGGAGCAGCACTGAGGGCTGATGGGAATTCAGTCTTTGGTGCTGGTGAAGGTGTTGTGTGGCTGAACAGAGTCGAGTGCAGAGGGAATGAGATTCACCTGTGGGACTGTCCTCTCTCCCTGAAGAAACACACTGACTGCTCCCACAAAGAGCACGCTGGACTCACCTGTGCAGGTCACAGCAAAACACTGATAAATATTAGTCATTTTTTACATCATTTTAGTGCTAATAATATTTGTGTATTTGCCTTATTTTGAATGTGTTTGTGTCTTTGCGTTATTTTGAATGTGTTTATGTCTGTTTTGACAGATTTGTCAGATTTGTCACTGTCCACTACTCCTGCCACAACAACATCAGCTTCTCCTCCAGTTTCTCAGACAGTGAGCTCAACATCAGTCACTCGTCCACAAACTCCTCCTGTGCTTGTGATTGTACTGGGAGTTGTGCTTTTACTGCTCTTAGTGCCACTGCTTATACTGATTCAGCAGAACAGAGTGATGAGGAGAGGTAGGAGAGATCCAGAGACTGTCATATTGTGTCTTATTCAGTGTGTGATCAGTCATGTGTTGTGAACTGACAGCAGGTTTGTCTGTCTACACTCACAGCTCTCTCTAAGAGGAGACACAGGAGCACGACTGAGGCCGTTTATGAGGAGATTCATCACAGACACAATCACTTCACTCAGAGGGGTGAGACATGAGCCGTGAATCTTATTTAATATGATTAATTAATAAAAGAGTCTGTCAGACACTTGATGTTCATCTATTATTAGTCCTGTTAAACCTCCTGCAGAAAACCACAGAGCTGCAGGTGCATGCATGTGTGTGTGTGTGTATTTTAGAGGGTAATAAGGAGCAGTTCATATGTTTGTATGTGTAGGTGCAGGTGTGTGTGTGTGTGTGTGTCTCTTCCTGTGTGTATTTCTGGAAGGCAGTGAGGAATGGGTTCATGTGAGGATACATGTGTGTTTGCTAATAGGCCTCTGAAACATGAGATTTCTGCCTCTAATGCTTTAAAAAAAAAAATAAAAAAAAATAATAATAATTATATTTGTGTTGTGTTGTCAGTCACAAAATGCTTTATGATCCAAAGGAAATGAGGATTCAGTCTGTTTGTAATGATGAACATGTTTCTGACTGTTCTGCTCCTTTAACAGAGAGTCTCATCTCTGAAGAACTGCATTCTGGGTATGAAGATGCTGATGAGCTTCTCTCAGGTTAGAGAGCTGAAGTATATTCAAAACAACACCTAAAATCAATAATTTGATTTACAAACTCTAAAACATGTATCAAATGTATTTCACATATTTTACCACTAAATGAAATATGTGCCAATAATTCAATTGTTCACAATACTAAAACTTTTGTCTTATTAGAAAAAGAGTTCAAGACTGTATATTATGATGATGTCACCAATGGCAGTGGCCTGAAAGGTCAGTAATTGATTACATGATTCATTACCAGATGATTAAAAAAGCTAAATGGTCTCAATAACTGCAACAGTATATTTTGCATTTATTTTGTTTCCCAAAATATTAAAAACACTCAAAATATATAACATGTTTTGATGCAGAAGAGATGATGAAGGAAATCACACCGGGATACTATGATGATGTCATCACTGATGGACTGAAACCAGATCGTGAGACAGGTGTCGCTCTGTTATTCTATAATAGGATATGAAATATTTAAAATATATAAAATCTGTGTATATATATTAAACATATATGAGTATATTTATATTTTGTATGGGTGTCTCATGTTCAATTTGTAGAAGACACACCGGAGAGTTATGATGATGTCATGACGAGTGGACAGAACTTTAATATTAAAAAAGGTGTTTTTACTTTTTATTATTTTTTTGTTTGTGAATGTTTAACATAATACCTCTGAATGAAATGATGTATCATTTGTTCTGTTTATATCTTCATGTTTATGTAGTGGACACACCGGAGCATTATGATGATGTCATCATTAATGGACAGAACATTCAAGGTGTAACAGGTGAGTCACACAGAACTGCATTTTATCATCCACTAATATTGAACATGTTTCTACCATTAATGAATCATCATGACTTCATCAGGAGTAAATCTAATAGTCTGACCCTGCGCTTCATTCGGAAGGGCTCATCCCTATGCCCTAATCCCCTCAAAGGGTTTACCCCCCAGGAGGGAGAGCTTCGAAGGGATGAAGGGTGTAGGGGTCAAAAAAAACTATTTGTTTGGAACGCACTTCAGCCTCATCTTAACGAGAAAATCAAGGAGGTGCCTTCGTCTATTCCCCCCTGGTTTACTCTTTGTATTAAATACGCATTCATTTACTGTAGTAACATTATAAGCTACTGCTGGACTTTTACATTAAATATAATGTATATTGTGTCTATGAATTTGAAACATTTGAATGAACTGATAAAGGGAGCTGTAAAGTATTTTGTCATGTTGTACAATTACATGTTGACCATAATAATGCACCAAATCTAACTCGTATAAATATTACAGTAGTAGCTATAGAAAAATACTATACATACATTTATAGGTAAAATCGAACTCCGAGCCTCCACCCATTCTGTGACGTCAAACAACTTCCCTGTGCAAAGGATCACGGGGGCCCGAAGTGTCCATCAGTTGTCCCCCTCAAAATCCTTCATTCCGAAGGGCCCTTTGAAGTGGCCAGTTTTGAGCACTTCGGTTTGGAACGACCCTTCAATGTGGCGGCCATGATTGTTTTCACTCCGAAGTGCCTTTCGGAGGGCGATATATCCCGTTTGGAACACACCGTCAGACAGTCATGAGGAGAAAGAGATCAATGACATCATCAATGACACAATTAAAATCATTAAATGTATTAAAATTACAATGTGAGGTTTTATTTCACATGTGTATCAGAGGGAGATCAGGAGGAGTATGATGATGTGAAGAACAGCAATGAAGATGAGAGAAACCTGTTGGGTCGGTTATTGTATCTATTTTTATTTATGATGTTGCTCTTTTAAACTAAATCTTGATACATTTATAACAATGAAACTATGAATTTGCTTTTGTTTTTAAAAACAGACTATGATGATGTGGGGGAGGAGTCAAATAAAGAGGGAGGGGCCATGTGACTCACTGACCACACCCACTGCCTCTGATCATCAAATCATATTACAGTTACTGGAGATACTGGGAGTTTCTTATGTTGCTACTAATGCATCAATGCCTTATGTTTTTATGTTATTTCAATTCTTTTTGTATGAAATGTGACATGCTTTACAAAATTTGCTAACAAAAAATAATCAGTTTTCAGTAGTTGATATCAATGCACACTCAAAAGATGTTTTTTTAATCAATAAATGAATTTTCATTAACTTCATGAATTGATTAAATTTTTAAAAAGCATTTAATAAATGCTTATAAATATATTCAGTTTTTTTTTTCTTCTTTTTAATCGTGCATGAAAGTAAACTAATTCAGTTAGCTAAACATGAAAGTAACATAATCTGATCATTTTTGTTACTTTTATTATATATATATATATATATATTATATTTTAATTCAAGACCATATATGCAAATAAAGTATGAACAGTATATCAAGATGTCGGTTGATGGATATGACGCCAAGTTCGCCTTGACTCGTCCAGTATAGCTGTTGTGGACGCGCACGGTAAGTTTCTCCGCAGTGGATAGGCTACACTGTATTTCAGTCGTGGTTGTATTGAGTTGACAGCTGTATCAACGGGTTGATACTAGAGCAGTGTTGTAAGTGTCAGTTGCTCGTGTTAAAGTCACTACTAGTCTAGTGCGGTCCTCAACTTGTTCTGCTGTAGCGGGAATATCGGGAAAAGTCCAGAAGGAACGGAGAGCGGGCGCGATAAATGGACGTTACTCTAGAATTGTATTCAAAATAAAATCAGTGACCAGCTCATTGAACGCATAATTTCATGTTCTGTTGTTCTAGGGGGAGATATTAACAGTTAAAAAGATCCAACTAAAGTTTTAACTTTACCATTTTAAAAAAATGCGGGGAAAAAACACGTTAATTTGCCTCTTTCTTTTATGGATTCATTTGACAGTTTCATTTGATCTTTAATAAACACTTGAGCCTACCTTTAGAAAATATAATTATGAGAACCTGCTGAAAATACAATAAATAGGCCCATCTCTCTCACTGCTACAGTGTATTTACATCATTCTGTCACTGATTTACAACCTCAAATCAAGAAAAGTTGGGACATTATGTAAAAATCAATAATCTGTGATTTGTTAATTCTCTTGAAACTTTAACTGACAAAAGTACAAAGATTTTCATTGTTTTCACTGACCAACTTGATTGTATTTTGTAAATACAGTATGAACAAATTTTGATGGCTGCAACTCCAAAAAAGTTGGATCATGTTTCCCACTATGTCACATCACCTTTCCTTTTAATTACGCTTTTTAATCATTTGGGAATTGAGGATACTAATTGTTGCAGTTTTGCAAGTGGAATTTTTGCCCAATCTCGTCTGATACAAGAGATCTGCTCAACAGTCTGTGATCGTCGTTGTCTGATTTTCTTTTTCATGATGGCCGTACATTTTCAGTAAGAGATAGATCTGGACTGCAGGCAGTCAAACACATCAGAATGAGGTCTGCTATTGTCTTGATTCCCAGGAAAGATGTGATCTTGATGGCAGTATATGTCTCTGTACAATCCCAATATACTCCTCTACATCAATGATTACTTCACACATATGAAGTCACACATGCCGTTTGCACTGATGCACCTCCACACCATGACAGATGTTTGATTTTGCACCTGTCTCTGATGAAAGTCTGGATGGGACTTTGTCTTTGGGACTGAGATTTCGATGTCCATTTGAAACATGGACTCATCTGACCACAGCACACATTTCCACTGTCTTTTAGATCCTCTGAGATGAACTCGGGCCCAGAGAACTCTGCATTGAACAGATGTATAGCTTTTTTCTTTGTGTAAAAGAGATTCAAGTTGCATTTTTTTTGAGGCAGCAGCAGACTGTATTAAGTGACAACAGTTTTCTAAAGTACTTCTGAGGCCATGTGGCTACATTTAATACAGCAGCATGATGGTTTCTCGTGTAATGCCATCTAAGGGGTCAAAGGTCACGCACATTCAACAGAAGTTTCCTGCCTTGCTAGATGGTGGAAGACCTAAATACTTTGCAATCTTGCATTGAGAAATGTGATTTTTGAATTGTTTGACAATTCTCTCATGAAATTTGGCAAAAGTGGAGAGCCATGACCCATCTTTGCTTTCAAAACCGAGTCTGTGGTGGATGTTCCTTTTATACCCAAACACGATACCTTCACTTATTACTAATTCACCTGCTCATTGTGGACGGTTTTAAAACTGTTTAACTTGGATATTCTGTAATCTTTTCACTATTATTTCGCCTCTGTCACAACTTTTTTGGAGTGTGTTGCAGCATCAAAATCAAAATGTGTTTATATTTACAAAATACAGTTAATTTTGCCAGTGAAAACTTTTTTTCCCTTTTGTACTTTTGTCAGTTAAATAAAGGTTCAAGCGAATTAAGAAATCACAGATTCTTGATTTTATTGCATTTTACAAAATGAACCAACTTTTCTTGATTTGGGGTTGTACAATAGCTTGTCTTACAACTGAAGATGAAGAGTAAAATGAATGAGCTGTGAAGAGAGCTATATGTTAAATAAATTACAATTGTAGCTATTAACAATGTAGATGTAAATAAAGAAATGTACAATTTCTGCCCATGAAATGTATGAGAAGCTTCATCATGGACAAGACTCTCTTCTGCTTCTCTTTACATTAAGTGTTCTGCTGCCATCTGCTGGATGAGACGTATTGCGATATTAAACACATCTACAGCTACAAATGTCTTGGATATAATGCCAGATGAATATATGTGGAACAGAAACCAATGTTTATTTATTAATGTGGTCTGAAACCTGTGTGTTTGTTGTACACAACCCAATCCAGTTTATTTCATAATTTATTACTGTTAATTGTGCTACAAATATTATACATTTGTCCCAATTATTATTTTTATATTTAAAGCAAAGATCAAGTATTTTTGTGTGTGAAATAAAGTGTCAGTAAGTGATCAGTCAGTCATCAGTGTTGTATGTTGTGTGTGCAGATACAGGCTTTGATGCTGAATATGAACTATGTTGCAATGGTGGATGCAGTATTTTTCTTCTCCGATCCTGCCCAGCGAATGTCCCGTTGATGACACGATGTCTGGTAATAGAAAAAAAATAAGTATAAAAAAGCATAGAAAAAATCGTACTGCGCATGTGTCGAACTCGCACATCCGCGCGCATCCGTGGTCTTAGTATACTTTGAAAGATGCGCAGACGCGTCAGGACGCGGAAAGTGAATTATACCCGGGGCTTTGAGAGTGCCGTTATGAGGGGGGATTTTTCTACAAAATCTGACGATTGCTTAGCAAACTGAGAGGAGAACTAACGTGTATACGCTCGCCAGCCGTCTGGCCAAAATCCCCTAGTATTCAGGCGTCAGACTTAAGATACGAGACGTTAGACGTCACGGTCACGTGTCGGAGCTCCGCTCAAAGTGCGCGGCGGCATATTTTTTTACTTTGCGTCTGAATAACGTACGTGTGGACTAAGGTCTGGATAATGTATGTGTGGATAACATTGATGATAATATTTTAGCTTTATTCCTATTTTGCCCAAAGGAAGCTTTAAGGTGTAAATGTTCATAACTTGGAGGAAGCATTACAAATCCGTATCTGATTGAAGCTTGGCCATTCCTCCGGGCTCCGGCCACCTCTGTTGCGCAAGCACCGCATTAACAGCTTTTCTCCGTTTAAAGGACACACCGGCACAAAGGCCCTTTACACATTCCAGCTGAACTAAGGCCTTCGCCTATTAATATGGAAAATAATACAAAAAATAATAACAAGCCCAAAGATGCATACAAGTGGCCATGGTAACACTGCAAGTGCGCGCTTGGCGAAGCAGCTTTAGGAGCCTAAACAAATAAAACACAACAGAGACGTGCTCGACAGTCAAACACTGTTTTTTTTTTTTCTTCTTTTTTTTCAAGCGCATGTTTACTTAGATTTAACGTGGTTAAATCTTACTGTATAGTACGATTTCTTGTTCGCGTTGAATAAGCATGACCCAACTCTCGGTTGAAAAGCATGGCGATATTAAACAGCAGTTGCACGTGCCACATCTCGGTAAGTAGTCTGTCATAAGCTGTCATAAAGTCCATTATATGTTATTTATTAATCAGATCGGCTCCATAATGCTCGCTGAATTTTATCTGCCATCTCTTACTATGTTTTGTTCCAAAAAGTTGAACATATATCGCTAGCTAGGGTGATTAAACGCTAGAGTTAGCGTTAGCTACCTTAGATCAGTTTATTATGTTCATATTGGTGGAATTATAGAAGTATAGTGACCACCACTGTACTTCTATTACTATTTTGTAGTTTTAGCTCAATAACGGCAATGCTTACTATACTTTTACCATAGTTACTGTTATTCTACTGTGGTAATCTGTAGCTAAAGCACAAGCATTTATTTATGTATAGTCCTTGTTAGTAATGTTGTTAATTATTTTCATTTAATATGCAAACATTGTAATTTAGCATTTATTTTTCTGCCTTGCAGTTCCTCCGGGCTCCGGCCACCTCTGTTGCGCAAGCACCGCATTAACAGCTTTTCTCCGTTTAAAGGACACACCGGCACAAAGGCCCTTTACACATTCCAGCTGAACTAAGGCCTTCGCCTATTAATATGGAAAATAATAAAAATAATTAACAAGCCCAAGCCCAAAGATGCATACAAGTGGCCATGGTAACACTGCAAGTGCGCGCTTGGCGAAGCAGCTTTAAGAGCCTAAACAAATAAAACACAACAGAGACGTGCTCGACAGTCAAACATGATTTTTTTTTCAAGCCCATGTTTACTTAGAAAAATAATGTAAAAGTGCTGCAATGGCATAAAAAACCTTAAGGTTAGCACAACAAAATTAACAAATATATTGCATGGTTACACGCTTGTTTGAGATGTGTTGCATTAATTATTATAAGTAGACTTATTTGTTTGTTCATATGTGCTTGCATTCCATTTGTCTGATGCAATAAATTGAACTATTATAATTAAGCTTTAGTTATATTTGGTAAAACATGTCACTGAATACATTAGACTATTTATTATAGATTTTTTTTAGGTGATGTTTCTGGGTAAGTGAATTAAGAACAGTGCTCAGTCATAAAAAACATAATTATGTTGTGTGTGTGTGTGAGGCGATCACTTGAATCTTCTTATAAAAGCAAAAAAAAACTTAAAATACTCAAGACATTTATGGTCACATTTATGTAACACCATTAGAATCTATGAAGGGTTAAATATACCTATTATTTTTGTACACTCACAATAAAAACAAAACATCTCTTGTAAAATAAAGAAAACAAAAATTATTTTCTGCTGTCTCGGTTTCCTTTCTGTGAACTTATCAAAAATGAACAGAAACTCAGCATATAGATATAGCTTAGTCTATTACTTGTCGCATTTTGTTAATATGTTCATTATTTAGGTGAAATAAATTTCGCGCATAGGCTATTTATTCCTTTTATAGGAATTCGTACTATTTGTTCATTGCATTTAAAACAACCTCATCAAGGCGAATTCGTACTAATTCGCACGACTTAATTACGTGGTTAAATCTTACTGTATAGTACGATTTCTTGTTCGCGTTGAATAAGCATGACCCAACTCTCGGTTGAAAAGCATTGCGATATTAAACAGCAGTTGCACGTGCCACATCTCGGTAAGTAGTCTGTCATAAGCTGTCATGAAGTCCATTATATGTTATTTATTAATCAGATCGGCTCCATAATGCTCGCTGAATTTTATCTGCCATCTCTTACTATGTTTTGTTCCAAAAAGTTGAACATATATTGCTAGCTAGGGTGATTAAACGCTAGAGTTAGCGTTAGCTAGCTTCGATCAGTTTATGTTCATATTGGTGGAATTATAGAAGTATAGTGACCACCACTGTACTTCTGTTACTATTTTGTAGTTTTAGCTCAATAATGGCAATGCTTACTATACTTTTACCATAGTTACTGTGGTAACCATAGTTAACCTCTGGACAATCATTAACTCTCTGCAGGTATGACCAGTACTTGCATATTACATCAGTGCACATGAACTGAACATTCCTTGGAGTCAGCTCCTTTTGGAGAAACAAAGGATATGCAAATATTTCCCCCCTCATCATGTTCAGATTTCTCAGCAGCACACCATGCCGACAGACAGCCACCTCTATCCCCTCCTCATCCTCTTCCAGCGGACTATCAAGAGGAGAAAGAAATGTGATGATCCAACAACATTGTATTAAATGATGTTTGTGGATGAATGTCTAAGGAAATATGTGGGGTGAAAAATGCCAACAGACAGACATTTCAAATGACCACACGTTGAATTTTTGCTTTACTGCAAGCCATGCAGCCATGATAGAAACATATGACAGTTCAATTCATTGGTCTTAATTTTGCTACTGTGTTTACATGAATATGTCCATTGCTATTTTTTGTTCAGGGAACACAATTTTAGAAAGCACTATGACAAAACAATACAAACTATGTGCTTGGTCTTCTTATTAATGTAGTCCACGAACTTGGAAACATCTTCATCCTCACAGACAAAGACACCCTTGAACAGACCATGATATTCAGCCCTTGAATATAATTACATAATTATTTAATGAATAGCTAATTGGCATTAAATATTATTTTAATGCTTTTCACACTGATATAGAATTTCTCCTACCCTCTTTTGAAGCGATACAATTTCCTGTTACCATCTACTGACACAGCAAGCATAAATGGAGAACAGGCTGGACAGTCAAACATTTTTTAGTCCACAGAGCTGATCAGTTTCGAACTGGCCATTCAAAAAAACTTCTTTGAAAAGCATCTGTGCAGACCTTTCCATCCTGTAAAATAACACACACACACAAAAAACATAAACCTTGTAAGAAATAGCTCACTCCCAAACATGAAAAGATGAAAAAAGGAGATGATTCAGTAGTTCATTCAATTAATACTCGGCCAAAGAACTCCGTCCGCTGTTCCAATAAACTGTTCCAAGGCCTGCCTAGAAAGTCCAGGAGCAGTCAATTTCATGTGGTCATATGACACAAACATATCAATTTTATACAGTGTTTCACAGCTTGCTGCGGCAGGCCAGTAACCAGACTTGATCAGTTGTGGGATGCTGGTCGTTCTGCTCATATGGCATGTTGAGCATGTGAAGGTTGGCAAGCTGACATTGTAGCGACCTATTGAAATAAATGTGTAGTATAAAAACAAAATAATCAATAAAATAATGTTTTTTTCTTTGTTTGTTTTTGGACTCACCATCAATTCCAATGAGAATAGCCTTTTTACCTCCTGACACCACAATGGTATCAGTGGCACAGCTGCAAATTTGATCAGGTGTCTCTAGAGGCAAAAGGCAATCTGGAAAAAAAAAGTAAGGCTAGAAAATTCAACCTTTACCAAAAATACCATAGCTGCGTTATTATTATGATTACATGGAAAATTTACATGATAGATTCACATGAAGGTATTATAAATTCTAAAACAACTAATTTACATGCCTTTTTCCTCAAAATGGAATTGAACTTCAATATCCACCTTCACCAAAGTTGACGGGGATATGGCCCGAAAGAATCCTTCTACATCTGTCTCTCGGTTGTGCAGTTTCCTTTTATGGGCCAAAATATCGCAGTCTGCACAGTACAGCTGTTTAGGAACACAGTCTTTACAGCGGATAACAGATCGCTTCAGTTAGCAGGGCTGGCACTGTCTGATCTCCGTGTACTCAACTGTTAATAAAGATTCAACCATCTCTGACCTCAAAGCTGCCCACTTCTTTTTAGTTTGGGCCATGCGAACTGACCATGTGTTTGAGGAAGTCGGATTTGAGCACTGAATGTCTCCAGTATCAGCCATATTTAAATGTCAGTTCATTGATTGGCTAATATGTTGCAGTGTAGGTCGTGTTTTCGTCAACATATTTAAACAATATTAGGAAATGGAGAAATATTCAGCGATTTTGAGGTGCTAAAAGGTTAACAATTTTTTTTTTCAAGTCAAAGATCAGATGGAAATCTCAAAAGGTCCAAAGAAAAGCTTCAGCCTGAACCCATCAAGGTTTGTCAACTTTGACTACCGTAATTACTGAAATGTAACACAACACAAACTGACTTTTACTGCATTTTTAAGGCCTGTTTTGCTTTTCAGTATTTGTACTTTTTTTTTTTTTTTTTTTTTTTTTTGCCATGCTACAGAAGAAAGAAAATGTTTTAAATGATTAAAAAGAATATTATAAGAAGAAATGTTCAGTTATTGTGTTACTAGTTACTTCATCTCCTGAAAAACAATATCGCATATAGTCTGATATTGTGAGCTAATCTATTCACACATTGTATGGTCAGCTGTATTCATTAAAATTCTTACCACTATCAAAAGTAAAAGCTCAGAATGACATATTCCAGAATATTATGTTTATAGATTATAATTATACATTTTACGTGCTTATATTTGAAGTTGATAATAATCGTGAAAATAACATAAAATTGCGACTTTGGTGGTGTATAATTTGCACAGTCATTAATATTAAAGAGAAAGTGAATTAATTTTTTTTTTAAACAGTAGGCTACAGAGATTACATACAACTTTGTATGCAATACACCATTTGTATCAAGGATATATCCAGTGTCATCGGAACACAGGAAAGTAAAAGAAAAAAAGTGATTGATAAAGAAAATACGAAAACATAGGAAAAAAACATGAGGGAAAGATATTAATTTATTGTGGTGGCGAGGTGCCCCTTCTCCGGCGTTGGTCTCACGCGTCTGTGTTGCGACGTACCCCTTCTCACACGTAAAAAGAACACGACTGTTTCCTTTGGTTGGTAATCGGTGGCACTCTCCGCCCGCCATATAAACCATACCTCATATACTATAACCTATTTCATTTGTGCGTCACTGCCTATGAAGAAAGCGTCAAGCCAGCCGCGGTTTGAAAATACACGGTCAAGCCAGCCGCCAAAAAGCATGTGCGCCTATTACTATAAATACGGTAATTTCAGGAACAGCGGAGAGAGAACGCGCTCTCGGAGGGCTTGAGTTGTCCATATCTACCTGTCTGTGTCTAATTCTCTTCTTTCTTTTTTTCTAATGTATCTATCTCTCTTTTTTTTCTTTTTTCCCTAATGTATCTATCTCTTTTCTTTTTTCTTCTTTCTTTCTTTCGGCCCTTTTTACACTCACATGGTCTTTGATAGTTGTGTATATCTTCAACTAATGTTTTTTTCTTCTTTATAGGTCACAATATCAAGACATTGTTTTATGTAGAGGTTTACAGCATATTTATTTGCAAAAGGCAGATAAAATACAGTTTACACTTTCTAAATACCTCTTTTGGTTTTACAGTATTAAAATGACAATTACTCTTGAATTGAATTGTGTTACTGTCTTACTGCATATGGATTACTGTCTCAGCTTCTCTTGAATTCAGTGTTCCAAACAGTATGCACACCTCACGTGAAAACATTTTATTGCTGTGTTTCGGAAATAAATCACATTTTACTACCTCTTAAGGCCTATATACACCTAATTTCAAATAAGTAGATAAAAACAATGATCTGTTTCTATAGGGGACGTCCCATACAGTATGCATATCTCAAATGAAACTGTTTTACTGCAGCATTTTGGAGATATGCCACATTATTTGACTTCAGAGGCCTATAAACACCTACTTTCAAATAAGTAGAAAAAAACTATTGTTTCTATCTATAGGGGACGTACCACACAATATACATACCTCATATCTAATATACACCTCATTTCAAATAAGTAGAAAAAAACCAATGGTCTGTTTCTATAGGCGACATCCCAAACAGTATACACAACTAATTTCTAACCATTTTACTGCAGCATTTTTGAGAAATGTCACATTAATCGACTTCGGAGGCCTATAAAGTCCTCATTTTTAGCCTCGTATGTAACCATGGTTCCCTGAGAGGGAACAAGACGCTGCGTCAAGCGCTTTGGGAATGCCTCTGTGTGATGCGTTGTGAAGCACATGTGAAATCAGTGACGTCGTGACCAGGAAACTATAAAGCACACCTAAACCAAACAGAGTCAGCTTCTGATATATCGAAGTAAGTCGGTCACAGGTATCCTCTTTCCCTATCAGGGAACCATGGTTATATATGTAACCTGAGACATTCCCTTTCAAGGGAACTCGCGCTGCGTCAAGCACTTTGGGAACGATATACCCACACTGCCATGAAACCAAGTGCCTATCTGTGTGAAATCGTGATGCGCACACTAAGACGATAGCACTCGTGACCCTGGGGTCGAGGTCAGGTCCAGGTTATAAAACCTGACAAACGTGTGCGGTGAGGACCAACCTGCCGCATCACACACTTCTTGAAGAGAGACCCCAGAAAGCAAAGCCTTAGAGGCAGCCATACTCCAAGTAGAGTGGACTCTGACCATAAGAGGTGACGGTTGGCCAGCCGACTCATAAGCAAGTGAGATAGCCTCGACTATCCACTTACTTAAAGTTTGTTTAGATGCAGACAAAGAGTTGATCAGATTCACGCCACAGGGCAGCTCTGTGAACATAAGCATCTAAAGCTCTGACAGCACAGAGCAAATTAAGTTTCTCCTGGTCTGAATCCTGGAAAGGAGAAGGACAGAAGGCCTGCAGCATAATAGGGCCTGCCACATTAGTGGGAACCTTAGGGACATAACCTTTCCGAGGAAACAAGAAGGCTTTAACCATGCCTGGAGCGAAGTCCAGGCAAGAGGGAGAGACCGACAGAGCTTGAAGGTCTCCAATTCTCTTAAGAGATGAAATAGCAAGTCGAAACAGAGTCTTAAGAAGAAATGAGCCCCTCGTCTGTGAGAGAAGGTCCCTCCTGACTGGAATCTCGAAGGGAGAGCCGTCAAGGAGAGACATCAGGTCCGAGAACCAAACTTGGCTGGGTTATTGACAGTAGACGGACCCCGTCCCATGAACTCTCTCCAGAACTCCTGAGAGCACAGCAATCAGGGGGAAAGCGTACAGGCGCAGCCTCAACCACATCTGTACCATTGCATCCAACCCCAGAGGGGCCGGATACGTGAGGGAATAAAACAATGGACGGTGTGTCGTCTCTCGAGATGCAAACAGATCCACACAGATCCACATCCGCTTTCCCAAAGCACTCCCACAAGAGCTCCACCACCTCGAGGTTAAGTCTCCACTTCTTGGGCCTCAGCCCCTGCCTCGACAGGATGTCTGTTCCCTGGTTCAGGTGCCCTGGGATGTACACTGCTCTGTAGTTTCCCATGGGCCCACAAGAAGATCCGCTGTGTTGTCCATGCGGACCAACACTTGGTGGCCCTTCAGATCTGGAAGTGTTTGAGTGCCAGGAACACAGCCATCATCTCCAACTGGTTTATGTGCCAGGAAAGGTTATGGCCCCTCCACAGACCCTGAGTGAGCGACCACTCATTATCACCCCCCCAGCCGGTGAGAGATGCATCCGTCGTAAGCGTTACGCGATGACAAGGAGCCCCCAACACTGGCCCTAAGGAAAGAAACCAAGGTTTTTTTCCATGACACAAGCACGAAGACATTGCCGCGTGATACATTTTATTTGTTTTAAACAAATAAAATGTATGCAATTTTGCCTATAAGGTAAACATATTTTAGGATGTTTATATATTTTTAATGGAAACGGATAGGCTTTATTTTTGCATTGTAAATAATTGTCTGACTCAGCGCATCACTGACAAATCATTTTAAAAATAAAACGTAGAGCCTTCAAAATCTATCCTTCAAATACAATGGCATTTTTCAAAATGTTGGGAAGACCATGAAAATGGGGTATCTTTAGGCTACTGTCTGTCCTTGCACGACACCAGCAGCACACCTGACTCCTGCGTGTAGCAGAGGTTGTACAGTACTTTGTACAGTCGTCGGACAATCACCGAGCGACTCCTTCAGTGTCTGTCATTATGCCATTATGTTGCTAAGCTATCTGCTTAGACGAAGTGTGAGTTATTGATCATTATTCGCGCGAAAATATTTTCTCACATCATGAGTTCTGCTATTTGGAACACAATTTAAAGCGAAATTATCATGCGCGAAGCAATCCTCGCTGTAGTTAAAACATTAAAACACAGCATGCTACAGGACAAGTGTTCAAGCAGCGCATCCACTACAAATATTTCTACTTAAATAGGCTATAAAATGTTGTAACTTCTGGGTAATGAAGGAGAGTGACATATTTAATCTAAATGTGGAAACTGAAATGTTTAAACAGAGTTTAAAATTATTCTGTTTCCTTCGTTACTTCACTCACTCCAGTAAAAGAGTACGTACGCACGGTCTAGAGCTCCCGAACGGTGCGCACATATTTACGCTAAGTTTATTTTTTATTAAAAATAGAGTACGCGCATTTTAGTGCCTTTTTTTGTGAGGGCCCCGTAAGTTTGTCATCTCAGTCTTTTACTGACACCCACTGGAATAGATCGGTATTGCAGTAATAAACAGTGCAGCTGCAAAGTAGACTAGTATTCCTTTATCAGTCACAGTATTCCTTTATCATGATGAACTGTGTATGTAGTCACAGGAATACTTTGCTGTCTCTAATTTTTAAAGGAAGTACTCTTCTCTGACACTCTGTTGTGTAATAAAAATTTAGGCCTGTGTGATTGGAGAAAATGACAAGCAACGTATACTTCTGAATATATTACAGTAATTCAAATGAATATTTAAAACCTTACAATCTTTAAAACGGTACATTTGATTTATGTACTAATATTTCTAAACATGAACTCAAAGCGTGAAACATTAAGCCATGAAGCAGTCAGTTATCAGTGCTTGTATTTGTATATCTGCAGGTGCTGTGCTTTGATGCTGTAAATAAACTTGATTCCTGTCCCTGAAATCAGCTTCCTGTATGACTTTGTCTCCCCTCTATCTTGTATGTTTCCCCGGTTAAGTGTCTCTATAAGGTAGAGGAGGAGTCCTGTTCATCAGTGTTGACGTGCTTTTAATAAATATGGTGAGAATCATAAATACGTCTTCTGATTTGTCACTGAAGCTTTTTGATGATTTCCTCTGTTCTGTCTAATAAGGTAAAAGTGACTTTGATTGGCTTGTTGTTTGGCGGTTGTGCAGCCTTCTGTCTCTGTCTGTCTTGAATCTTTCACTTCTGAGTTGATCAAACAGAGTGTATGATCAGTGAATATGGAGAGCTATCTAACACTCATTTTTTTGTCTTCTGTGCTCAGACTCGCCACAGCTGGTACGTACACACTCAGGATCATTGTGTGTGAGTTAATGTTGTAGTGATTGACTCTGTGTTAGTGTTATGAAATGGCCATAACGTCAGTTCCACTTTTGTATGTGTAATATTTGAATTAATATAAAAGTAAATTTCCTTCTCTCTTGGTCATTTTCTCTAATTTTAATCCTAAAATTTCACAGACTCAGTGGCTGTTGATGTCCGTCGTCTCACACATACATTTTATACACAACTTTCTATATCTTGTCTACAGGAAACGTGAGGCTGGTGGGTGGCAAAAGTCGCTGTGCTGGTAGAGTGGAGGTTTATTATAGTGGAGAATGGGGAACCGTGTGTCATGATTATTGGAGTTTGACAAACACTGCAGTGGTGTGTAGAGAGCTCGGCTGTGGCAATACTTCACATACAATGCGTGCTCAGTTTGGACCAGGAGCAGGAAAAATCTGGCTGGATGATGTGAGATGTACTGGGTCAGAGTCCTCAATATTTAAATGCTTAAGTAGACAAATTGGTCAACATGATTGTGGACATACTAAAGATGTTGGAGTTATCTGCTCAGGTAGGTTGATTTTCTGTCTAGATTTCATCATTAAATGTATTTGATGTATTTATTTTATCAGTGTACTAGAGTAGAATTTTAAAATTAATGTTCAAAGTTCATAAATAGTGCAGACCAACAAGTGTTTTAACACAGTTTAACCAATAAGAACTGAGCTATGGGCTCAGTGTTATATAAATCATGACCACTATCTATTCTATGACAGTAGAAGCTGTAAGTCTGTTTAAAAAAAGAAAAAAAGGATCTATATGATAATAACAAAATTTGAAGTAAAAAAATGTGGTTTATGATTTGAATTTTGATCACCTGAATCAGCAGACTCTCAAATCCTCTTTAATTTCATATATAACTTAAAAATAAACCCCAGAAAATAAACTCATGTACAAAATTAAAGTTGATGTTCTCTTAGTTACAGTACACCAAACCCAGGGCCAGACAACCTGTGACAGTCAATAGGGGTGTAACAAAACACAGTGATGTCATGATTCAATTTGAAACACAATACTGATATCATGATATATTCTTATGATATTAAACAAAATGGAGTTAAAATAGTTTTTAAATGATCACTTCTGAGACAAAATGGTAAACAAACAGTAGGCTACTACTGATTAAAATGCTACATTTGGTATTAACTCAGGAATGGACTTGAACAGGCTTGTTCTTGGTCCTTCTCCCCTATTCACAGGGCAATGATGACACCAGAATAATACTAGAAATATTCAGGATTCTTCATAGCAAAAAATGCAGAATTATGTTAGGCACACATGCATGTACTCTGTTAGTGACTGTAGTTAGTAAATATTAAATATTGCATTTTATTAAATAATGTATTTTATTTTAATTGATTATTAATAATTAATAAACATAGGAGGTCAAACATTTGAGCTTCCAGGTTTACCATATTTGACGATAAATTAAGTATATCTAAACTTTCATTTTGGGTGAATTACTGTATATACAATACATATTGTCGCTATGCATGATACATATTGTTTCATTTTTGTATTACTATACATTGTGAAAATATATTGTTACATTCCGCCCTAATAGTCACCTAGGGTGCCAAATGGAGTAGGATCAGCACTGACCACAACTGTCACTCTAGACTGTAACAACGGCACTCTTTGACCTTGAAATTACTCTAAATAGTTTAGAATAAGTTGTAGATTTCAGAACAGCTTTCAATTGCAGCCAATTTCATTTTCAAAAATCTCTTACAAACATTAAAGCAAAACAACACTCCATGGATCCCCCTTTAATATATAAACATAATCATATTTGTGAATTTTTTTCATAATCATTTCAGGCATCAGGCTGGTTGGAGGTTCTCACTGTTCTGGAAGACTAGAGGTTTCTCAGGGGAACACATGGTACACAGTGTGTGCTGCTGCCTTTGACCAGCAGGATGCAGAGGTTGTGTGTAGAGAGCTGAGCTGTGGGGCTCCTGTACAGGTGCTGGGAGAAGATGCTTTTGGAGGGAGAGAGCTTTTGGAAAAGGATATGATCAGATGTGGACACAAGAGATTCAGTGCAGAGGAAATGACTCTTATATATCTGTCTGTCCAACATCACCTCTCAAATACAACTGTACACATGAGAATGACATTGGACTGTTATGTTATGGTAATGGAGCAAGAGTTTTCAACTTATCAAGATAATCACAAACAATTTTTTTTTTTTTTTTTTTTTTTTTTTACATTTCTTTTGCCTGTTTCATACTGTTTAACTAAACTCTATGTTCTTTGTCCAGGTTACACTGATCTCAGACTGGTCAATGGTCCTGACATCTGTTCTGGTCGAGTTGAGGGTCAGTACTTCAGTAAATGGGGCACAGTGTGTGATGCATGCTGGGATATGAGAGCTGCCAGTGTCCTCTGTAGACAGCTGAATTGTGGGATTGCTGTGTCTGTTGTGGGATCAGACTGGTTTGGAGAGGGAAGTGGTGAAATCTGGGCTGATGTGTTTGATTGTGACGGGAATGAAACAAAACTCTCAGAATGTTCCATCTCTTCATGGAGTCGAGCTGAATGTTCTCATAGTCGAGATGTTGGAGTCATCTGCTCTAGTGAGTCCATATTACTGGAAGATTTAGTGATATTATGCTGCTGAGACATTAAAATAAGTATAAATACAGTATTTCATCTCACTATACATGTGTCATTTCACAACATGTGTAATTTCATTTTGAACTGAAAGAAAAAATTCTTTACGTAATTATTTTTTAATGTACGTATTATTGATTTTAATACGGAAGAGGATTAGGGCCAAGCAATAATAATAATAAAAATAGAATAATGTAGTGTTTCGGAAAAAAAAAAAAGGTTAAATTCGAAATAAAATGTTGATAATAAAATCATTAAATTTCGAGAAAAAAAAGTCGAAATAAAGTGTCGAGAATAAACACGCATTCGAGGTCCGTGTACCATAACTTATTTCATGGATGTACGGACAAAAAGCTGTATAAGATACTTTTATGCGGGATTTTGCGGGCGGGAGCAGGACAAAACATGAATGTCGCGTGCGGGAGCGGGACAGAATCCTGCGGGAACAGGACTGAAAAATCCGTCCCGCGCAGGTCTCTAGTCTGTGTGTATGACGCAAAACACTGGAAATTAAATTTAGCATTTTTACATATTAAAAAAAAACCAAGTTGTAGCCTATATCATTTATAATATTTTTAACAAAATAATAATCTTGCATAAGGAAAATTAGCTTGTATCTGCTAATTCTGTTCATCAGTGTTAAAATAAAAAACAATGAAACCGTATTTTCCATATTTCATTTATGGTTTAAAAAAGGAAAAAGGAATGGACGCAAAAGTACACGGACCATTCGATCAGTGTCATGTTCATCGCATACTGATAACATGACAGTTGGATCACTTAGTCAATATAGCCTATTTTAGGCTTTCTTTCAATAACAAAGATATATCAGCTATATATATAGCCTATATATATCATTATAACCGAATAATAAGTATGCCTAGCATACGAACTTTAAAGACAACAATTTCACAATTCTCGATTCCAATTTTTGCCATACTTTTATGGGTATATGTCCCTTCAAGCACAAAAAATAATGTGCGCGCTATGGGTGAAGCTCCAAGCTTCACACCAGACGCGTCGCGTTCTCAAAGCGGCGGTGCAACAATTAATATAATCACCATACAGGCAAAAAGTTTACTTCAAGAATAAAAAAAAGTGGCGTTGTGTTTTACTGTAAATGTGCAAACGGAAACAGAAAGGACATCTCTACTACATGAACACAGACTTTATTAAATACAATAAAAATATTGAAAAATGTATACACATTCTTCCAGCCTGTGGTGAAGTCTTATATGCTTATCTACACGAATGCTTTATTAATAAGGTGTGTACAGAATTTGATCTTTCAATATTAGCCTACTGTTAATGCATTAAGCCACGTTAAGCTTTTGTTATAATGGAGGAAAACGCTTAACGTGTGAAATTAAACGCGTTGCGTTCATATTCTGCGCTCATCTGCTTATCTGCACATAGTATTATTTGTAAAGTGTTTACTGAGTTTGCTCTTTTAATACCACTGTCTACATTAAACCATGTTAAGCGTTTTTTACGTTAAGCGTTTTAGAATGTCCCGTTTATTTTTATTTTATTTTATTTATTTATTTTGCTAGTAAGCTACATCTTCTAAAAAGACCCATCCGCTTGCATACTCTCTTTAAAGTTCGTATATTATTTGGTTATAAATAATTAGCTAAAGCTGATAGTATTTCTTATTGAAAGAAAGCCTAAAGCTTGACTAACTGATCTAGCTCTGTCATGTCATCAGTATGCAATGAACATGACACTGATCGAATGTTTATTCTCGACATTTTATTTTTTATTTTTTTTCTCGAAATTTAATGATTTTATTCTCAACACTGTATTGCAATTTTTTTCTCGAAATTTAACTAATTTAATCTCGCATTGTGACTTTAATCTCGAGATGTTTTTTTTTTTTTTTTTAATTGCTTGGCCCTATTCCTCTTCAGTCATTTAAAGTATATTGACAAACTTGCAATATTTTAGTAAAACATGAGATATTCTCTCCAGATTCCTCTCTGGCTGTTCATGATGGTCTGGTGCGGTTGTCTGGAGAGAGACAGTGTGAGGGGGAGGTGGAAGTTTCCATCCATCAGGTCTGGAGGAGAGTTCTGCTGGACTCCTGGAGTCTCACTGAATCCTCTGTGGTCTGCAGACAGCTGGGCTGTGGTTCTGTGCTGAACTTCTCCGGCTCTTCTTCATCCAGTCCTGAACACAGTCATGAGTGTGTGACGGGCTTCCAGTGCTCTGGGAGTGAAGCTCATCTGGGGAACTGCAGCTCTCCACAAACTCTCAACTGCAGCTCCACACAACAGCTGTCCATCACCTGCCTTGGTGAGAAGAGCAACATCTGGGCAGATTCTTCAGTTGTTAGTGATCACTAATGTGTTTTTCTTTCTCTGAATATCAGGTCGCGGGTCCATCAGGCTGGTGGGTTCTGGGGGAGACTGTGCAGGGAGGCTGGAGATTTTTCACAGCGGCTCATGGGGGACAGTGTGTGATGACTCCTGGGATATTAAAGATGCCCATGTGGTGTGCAGACAGCTGCAGTGTGGAGTGGCCCTCAGTAACCAGCAGGTACCAGCCTGGATTGGTCCTGGTTCTGGACCCATATGGCTGGATGAGGTGGAGTGTGAGGGGAATGAGACGTCCCTGTGGAGCTGCTCTTCTCCAGGCTGGGGAAAACATGACTGTCAACACAAGGAGGATGTAGGAGTCGTGTGCTCAGGTAAACTGTAAACAATAATTTAAACAATAACATTTCAATAACCTATGTATGTGACTGACAATATCCAGTATACTATTATGCACATTAACAGCAGTGTTGGGAACTGAGAATAGGTTCTTATTCAGAAAATATTTAGAAAATATTAGAACCAATTCCAGTAACGGTTCTTTCACATGCACTTTACGGTGTGGATGGAGTACACAACATTACTGAATCTAGAGCACGAGACGTAGTGCGACTAATGTAGTCCGACTGCTGAATTAATGACTTTGGTGAGTCGTTCTTTTAGTGAATTAACAGCATACAGCATGACTAGTGATTCCTGAACAAATGAGTCAATTCTGTTCAGTGAATCAAAAACATACAGTTTAGAGCCAAAGTTGAGACTGAAATCAGTGTAGTTACTGACTGGATGCTCATACAAAAAAATATAAACGGTACATATTGTGCATTTTGTCAGTAGCATTTTATAAATAGTAATTAATGTTTTTTTTCACATTTTTGTTTGTTTAAAAATTGTGTAATACTCATATATATTGCCTCTTACTATAAAGTCTGTGTAAACACTCTTTGCATTAATTGTTTTAAATGTTTTAAATATATTTATTATTAAAATGATCTCATCCTTTGGAAATGGATATGCATTTTGTTTTTCCAAGTATTTATTCCTTAAAAGCACTAAAAGAATCATCAATTTATTTAATCGTCAAATTCTTTTATTTCCATCCCAAATGAACAGACTTAAGTCACGCGAGAGTTGAAGTTGATTCTCATCCTTTTCCATCTAGAGTTTAAAGAGATCAGGTTAACTGAGGGCTGTGAAGGGAATGTGGAGGTTTTCTACAATGGATCCTGGGGTAATGTGTGTTACAATAAGATGGACAGAGACACAGCGAGTCTGATCTGTCAGGAGCTGAACTGTGGAAGATCTGGCAGTGAACCCATATATTCAGAGGGACTGAAGTCTCATAATTGGCTTGATAAACTTAATTGTCGACGTCATGATTCCACTCTATGGCAGTGTCCATCTTCACCCTGGGGACTGAATGACTGTGATAATGAAGTGGCCAAGATCACCTGCTCAAGTGAGATTATATTTTACTGATTTAAATATAAAATATGAAATAGTATTTTTTTTTTCTTTTTAAAATTGTTCTTTTCAGTATTGAATTCAATTTTAACGTTTTAATATTAGAGGATCAGACTTGTGAATCTCCTCAGAGTCTTCTGACATGTTCAAACTCACCATCTCCTCACCAGAGACAGTGTTCAGGTAAGTTCATTTTGAGTTATTTTGTGTTCATTATTAGTACAACTTTAAATAGTTATAAAATTAGGATGTATTTTTTCTATATATATATCTATTAAAATCTATGCACTTGAACACTAATAATTTATAACAACTTTAAATAGTTATAAAATGCACTGTAAATGTATTACTGTAAAAGTTGAGCTGAAGCTGGTCAGTGATGTTGATGTGTGTGATTTAGATCATGTTCCTCTCAGACTGAGAGGAGGGGAGGGCCGGTGCTCTGGGAGGCTGGAGGTGTATCATAACGCTGTGTGGGGCTCAGTCTGTGGTGATCTGTGGGACATCAGCGATGCTCAGGTGGTCTGCAGGCAGCTGGGTTGTGGAGCAGCACTGAGGGCTGATGGGAATTCAGTCTTTGGTGCTGGTGAAGGTGTTGTGTGGCTGAACAGAGTCGAGTGCAGAGGGAATGAGATTCGCCTGTGGGACTGTCCTCTCTCCCTGAAGAAACACACTGACTGCTCCCACAAAGAGCACGCTGGACTCACCTGTGCAGGTCACAGAAAACACTGATAAATATTAGTCATTTTTAAACAAATTTAGTGTATCTGTATTCAAGATTTCTGCCTCTAATGCTTTTAAAATGTAAGTAATTAATATTTGTGTTAGGTTGTTAGTAAAATGATCCAAAGGAAATGAGGATTCAGTCTGTTTGTAATGATGAACATGTTTCTGACTGTTCTGCTCCTTTAACAGAGAGTCTCATCTCTGAAGAACTGCATTCTGGGTATGAAGATGCTGACAAGCTTCTCTCAGGTTAGAGAGCTGAAGTATATTCAAAACAACACCTAAAATCAATAATTTGATTTACAAACTCTAAAAAATGTATCAAATGTATTTCACATATTTTACCACTAAATGAAATATGTGCCAATAATTCAGTTGTTCACAATACTAAAACTTTTGTCTTATTAGAAAAAGAGTTCAAGACTGTATATTATGATGATGTCACCAATGGCAGTGGCCTGAAAGGTCAGTAATTGATTACATGATTCATTACCAGATGATTAAAAAGGCTGAATGGTCTCAAGAACTGCAAAAGCATATTTTAAATTTTGTTTCCCAAAATATTCAAAATATATAACATGTTTTGATGCAGAAGAGATGATGAAGGAAATCACACCGGGATACTATGATGATGTCATCACTGATGGACTGAAACCAGATCGTGAGACAGGTGTCGCTCTGTTATTAAATAATAGGATATGAAGTATTTAAAATATATAAAATCTGTGTATATATATTAAAAATATATGAGTATATTTATATTTTGTATGGGTGTCTCATTTCAATTTGTAGAAGACACACCTGAGAGTTATGATGATGTCATGACGAGTGGACAGAACTTTAATATTAAAAAAGGTGTTTTTACTTTTTATTATTTTTTTGTTTGTGAATGTTTAACATAATACCTCTGAATAAAATGATGTATCATTTGTTCTGTTTATATCTTCATGTTTATGTAGTGGACACACCGGAGAGTTATGATGATGTCATCATTAATGGACAGAACATTCAAGGTGTAACAGGTGAGTCACACAGAACTGTATTTTATTATCCACTAATATTGAACATGTTTCTACCATTAATGAATCATCGTGACTTCATCAGGAGTAAATCTAATAGTCTCAGACAGTCATGAGGAGAAAGAGATCAAGCTTTTTTTCTTTTTCTTCTTTTTTTTACTTATTTCAGTCACAGACAAGTACAATGCAAAAAGTTATCTCATGTTTGAAAGGGTTTCAAAGTATATTGCAAGATCAGTATTACAAAAGGTAATATATGAGGGTTTCTTTTGAGTTATTTTTGTCTTATGAATACAAAACTTTGCCAAAATAATTAAAAGAATAATTGTGTAATTTTGTTTGTGAGAAAAATGAGGTTTGAAAACAAAGTAAAATGTAATGAGGTTCTAAATTAAGAGTTTTGTTAAATTTTTTAGTCATATCTATTTTAAAGTCAATCCCAAAAAAAAGGGCAATAAAAAAAATAAATGATCAAAATCTTCAAATGATGTATAAGTACATTTATCACAAACAGTATGAATATATCTACTAATGGAAGCATTTACAGGATAACATCTATGAATCATTTTTTTCTTTATTAGAAACAACATATTTATATGTTAATGTCCAAATGCTGTAAGAAGATATACAATTAGGGTTTAAGATGTTTTGATTCACATGGAGGATTGGATCCGACATTAAAGGAATTTCTTATAAAATTGTCATTAAAACATTTATCAAAAAAAGGGGGATTTACAAAGTTGAGGATTTTGTAAGGTTGTATTATTAATATCTACATCTGAGAATTCGGTTAAAGTTATTACGCCACTGAGGATAGCCTTAATTACTTTAAATTATTTTATTAACAAAATTAGGGTATGTGTAGGAAAGAGATAAGCGACATCAATGACACAAGCTGTATTAAAATCACAATGTGAGGTTTTATTTCACATGTGTATCAGAGGGAGATCAGGAGGAGTATGATGATGTGAAGAACGGCAATGAAGATGAGAGAAACCTGTTGGGTCGGTTATTGTCACATTTTTACATAACTATCTTCTTTATTCATTATGTTGCTCATTTTTTTAAACTAAATCTTGATGCATTTATTACATTGACTTTTGTTTTTAAAAACAGACTATGATGATGTGGGGGAGGAGTCAAATAAAGAGGGAGGGGCCATATGACTCACTGACCACACCCCACTGCCTCTCATCATCCAATCATATTACAGTTACTGGAGATACTGTTTTTTTGTTTGTTTTTTTTAATGTTGCTACTAAAGATTCAGTGCCTTTTTATGTTATGTTTTATGTGCCAGTGTTTTTATGCTATTTTAAATATTTTTAAATGAAAGGTTACATGCTGTGCAAAATTCAGTAACAAATTTTAGTATTCATATTTTAGTATTTGGGCTATTTTTTATTTGATAACATGCTTTTCACCTAATAAAAAAACGTCTCAGGTTACGAATGTAACCAGGGTTCCCTGAGAACAGGGAACGAGACTCTGCGTTTGCAACGCTATGGGGAAACGTCACGTGACTCGGTGTTCGAAAGCCAACTATCCAATAACTCCAAATCCTATTGGCCGGCGACAGCCTATGACGTCATACAGGCGCGACCCGGAAGTATAAAAGGGGCGCCTGGGGAAGCAGTCATTATCCATCGTCTTGAGGGACTGTTCAGCAGGCAGCCCGATGTATGGCAAGGAAACGCAGAGTCTCGTTCCCTGTTCTCAGGGAACCCTGGTTACATTCGTAACCTGAGACGTTCCCTTTCGAAAGGGAACTTCTACTCTGCGTTTGCAACGCTATGGGGAACGATATACCCACGCCGCCATGCTTGAGGAGAATGCCTGCCAAGAAAAATGGCTGAGACAAGGGCTCCAGAGCAGTAGAAACTGCTTGGCAACTCTCCCTCGGGTCACACCAGGCTGTCAGTGACAGCATTCCCTTCGGCCAACAGCCCAAGCTGAACTCCACGAAGGACCTCCTCAAAGGCCCTACAGAAGGTGCTAAGGCGTCTGGAACCAACCTTTCTAGAAGAAAAAGTGGTCCCTTCAAGGGAATGTGGCCAAGGAACCAAAGGGAACCTCGGCCAGTCACTAGAGGGGAACGAAGTCACCCCCAAAGCCACCAGGGAGGCCGACCTAGTCTGACCTGAGACAAACTCAGTCTGGGCCAACCCTGTCTGAATACAGAGCCTCCTAACACGCATTCTTCACAGAAGATAGTAAGTAAGAGTGACTGTAAAGGGGCAGAAACAAACTCAAACCCACGCGTAGAGACGGGCATCCTGGAGAGCAGAACTCAGCTAAGTGCTATGAACCCTCGTATTGAGGGGAGTATAATCCACTCATCCTAGGATCTACCCAGTGCTTAATTAACGCACTGAGGAGGCCGTGCGCTACAGAACCCTGATCCAGGGAAGCACAAACCAGCCTGATGCTGGATCCTTAAGAGGAGGCCTGATCTAGGCCTACCACCATGACCAGCTTAGGGAGCTAAGCACTATTACAAACATAACCCTAAAAGGGAAGTACGAAACTCACCTAACAGGTAGACCATGCGATGGGCACATACTCATGGAGGCCGAAAGAGGCCTACAGCATGATAGAGTTAAGTGAATAACAGAAGTCAAACAGAAAGTGGCCCGGCTTTCTTTCCGGGGTAGAAAGATGACTTCAATGGCAGCCTAAGAGGCTGCAGAGTGCCCACATGACAATCCACCCAACACGATCCACCGAGCAGTGTACTCAGTAAAAACACCTTTTACTCTCTAAAGCAAGAGGAGTACAGCGTACGCCAGCACGCATTAAGGAAGGCCTGGAGGGGCCTATAACCTCAACAGACACGTGGCATCAGCTCGTGGCAGTGTTTAGGCCCAAAGGACGATAAACAACCAGACAAAAGGAGGTTGGTTTATCACTTAGGCCTCTGGCCAACAGAAGTGTATAAAGATAAATCTCAAAGAGAAATACACGCAAACATACTCCAGTGTGTTAAAACTAGGCGGCCCATAGGCCTAGCAACCTCTAATACACACGGCGTAGTCTTGTGGCCGTTTCTAGGAGCACAAAAGATCCACCCTAGGCGCTAGGTGGCCCTTAGCTCAACTAGAATAGGACTCAGGGAGGCAGATCTAGGTAAAAAACAACCTTCAGTAAGGTTTTGCTGCCAAACCAACCTGAGGGACTAGCCACTCGAAATACTCGGTAAAAAGCACCTTGTCACCCTCACAGCGAGAGGAGTATATAACTGAACTCCACATATTACACCGGAGGCCGAAGTAGGCCTGCCTTAGTAAACACGTGGCATCAGCAAGTGGCTACCATAACCATAACCATACCACCCAGAGGCCATGTATTAACAGTGTCATGATTAACACATGAAAAACACTGCCAAACACAGAGAACAGGCCTGTTAGGGCCTATCCGTCAGTGATGGGGTGTGGCCGACGGTGGCATGGTTTCCCAGGCATCCTGCCAACAAGTCGACTAGAAAAAGGAGGCCTAAAGGGGCCTCCATTCCAGTAACAGGTGGCGATCAGCCTACTCACAGGTTAAAACACAAATTGTGCCAAACGTAAACTAAAAAGGAGGCCTGAAGGGGCCTGCCAATTCAATAACACGTGGCTACAGCTCGTGAATTAAAGTGAACCAAGCTACAGGGAACCAGCTGTAACCCAAAAAGCTATGGGAAGCTAACTGCAACCTGCGCTAGGCTACACATTCCAACAGGCAATGTACCCTAAATACACATTTTGACTAAAGGGAACCAAACAAAGCCAACATGGTCTAAGGAAGGCTAATATAAGCCTACTACCTCAGACAGACACGCGGCATGGCCTGTGGCAGCGTAAACCTGTGAAAATATGTGAGCACATTATGATCAGTTAAACAGTATAGTAGAACAACCGCTAACTAGAAGGAGGCCGAATATCATAAGGCCTACAATCCGAGTTATAAGCAGTATAACCGTTAACCAGACCACTAAAAAAGGGAGCCAATAGATACCAGTTTTCTTCAACAAAGTGGCACTAACTACCCTGAATATGCAATCCAACAGGTGATGCACCCAGTGACAAGGACCTCAGACTGGAGAGTACAAGTCACCAAATACTCAAAACAAAGGCCTACTTTCACAGCAAAGGGCCTACTGTTATGAGAGCAGGTGCCAACCTGTGGCAGCATAGGCTCACATACAGTGTAGGGCAAAAGTCTAGAACCCAAAGTAACACAAACTTTGATCTACATGCTTTTTTTTTTTTTAAAAAAAGAAAAACACTTCCCACACAGATCCTCAAATCTGATCTAAACCCCAGAGGACAGGAGCTAAAAACTAGCAACGTCAACTCAAACTTGATAAAACAAATTTATCAAGTGGCTCAGGAGAAAGTTATTCCTTTTAGCATGAAAGTTCTAGAAAGTGGGGCCAAGCACACACCTGCATAACTTATCTACGCAAAGATAAGGGCCTACCACCTGAGGAACAGCATAAGGGAGTCAGAAAACAGTCTACAACCTAGCTGTAAAACTCAAATTGCACCTACACCAGCAAGGGGATAATTGGGCGTACAGCCTAACAACTCCCTCGGGAGGAAAACCAGAACTAGGAAACAAATCCTGAAAGGATAGTGAATACATATGGGGTTACTTCATATATCACATCACCTAGCTCTAGCCTGGCTGCCAAGTTATAGGCCTATTTTCTTTATTATATACAACAGGCACCATAACAAACAGCCTGATCTCCACTTCTAAATCTCATGATGAGAAAAATAAAGTGAAGCTCAAAGCTGAAAAGTCAGGCGGCCGGTTAGGGCCGCCGTAGACATACAAACTGAAGCAATGAGTGCCAACTCAAACTATACTGAAAATAGCCGAGAGGCTACTCAACATAGAGAGAAAATTAAGCAGCAGCCATTCTGTGACCTGCTTAGTCAGTCTCAACATTCCAGTTTTGCCCAAAAAACCCCTATAAATACTATTTCTCAATGTTACATTCACTATGCCATGTTCAGGAATTATACAGGTAACAACACACAGTCAACATTTAGAGATTTAAATTTGACGTTGTCTTACCTTCTCGAGGCTCGAAGACCCAAGACTGCTCCTTCACAAACATGGGAAGGCAAAACATCCATGGTACTAGAAGCCCAAAGAACCCTTTCACTATCAAGCCAGAAGGCGGGCCTTCAGAAAAGAATTCATCATGGGCCCGGCCGTCAGCCTGACTGTTCAAAGGTGTTACCTGAACCTACACAGTGATTAAAAAACGCCCTGGGAGGCCAAGGAAGAGGGGCGAAGGCAACACATAGTCTTATCTTCGCCAGGAGAGGGGATCGATCAGCGGCGTTGCTGGCGCCGTTGATCAACCACCTCTCTTAAACCATCTTTCCTCTTCCTCGTGTCTCGCCGCTTCTGCGACTTGCTCCGAGGTGGAGGAGGCGCTCGAGCGGCGACGCTAAACCTCTGGCCCTGCCTCAGAGCCCCGACTCGAGACGGGCCAGCGCCTCCCGGCTGTCTGGGCCCAGGATCGGACCTGAGCGGAATGCAGTTTTTATATGCTGCTGAGCGCACCTTCGCCTCCCTGAACTTTCCAACCACCGTCTCAACGGAGCCGCCAAAAAGTTCAGTTGGCGAAACCGGGGCATCGAGAAGAGAGCCCTTCTCTTTCTCCCCGATGTCCGCCATGTTCAGCCACAGATGCCTCTCCGTGGCCACCATGGCCGCCATCGATCTCCCAATCGAGGCGGCCGTCTGTTTGGTGGCCCGGAGAGCGAGATCTGTGGTGCAGCGTAGCTCAGCCACCGCATCAGGGGACAAACCTTGCCCCTGATCCAGGTCCTTCAACAGATCAGCCTGGTACGCCTGTAACACTGCCATTGTGTGTAAAGCCGCACCAGCCTGACCCGCAGCAGCATATGCTCTGCCGTTCAGACGGGATGTTTGTTTAAGGGGTCTGGACGGCAAAACCGGAGCTTTTAGAGTCGGTGCTCTGCCCGTGACGAGATAGTTGGCAAACGTCTCGTCAATGGGCGGCAGCGACACATACCCATTTCCTCGCTGATGTGGATGAATTCTGGCCGAGTATGGGTTCTTCCATGCCTTCTTAATCTCAACGTGGAGATCCGGAAGGAATGGAAGGCTCACTGGAGTCACAGGGTTGTGGTCGGAAAGAAAGCGTTCGTCCAGTCTGCCGCGAACGGGCTCTTTCCTATCGCGCCCCCACGGCAGCTGCAGTCTGCCAGCAGCGCGTTCCACAACCTCCAGCAACTCGGCATATGCTGGGCCAGGCGGTTTGGAGAAAGAAGAAGAAGAAGCCACTTCTTCCTCCTCCATTACCACCTCCTGGCCACGGGGGCTATCGGCCAGAAGAACACTCGCTCCCGGGTCAGATGATGTCAGAGACAGGACATCGTCGTCCTCCAGGAGCTCATCCTCGCCAGCCGCCGCCGAAGGCTGAGAGACCGCAACACCTCTCTCAAACTTGGCAGCGAGCTCCATCTGCGAGCCCCATGAGTGCAGCCGCCGCTCTGCCTCAGCACGAGCAGGGCCGGATCCACCAGGCGCAGATGTTGACGCTTCATCCCTCGAGAAGAAGGCCAAGCGAGAACGGAGCGTCCTCATAGGAAGACGCTCACAATTCACACAGACAGCGCCCTCAAGCACCATCCGTGCGTGTTCTTCTCCCAGGCAATAGACGCATAGGGTGTGTGAATCTTCCGGAGTCAGAAATCTCGGGCATGGATCCACACACTTCCTGAAACGCTTCTCCTTGTCCTCAGACATAATAGAGAAATTTCCGCTATTTGATGATCGGCAATGAACACAAACAGTCCCGAAAGACGATGAGATAATGACTGCTTCCCCAGGCGCCCCTTTTATACTTCCGGGTCGCGCCTGTATGACGTCATAGGCTGTCGCCGGCCAATAGGATTTGGAGTTATTGGATAGTTGGCTTTCGAACACCGAGTCACGTGACGTTTCCCCATAGCGTTGCAAACGCAGAGTAGAAGTTCCCTTTCGAAAGGGAACATTCATTTGTCATGTCACAAAAAATATTTTTCAGAAGAGCGGTTAGAGGAAAGGAGAAAATTATGCAAAATACTATAAATGTTAAATGATGAAAATAGATTTACCACTTAATAGATATTATAAGTTTTCGTGTTTTCCATAAACTTACTACCAGCATTAGTTCTTGTGTATGTCAGCTTAAATTAACTTAAATAGAGCACAATTTAATATTTCATTTACAAAAATGTAATGTTTCTGGGAAAGACAAAGGTATGAAAAGGTGTAGACATCTATGAGAAGAAAGAAACATTTACCCAAACTGCAGTTTATTGTGTGATGTTCATTTGACTTTAAAATGCTTTAAACAACTTGAAACAGTTTAATTCTGAATTATTTGCTCTGATCTTGAATCTTCTGCAGCAATAGCTCCATCTGCAGGTTGAGGTTTGTTTGACCCTTCTTGGTTTTTCTCTTCAACAGCTGATGTTGTCATTTTCTTTTCCTTAGTTAACTATAAGCTTCACTGGACATGGATAAAACAGCATCTAGAGAATTACATTACGTCTCTAAACAGGGATTATTCACAAGTAACATATGGGAAATTAAGAAAACAAAGCAGATTATTTTCTCTTAAACATCGGCGACTTTAGATGGCACTGCTCTATAAATTCATTCTCTTTTCAGGTTTCATACAGCAGTGTTTCCCGACCTTTTTTCAGTCACTGCACCCCTTGAAAATGTTCAATAATTTGTGGCGCCCTACACTAGTGTTGTCACGATACTGGAGTTTCTACCTTGTAAAGGATCGATATTCAATACCATTTTCGATATCATGGCAAAGAACCGTCGTATATTAATATTATCTTTATGTCTGTCTAAAACTGATTGAATTCTCGTCACCCACTATAGGCCTGTTTCACAGAATGTGAGTGGAAACTGATTAAAGTAACTAACTATCAATTAAAAAGAATAGCCTAAGATAAGTTTGTGACAAAAAATGTAAATTCATGTTATTTCGTTAAGTTTAAATTAATAGAGTTTAGTTAGATCATAAAAGTGATTAAAAGTTGTCAATAAACGTCATGCTCATCTTATCATCACTGCTGACGTCATCAGTAAGCAGACCTGTCACTCTGATGTCACACCAGCACAATGTCAAGAGGGAACAGGAAGAGGTTTCTGTGCTGAAATTTCCTGTTTGATCACAGGTTGAACTAAGGTTTGGATGAAGTATTTAATATTTTTATTCAAAATCAACTTTTACATGATTGACAGACAGATAAAGGTTGACACATCCCGCTATTGTTTACTTCATCAATGTTTAACAATAAATAAGAGTTGAATGCCAGAGCTCTGTGTAATTTGTGACATTAAACTGAATACATGATGAAATACTGAAGTCTCAAACTAAACTTACATGCGAACTAAATTCTCACAGCCTAGAGAGAAATTCTTATAATTAAAATACAGAATTACAGCTCTTACCTGAACAATAAAACATTTTACTCTTCCAGGTCTATTCCTAAAAAAAAGGTTTATACTTGTTTAATTAAATTCAGTAAAGGAGTGAGTTTGTGAAGAGCGACCGTTACTCTGCTGACCGTTTAAATGCTCTGCTGAGAGAGCGCGCGAGCAGAGTGCGCGTTCACTGAGGAGGAGGAACTTGTTCAGCTCGCAGTCAGAACATGATGTTTCTATGGTGACAGAAGCTGCGCATCCTCGATTCTTGCAACACATTAAAACTGTTTTTGCTTCTTCTTTTTTTCTGTTCATTTTCTGTTCATTTATGCTGAAAATATATTTTATTATTCAAGATTACAGGGCAAATTTAAAGTTTGTCAGTGCAAAACCTGATATTAAAATCACTCTTGCTAAAGATTACATTCTGTCCCTCTGTGCATAGATTATAGGCTGTTACAACAGAAGATAAAGTGTAAAATTAATGTGCAGTGAAAATGAGCTCTACATGAAACAAGTTACTAATAAATGTTGCTATAAGAGAAGAAAAACCATTGATTTCTGTCCTGAAACATGTTCACAGCTCCTTCATGCTCAACACAGGGACAAGACCCTTGTAGTCTTCAATAAGAGGTGTTTTGCTGCCATCTGCTGGACAAATACAGCATTGCAGCATTAAACATGTTTATTGCTGTTATTTATTATTCTCTAAGGTTTATTTATTTATTTATTTAGATAATATTTATTTTTTTAAATAAAAAACACATCTGAATTGCTTAGCAAAAATATAGTTTATACTGTGGTGTAATCAAATGTTATTTTTACAATAAAAGAACAAAGCAGTAAAATCCATGTATAGCAAATTTATCCAGAAATAATAAAAAAAATTTAAAAGATAATTCATAAAAATAGTTCTACTTCTACTAAGTTTTCTACTAAGTTACAAGTGTTTGAAGTGATCAGACTTACAAAGATCCAGGCTTTGATGCTGAATATAACCTGCTGTTTCTCTATCAATCTCTTTAAGTTTAGTGTGACTTTATCTCCACGCTGACATATGACTGACACGAGTCTGTCCTCAGTGAAGTGTCTCTTCACGCTGGAGGAGGAGTCCCGCTCATCAGCGCTCACACTTTATTGATATATATGGAGAAAATAAAAATGCTGCTTTCTGATTTGTCAGTGATTGTGTTTGATGATTTCCTCTGTTGTGTCTAATAAGGTAACAGTGAGTGTCATTGGCAGCTGTGAGAGTCTCTCTCTCTCTCTTTAGGGGACTGACAGGAGCCAGTTTCTTCAGTGTGTTTGAGGGAGAAGAAGGAGAAACAGAGTCAAACAAACAGTGTGACGAGCAGAAGAAGATGGAGGGATGTCTGACACTCGTTTTATTCTCCTCTATAGTCACTTTAACAACATCTGGTAAGTACAAAATAGACTGTAAAGATATGAAATTTTACTTGTGTAAATAAGCAGTTTATCTATGATGGCCTTAGACCACTAGAAACAAATAGGGGCCTGTGTAATATAAATAAGCTCTTGTGACATTATATTCACAAGAAATGTATCTCGAGAAATACAAAGTCAGCCTGTATTCTGCAGATGATTGTAGACTGCTCTACTACTACTGAGTTTAATTCTCTTTCATGTACAGATTTGGAGACTGTTAGGTTAGTTGGTGGTAACAGTCCCTGCAGTGGGAGAGTGGAGGTTCTTCATGCTGGTCAGTGGGGAACAGTGTGTGATGATGAATGGGATATGACTGATGCTGCAGTGGTGTGTAGAGAGCTGGGATGTGGAGAGGCTCTAGAGGCTGTGAGTAATGCTCAATTTGGACCAGGATCAGGACCAATCTGGATGGATGATGTGGGCTGTAGTGGATCAGAGACAACACTGAAGAACTGTAGATCAAGAGGATGGGGTGTTAGTTACTGTGGTCATCATCAAGATGCTGGAGTCAGATGCTCAGGTGAGCTGCTCTATACATCACGTTGTTAATGCATCACTGACCTGACTTTCATCCATAAACATCATATATGAATTTTTAAATAGTTTTCAGAGCAGTTCATAATTAGTTAATAAATATAACATGTTAATGTTCAACACAATAAAGTGATCTTCTGTGCTGTGTTCTCTGTCAAATTCATCAGATACAAAAACCATTGGAAGGTATAGTCTTGTTGCTGGTTTTCACCTCTGCTCTGGAAGATTGGAAATGTATTTTGGAGGACGATTGGGCACAGTGTGTGCTGCTGCCTTTGACCAGCAGGATGCAGAGGTTGTGTGTAGAGAGCTGGACTGTGGGGCTCCTGTACAGGTGCTGGGAGAAGATGCTTTTGGAAAAGGAGATGCTCAGATGTGGACACAAGAGATTCAGTGCAAAGGAGATGAATCTCACATTCAACGCTGTAAATCATCAACATCACATAATATGAACTGCACCCATGAACATGACGTGGGACTGATATGTTCTGGTAAAATGTCAATGTTCAGCCTCTTTATATAGATAAATCAAATTGTTAAATAATAAAATGTAATTATCTCATCGGATTCTTCTTGGTTTTGATCAGTTTCAGTAAGCTTTGTGTTCTTTGTCCAGCTTACACTGACCTCAGACTGGTCAATGGTCCTGACATCTGTTCTGGTCGAGTTGAGCGTCAGTACTTCAGTAAATGGGGCACAGTGTGTGATGCATGCTGGGATATGAGAGCTGCCAGTGTCCTCTGTAGACAGCTGAATTGTGGGATTGCTGTGTCTGTTGTGGGATCAGACTGGTTTGGAGAGGGAAGTGGTGAAATCTGGGCTGATGTGTTTGATTGTGACGGGAATGAAACAAAACTCTCAGAATGTTCCATCTCTTCATGGAGTCGAGCTGAATGTTCTCATAGTCGAGATGTTGGAGTCATCTGCTCTGGTGAGGGGATTTTATTAAAAAAAAAAAAATTTGAGTTAAATACATAAATTACCCTGCAATATTCTTATAAAACGCCACATCTTTCACTCAGATTCCTCTCTGGCTGTTCATGATGGTCTGGTGCGGTTGTCTGGAGAGAGACAGTGTGAGGGGGAGGTGGAAGTTTCCATCCATCAGGTCTGGAGGAGAGTTCTGCTGGACTCCTGGAGTCTCACTGAATCCTCTGTGGTCTGCAGACAGCTGGGCTGTGGCTCTGTGCTGAACTTCTCCGGCTCCTCTTCATCCAGTCCTGAACACAGTCATGAGTGTGTGACGGGCTTCCAGTGCTCTGGGAGTGAAGCTCATCTGGGGGACTGCAGCTCTCCACAAACTCTCAACTGCAGCTCCACACAACAGCTGTCAGTCACCTGCCTTGGTGAGAAGAACAACATCTGGGCAGATTCTTCAGTTGTTAGTGATCACTAATGTGTTTTTCTTTCTCTGAATATCAGGTCACGGGTCCATCAGGCTGGTGGGTTCTGGGGGAGACTGTGCAGGGAGGCTGGAGGTTTTTCACAGCGGCTCATGGGGGACAGTGTGTGATGACTCCTGGGATATTAAAGATGCCCATGTGGTGTGCAGACAGCTGCAGTGTGGAGTGGCCCTCAGTAACCAGCAGGTACCAGCCTGGTTTGGTCCTGGTTCTGGACCCATATGGCTGGATGAGGTGGAGTGTGAGGGGAATGAGACGTCCCTGTGGAGCTGCTCTTCTCCAGGCTGGGGAAAACATGACTGTCAACACAAGCAAGATGTAGGAGTCGTGTGCTCAGGTAAATGGTAAACAATCATTAAAATAATAATTTAACAAATGTTTCTGATGCAGACAGAATACAATATTGAAACAGTCTGGCAGAGTTTCCTGTGCTCTGTAACACCGCTACTGAAACACACAGCCTAAACGGATGACTCTTCTTTTAGTGAATTAAAGACATGCATCTGACAACTAGTTTATATGTATATAATATTGAAATTGTCTCATCATTGGCAGTGTATTTTTAATTTCTTTCTCTTTTTTTTTGTTCTTTTCAAATATCGATTCCTTAAAGCACTAAAAAATTGTTAATGGAACTGTTAAGGAACTGGAATCGAAACTGTTTAATTCTTTAAAGTCGTTGGTTCTCATTCCCCACCCCCATCTAGAGTTTAAAGAGATCAGGTTAACTGAGGGCTGTGAAGGGAATGTGGAGGTTTTCTACAATGGATCCTGGGGTAATGTGTGTTACAATAAGATGGACAGAGACACAGCGAGTCTGATCTGTCAAGAGCTGAACTGTGGAAGATCTGGCAGTGAACCCATATATTCAGATGGACTGAAGTCTCATAATTGGCTTGATAAACTTAATTGTCGACGTCATGATTCCACTCTATGGCAGTGTCCATCTTCACCCTGGGGACTGAATGACTGTGATAATGAAGTGGCCAAGATCATATGCTCAGGTAAGATGATATTTAACTGACTTAAGATAGTTTGAAGTGGTCATGTTTGTTTAAATATGATTTTTTTTTCTTATAATTTTTCTATTAAGTAATGAATAAACTTTTAACAATTTAATCTCAGAGGAGCAGATTCGTGAATCTCCTCAGAGTCGTCTGACATGTTCTGTCCCACCATCTCCTCACCAGAGACAGTGTTCAGGTAAGTTTATTTTTATAAAAAAAAGTTACATTTTTGTTCATTTAAGCCTGTTTTTTCCTAATAAGTTATTAAATTCCTGTTTAAATGCTCATATTTTATTTGCATTTAAATCATAATCAAATTCATAATTCTGATCATACATTTAAAGCCATCTTTGTTCAGTTTCAGCGTGTATTTTGCTGTCAATAAGCTGAAGCTGGTCAGTGATGTTGATGTGTGTGATTTAGATCATGTTCCTCTCAGACTGAGAGGAGGGGAGGGCCGGTGCTCTGGGAGGCTGGAGGTGTATCATAACGCTGTGTGGGGCTCAGTCTGTGGTGATCTGTGGGACATCAGCGATGCTCAGGTGGTCTGCAGGCAGCTGGGTTGTGGAGCAGCACTGAGGGCTGATGGGAATTCAGTCTTTGGTGCTGGTGAAGGTGTTGTGTGGCTGAACAGAGTCGAGTGCAGAGGGAATGAGATTCACCTGTGGGACTGTCCTCTCTCCCTGAAGAACCACACTGACTGCTCCCACAAAGAGCACGCTGGACTCACCTGTGCAGGTCACAGCAAAACACTGATAAATATTAGTCATTTTTTACATCATTTTAGTGCTAATAATATTTGTGTCTTTGCCTTATTTTGAATGTGTTTATGTCTGTTTTGACAGATTTGTCAGTGTCCACTACTCCTGCCACAACAACATCATCTTCTCCTCCAGTTTCTCAGACAGTGAGCTCAACATCAGTCACTCGTCCACAAACTCCTCCAGCAGCGTCTCTCTCTGTGTTTGTGATTGTACTGGGAGTTGTGCTCTTACTGCTCTTAGTGCCACTGCTTATACTGATTCAGCAGAACAGAGTGATGAGGAGAGGTAGGAGAGATCCAGAGACTGTCATATTGTGTCTTATTCAGCGTGTGATCAGTCATGTGTTGTGAACTGACAGCAGGTTTGTCTCTCTCTACACTCACAGCTCTCTCTGACTGGTACACAGGACTACAAAAGACTCAGACTGAGGCCGTTTATCAAGAGATTCATCACAGACCATATCACTTCAATCAAAGCGGTAGGGCATCATGGGAGAATGTTAAAATATTTAATTATGTTATAATATAGGTGCTGAAAACCTTGGTGGGAAAATGAAAGCCATAGACGGTAAACCAAACACCTCAGTAAGGTGCAATACAAAATCTTGCAGTACATTGAGACACTTTATACTTCAGTCTTGATAAAACATCATGATGTGATTAAAGTTCAGGAAGAGCACGTTCAGACAGTCATTGTGAGGAGGCCTCTATATAAATAGCACCTCTGTCAGCATCTCTCCTCAGTCTCAACTGTTCATCCCAGCCGGGGAGGGGGGGCATGGGGGGTGGGGTGAGTACTCTGAGTTTCGGCCACATTCTGAGCTCAGAGCCTCCCCTCTGAAGCTCGGACAGCACACCAAATACACATACTCTTTATTCCATTATATGTAACTGGTGAATGTCACTTTATCAGGAAATACGGGAGACATTAGTGATTCAAATCTGATCCACTGTAGAACTAAAGCCTTTTTTATCATTCACATCTGCCATATCAATTTTAATCATATAAAAAGTAAGATTTCTACATTATTAAAAGTCTCTTCACTGAGAGTGTCAGATCGTTGTGTAACTATTAATGTTTCTGGGTAGTTGATGTGTTATCAGAGGAATCTGTAGATGAGACTTTACCAACCTCCAAACCACAAAGCTGCATGTTTATGTCACTGTGTCAGTTAAGATCTCTTCCTGTTTTTTTGACAGTAATAAGTACTAGGAATCTATATGTGGTGCATTTGTAGAGTTGGAAGAGATAAAGAGCTTACTTAGCCTCCCAAACCCAAATAAGTAAAAATATGATATGAATGATCACATCAGCTCTTTGAATCAATGATAGTTTACTTTTTCATTAAATTCAACCTAAATAAATAAATGGAATTAACAAATTATTTGGCTAATGACTCAATACTATTCAAATACTGCTGTTTACTTCTATATTAACATTCTGTTCTCCTTTTTAGAAAAAGAGCTCAAGACTGTATATTATGATGATGTCACCAACAGCAGTGGCCTGAAAGGTCAGCGACTTTTTGAAGATGATTAATATGACCTGCAACACGAACATATTTTGGCTTTTGTATCCAAACATATTCTGTGTTGATGCAGAAGAGATGAAGGAAATCACACCAGGAGAATATGATGATGTCATCACTGATGGACTGAAACCAGATCATGAGACAGGTGTCGCTCTGTTATTCTTTAATTAAATAGTTTGAAATAACAATATTAAAGTATTTTGTTTGTTTAATAACAGATTATGATGATGTGGGGGAGGAGTCAATCAAAGAGGGAGGGGCTGAATGACCACACCCACTGCCTCTGCTCAATACATTTGAACATTCAACAGTGATAGTTCTCTGTGAAATCTCAAGTTTTATGTTATTTGAAATCTTTTTATAATGAAACTTAGCACAAAAGCTTTTGTGACTTTTTGTTGTATTTGTTTTTGGCCTGTTGTATTTATACTAATAAAAATAAAACAACCAATAATGCTTTTTTTGTGAAATTACAAAATTAAATCACTGTTTATGTAGTAGATTTATATACAGTATATGCACAATGCTTTGAATCATGTGTATTACTGCCATCTTGTAGCTGAATTATGCAATACAACTATTTAATAGTTCTGTCTAAATCTAAATATACAACTATTCTAATGATTAGACTATTTACATTTTCATTGTTTATTTAAAATCTAATGGGTATTAAAGTTTCAAGCATCATTACATTTATCCAGAACACTCCTAGTGTACAAATGTCTCCAATAAGACAAAAACACCCTGATATGGCCCAGTGGAGGATGAAGATTTCTGAGCCGTTTATGAGGAAGCATCTTTTGTGTCTTATACATAAACAGTATATATCAGTGGTTCTGATCAATGTTATTAAATGTGGGGTATGTATTTTTGTCAACAATCCTTTTGGACATTGTTGATATTTGAAATCAACCCAAACAAACCCACCCCTCTCTTCCAAAACTCACCCTCCAATCCTAACCACCCTGCTCCGAGTCAGTCTCGAACCCCGGCCCAGAACATTCAAATAAACCAATAAAGAAATATATTACTATTGCAGATTGCAATATGTCGCTAATGCAAAATAAAACTAGGCTACTACTACTAAAAATAATAATAATAATTCATGTTAATAATATTATTCATATCAATTACATTATTATTAATAATAAAATGTTCATTTAAATATTTTGAGTCATTCTGCAGCACCCTATGGAGGTTTGCTGAGGCCCCCTAGTGGGCCCTGATCCCCTGATCAAGAGCCACTGAAGGAAACACTTAAAAAGGAATCCAACTAATGCTTTTTGTAGTTTCATTTAACTATTAATGTCAGACTTTTATTAAATGCATAATTTAGAAATTATTATTATAAGAACCTAATGAAAATACAAGAAATATGTACAGATAGTGTACAGACAAGGAGTAAAATAAATTTGCAGTAAAATTAACTCAATGGTAAATAAAAATGATTTGTGGCTGTAAATAGAGAGAGACAAATGATCAATTTCTGTCCAAATTTCTGTCAGTTTTTGAACAAATTTTGTCCACAAGGTCAAGATTCTTGTCTGCTCCTGTTTTGCCGCCATCTGCTGGATGAATTACTCATTGCAGTATTAAACACAGCTACATCAACAAATGCTTAATATAATGGCAAATTCATACCTTTGGAACAGAAACCAATGATTGTTTACAAATATTGTCTGAATAGGCCTCTCTGTGTCGTACACAAAACACTCCAGGTCATTTTATAATTTATAATATTAACATACTGTTTATTGTGCTCTTGGTTACAACATCATAAAAAGTGTAGCACTTAATACTTAATATTATGCATATTTGTCCCCCCAAAAAACGTATAATTTATTTATAGCAAAGCCCAACTATTTTTGTGTGTGAAATAAAGTGTCAGTAAGTGATCAGTCAGTCATCAGTGTTGTATGTTGTGTGTGCAGATCCAGGCTTTGATGCTGAATATAACCTGCAGTGTTTCTCTATCAATCTCTTTAAGTTTAGTGTGACTTTATCTCCACGCTGACATATGACTGACACGAGTCTGTCCTCAGTGAAGTGTCTCTTCACGCTGGAGGAGGAGTCCCGCTCATCAGCGCTCACACTTTATTGATATATATGGAGAAAATAAAAATGCTGCTTTCTGATTTGTCAGTGATTGTGTTTGACGATTTCCTCTGTTGTGTCTAATAAGGTAACAGTGAGTGTCATTGGCAGCTGTGAGAGTCTCTCTCTCTCTCTTTAGGGGACTGACAGGAGCCAGTTTCTTCAGTGTGTTTGAGGGAGAAGAAGGAGAAACTTGGTAGTGAATTTATTAGTCTTTTAGGAGAACAAAGGGGATGGAGAGCTGTCTGACACTTATTTTACTGTCTTCAGTGATTACACTTATTACAGCTAGTAAGTACAATTGATAAAGCATGCTATAGCTATTGGATAAATTAATTGAAAATTTACATGTGATTATTATGCAGTTATATGTCACTTTCATAACTTCTGTATGGTTATTATTGTATTGATGTATGCTCATTTAATGATGTTGCTCTCGTGGGCAGATCGTGTGAATGTGGGGCTTGGTAATGGTACCAGTCACTGTGCTGGTCGAGTGGAGGTTCTTCATGATGGTCAGTGGGGAACAGTGTGTCATTATTACTGGGATATGCCTGATGCTGCAGTGGTGTGTAGAGAGCTGAGCTGGAGGCTTTACAAGCACCAGGATATTCTGACTTTGAACCAGGATCATTAAAAATCTGGATGGATGAAGTGCGGTGTGAAGCATCAGAGTCAATACTGAAGGACTGTAGCTCATGTGGCCATCATAAATATGATGCTGGTGTCAGATGCTCACGTAAGCAGTTTCATACACCTCATTTTTGTATTTTTGCTTCTTCTTCTTCTTCTTCTCAGTATGCCTATGTCAAGGGTGTCCAAACTCGGTCCTGGAGGGCCACTGTCTTGCAAGGTTTAGCATCAACTTGCCTCAACACATCTGACTGGAAGTGTCTAGTATGCCTAGTAGACCTTGATTAGCTGGTTCAGATGTGTTTAATTGTTAGGTTGCTGAACTCTGCAGGATGGTGGCCCTCCAGGAGCAGGGTTGGACACCCCTGGCCTAAGTCTTAGAAGAGAAGGACAAATTGAGGGATGCAAAATTAGCATTTGCTCATTTTATTAATTTATTTCATAATGTTACATCTCACCCCGGTGGATATCATAATGTTACATCTCACCGCAGAGTCTGTTACAACTAACCCGGACTATGGAGTAAATTGTAACATTTCACTCCCTGTGTTTGGAACTAAACCAGGCATTTTCTGTTTGTGCTGCAAAGATAACAGCTATGACATTTAATAGCTAACACTTGTTAGTTTTAATAACATTTTGAATGCACTGGCTTAAAAGAACTCCAAGATACAAACAGAAATGTCAAAAATGTTACAACCATCTCCGGTTTCCGTACTACTGCGGGAGCTGCAAGTTTGCTAAGTTTTAAATGATTATCAAACAGCAAACACAAACTATACAAAAGCGACAGTCCACTCAGTGTCCGAATTCACTCGTTTCCATTCACTCCTTCAAGTGGACTAAATTAGTGGACTAATGTAGGGAATAGTGAATCAGGGTATATAGAGGGCGATTTCGAACACAGCACTGGTCTTTTTTGAAAGTTATATTAAACTGTCTGAAACCAAAACTGTCTAAATATGACCATGGTCCAAAACTATATTGGCTTCTATTTTCAAGAAAATGCCACCAGACTCATAGAGAGGTGCTTGATATTGCAACAGGACAATGACCCATAACACACTGCCAACCCAATCAAGGAGTTTATCAGGGGAAAGCAATGGAAGGTCTTAGACTGGCCGTGTCAGTCTCTAGATTTAAATCCTGTTGCACATGCATTTCACCCTCTTATTTTACATGGTGAGCATTTGAAAAAGTTTTACTTAAGTGTTTGTTCAGTCAACTTAACATTGCTGAGTGAAACGCACAAATTAATGTTGACATAACTAACTGGGCAGTGGATCAGTAGTTCCCAGCATGCTTTGCAAGGAACTGCATTAGGAGAGTAAATTTAGGGATTGAAGTGTTATTTTATGTGTTTTCAGTAAAGGGAAAGATGTTGTTAGTTTATGTTAGTGTTCAGTTATGTTGGACATTTAGAGGAGTTTCTGTAATGTTTTTGAATTTTGTGGTTTCCATTATGCGGAGGAGTGGCGCCTGTGTTTAGGCTGTGAGCACTCATATACACGTTTAGGATGAAATTCCTGCTCTCAATAATAATAATAATAAAAATAATAATTATTATTATTATTATGAGTGCATTTTGTAGAGAGAAGACTTCATTTAATAAGGTAAATGAAGTCAATAAATGTGTTCACCTTAAGTAAGAAACATATTATTAAGTAAACTGCACTTATAAATATTATGTAACAGTGACATTAAAATGATTTGTATTTACTCAAAGAAATTGAATTTACTTGAATTTCTTTTGTTCATACAACTAAATTGTTATTTGTACAAATTACTCAATATAATTACATGGAGCCACTTGACACTTCTTTTTTAAGTAAATCCAACAATTAATTTTTTTTGAGTGAATGTGCCGTTGTGAAATCTCGGTTTTTGTATGAATGTTACATGTTCAAAATAGCCTATATAATAATATTAATAATAATAAAATAAATAAATAAAATAATACATAAAATAGGCATAAATAATATATATATAATATAAATCTCGGCACTGCAAAAGCTCACTTCACCTGATGGGAAACCGTGGTGAGTCAGGATACAGCGGACGATTCACTGTCCTCCCGGCTCCCGCATCAGACTACACACTCTGCTGAAATGTAACCGTCTGTTTTATACAGTAATGCCCATTACATGTAATTCCTTTTTATCAACAAATGGTCTGCATCAATACTTCTTATGACAAAAAGAGATTAAATAAATGTAAAACTGATTTAGGGCTAAATTCTTCAGTGAATGAACGTCTTTGTATTCTTATTAACATTAATAATAAGATTATTTAATGCTTTCACTAAAAACTATTTGCCTGGAAGCAAAGTTGCCAGTTGTGTGTCATGATTTAGAGACTACAGCATGCTTACAACACATGAAATAAACTGTACAAATGTGTCTGTGGCCTAATAACATTTTTGTAACCGATGCTGCTGTGATAATTCTGTCATTTCTTGTGTAGCCTAAATTACAAAGACAAACTCGATAGTATGTAGTTGCAAGTTTAGTTTCAGTTGATTGTAGGTATAAGTATCTACTTCATCTAGCGCAGGGGTGTCCAAACTACGGCCCGCGGGCCAAATGCGGCCCTGGGATGAATTTGAAACGGCCCGAAATGGATAAGACTATAATAATATCTATTTTTAATTCAGAAAAAGAATGGAATTAAGAAATTATTATATTAACATAGTGCATATTAGGCTATATTGTATTGCGCGCGATGTTGCTTAGACAGCATCAAATGAAGTTTATCAATAAATGTTTAAATGTTTTACATTTTAATCCCATCCAACAGTCTTTTAAATCCATTCACTGATCGTTTATTTTTATAGTGTGTGTGTGTATATATATATATATATGTATGTATGTATATTTCTATTATTATTAGTTACATTTGTAAATTTGTTCTTTGTTATTTTCGCTGGTCGATCTGTGTGTGACGCGCCAGGGGTAGGCCTCTGCCCGGTCGGAGACGGCCGCTGTGGGCAGAGCGCACCTCCCCGCCTCGCGCGTCGAAAAAAACCCAATACAAATGCAAAATCAGAAAACATTTTTATTATTTATAATTGTTTTATGTAATTATAAATAGGGTTAGGTTCTCCTATAATTTGATAATAAGCATTAAGGAATCTTGCAGCTATTCTATTTCTATAAGTTAAATAATACGATCGATTCACTGCTCTGTAACAAATTAGAATGAAGAAAAAATTATAATAATAAATAAATAAATAATAATAGTAAAAGTTTTTGGCCAATCAAATCAATCAGCTTTACTGTTTACAGAAGCCGAACACGAATTCCGATAATGTGTGTGCGAGGTAATATTTCCCTTAAACAATTTAATTCTTTAATTCCTAAATCTAAGTACGTTTGCCAGCTTTGATTTCAAGCATATTTTTGTCATTTGTGTGATCTGTTGTTTACTAATGTGACTAATGCTTTAAAGTGTAAGACAATAAGTAAAATCGATGCACATTTCCATCTGTCTAAATGAGAAGTATTAATTATTGTTAATGCACACGCGCACACACACATATATAATATAGGCTAGATGTCGTAGGTTGTATGTCTGATACAAATGTCAATGTGTCTGATATAAGTGGTCAGCATATTTTATGCAATATATCAAAAGGCTAATTCACAGTTTTTTTTTTATTTTTATATTTAGGCGTAGCCAAAGCAGATCAGGCCTAGGGTATGCAGATTTCGCTACATTTGGTACATTCCGAAATTAGATGTCTGTTCCTGAAACTTTTAATGGGAGATGGAGAAAATGTTTGTGGAATGTCTCGTGCTTTTCCAAATTAGCCGTCCAGTCATGGCCGGTTTGTTAATAATATAATCTGCTGCTTTATTTAACTTTAATAATGCACTGCATAACTTTCTATATCAGCCACTGGAATAATCAAATGTGGACTAGGATACAATCGAATCATGAGTTAAATTAAGGTAAGAAAAACACAAACGTGTTACAGCCTGTCTTCACATGTAAACAACACGTTGGGAAGACCATCGGTTACTCGCACTTCCGACCGCTTGCCAGAGGAACGCGTTAATGTAAGCACGTGTAGGAACGTGTTGCATGAAAATAATCAATAATTTAATTTTGGCGTAACGTTGTTATTCCACTAGGTGGCTACAAGTGTCTGATAAAATGTATTTGATGTATTATTGTATCATTCATTCAAGAGATGTGTACAAAAACGAAAAATAAAATCTGTGGAAATAAAATCTGTTGTTCATCCTTTTGATCTTTCATTTAAAAAGTGGTTATGTCTATCGTGTTCTGATCTAGCACTTTACATTTCCCTTAATTTGTTAAATTAAAAATACAACTCTGCAATTCATCAATTCACGACACGTTTACAAAAAAAAAAAAAAAAAAGTCTAATAGAAAATTATAGAAAATATGCTTAACAGTTATGACAACTATACTTCAGACATTTTGGATTTAATGACTTATGCAATGAAATGCCTAGATGTTTAGAGTAAGACTATTCAGGGAACCATTTCATATATTTTATTATCAATGTGACATAAGCAACTGATACATTAGGAAACAGCAGACACTTACATAATCAATTGCATGAATGTACCAAAGCATTTTAAATTTTTTCAACAGAATGAGAATTTGCTTTTATGATGTAGCCTACACAAGACTAGATGATGTGGAGGTAAGTAGTTTTGAGAATTGACATCACCTGGATATTCTGTTGATTTCCTGGGAAGAAGGATAAAGAGAATGGTCTGATGGTATAGGCAATAACAATAAATAACAATTTATTAATTTGGAGTGTTTTGTATGGACTATGAACATTGTACAGCAGACAATAAAATGAACAATAAAACAAGCTAAAATGATAATATAAGTCAAATTAAGATTATGGAAAGTCTGTATGGGCAGTATGTGTGCTCTTTGAAAGTAAAACACTCACAAGCTTCAGGAAAAAAAATATTTTAGTGTTGTTTTAGGTGTGTATTGCCTGTAATGTCCATTTATAGCAGTGGTGTAGTCTACGTGAGACGCAGGTATACGCCGTATAGCCACTGGGAATGTTCAAGGATTTCCGTATACCCACTTAAAAAAGCGCGAGGATACAATAAATCACAAAATATGATTTGTGGTTTGTTGCTTTTGACATGAAACAAAGTCTCATGTTTCTCAAAGTCTCAAGTTTCATATTTTGCCCATTTTACTTCGAAATAAAAAAAAACATAAATACCGTTTTGGCGCTCTTTAATGTGTAGTGACAGATCGCTGTAGCAGTTCAAGAGAAGCGGCGGCCTTACGCGCACGTGAACTGATCCTCTCCTCCGCTTTAAGTTATCAGATACAGCGCGAAATAAACATGAATGAACATCTCAAGGTATGGTAAAAGGTACACTACAACTTAACGAAATCCATATAATGTCTATATAGTTTCAACCGCGGAAAGACGTTAATAACAGCTTGTAAACAATGTCACGTAACGTCACATTTACCTCAGAACAAACATATTCAGTGACCATAAACTCGTTAGTCAGCTAGAAAAATGAACTCTAGAGAGGAGCATTTAGCTAAATATATACACCATATTACATATTAACTATAATTCTTAATGTTCTTCAATAGCCTATATTATGCATGTTTGAATAAATCTGTCAAGTTGACAGCCACCATTTATGTTTATATTTCAAAAAACGAACTGGAGTAGAAATAAATTTAAAGTTAGTAGGCCTATTATAACTTTATTATTATAAAAATGTCCTTAAGTGTAATTTAAGTTTGTATACAAATCAGTTTATTTTAACCTTCAATAACCAACTGATTCCCATGTAGCCTATATTTTACAACACTAGTTGAGATTTTTTTTTTTCTTGAGAAAATTTGCCATGTACTGTACCTGATATACAGTATATCCAAAATAACTGATATTGACTCAAATTGCAAGCTTGTAAATCCAAATGCATAACTATGATGACAGACTGGCAGGTAATGGTGCGAAACAGAAAACAAAGTCCAAACAGAGAGATATTGTGACTTACTGATAAGCTTCATTTTTCCATTATTGTCACACTCTAAAAAAAATGCTGGGTTAAAGTTGGGTTGAAAATGGACTAACCCAGCAGTTGGGTTAAATGTTTGCCCAACCGGCTGGGTAGTTTTATTTAACCCAACTATTGTTTAAAAATGACTATATGGCTGGCTTAAAATGAACCCATATGTTGGAATTTGAAAAATCAGACACATAATTATTATAGAGGCAACAATAATAATCAAAAGGTGAACATTTATTAATAAACTTTTTAATAAATGTTTATTGTTTAACTATTATATTTAATATTAATAAATGTTCATTTCCAATATATTTTGGGTTCATTTTAAGCAAGCAATACAGAAATTTTTACAGAAAATGGGTTAAATAAAACTACCCAGCAGGGTGGGCAAACATTTAACCCAACCGCTGGGTTTGTCGATTTTCAACCCAATTTGGGTTGTTTTTAACCAAACATTTTTTAGAGATTAATAATAGTTGCAACTTGCACTCTTAAATGTGCATTGAAACTTGCGAGCTGATAAAATATGCTCCAGGGACCATATTCATATAACATCTCAGGCTATCTTAACTGGCTGAGTTAGATGGTGATTGACACTAAACAGTAGAAAATCAGTCCAGAGTCTCTCCAGCTGTTAATGTCACTAAGTCTTTTGTTGATTATAATAAATTGACATGTTGATAAAACACACATAAACAGTCTTTCAGAATGCTCTCAATTACATATAGCCTTGATCAGTTACATGCATTAGTGAGTGTGGCGGTGCTTATGGGGTGTCGCTCTGGGACAGGTAAGTATGAGGCTGGGAGGGAAAAATCACAGTATACTCACTACAAAAAACTAGACTACACCACTGATTTATAGTATTTACACATCAGCTTGGTTCCTCACATGGTTAAAAAACAGTTAATTTTAAGACGCTGGCGTCACGTCAGGTCGTCACGTGGGTCACCCGCTCAGTTAGATGCTCAAAGTACAAGACGTTCGGATTGACGTTTGGATAGAAGTTTGATCGGTAGGTCGGTCGTTCGGACGCTTGATTTTGGCACGGAGTCCGCGCCATAATGGAACAGACAACAGTAGATTATTTTAACTGTGGCTCGTGTCAGTCACTAGTCTGGCGTAGCCAAATAGAGCGAAGCGTCACCAGAAGCTTGTCATCTCATAGTCTTTTACTGACACCCACATAGGCTTACAAATACAGTGCAGCTGCAAACTTGGTGTGGTATTCCTTTATCATGATGAACTGTGTATATAGTCGCAGGGATACTTTGCTGTCTCTAACTGTTAAAGAAAATGCTCTTTTCTGACACTCTTTTGTGGAATAATGATTAGGCCTGTGCAACTGGAGAAAATGACAAGCACTGTATACTATATTACAGTAATTAACATGAATATGTAACAACTGAGGCCTATATAAATGTGTCTGTGGTGTGGACATAATATTTTTGTAACCTATAGACTACTGGTGTGATTATACATGTGTTAGCTTACCTGTCCTGACTAACATTCTCTGGTTTTCCGGTTGGTGGCAAATGCTGAAAATATTGCTGAACTATATTGTCTTTTCATGGTTTCCGTTTATATATATTAAAGAAAGATACACTGACATCACAAGGTTTAATTTTTCAGTTGCACAATAAAATCAAGCATCTCAGAACACCTGAATGAGTAGATTATACTGATTTCCTATAACAGGGAAAATAATTAAATAAAATATTGTTAAAAGCATGCAGCTGCCATTTCAATGATGTATTGCTATGTTCTTCTGTTATCTCACCTTATGGAGATTTAAAACTGGGTCATCGTTCTGGAAATGAAAGAAATAATGTCCAAAATCAGGGGCCTAATAAAGATTTTTGCAACCTTTTGTTATTCTCTGCCATGCGTTCTTTTGACCATGTGTGACTTGTGTACTTGGATATACAAGGATGAACTGATATAACTGGACAATTTATTTTGATACACAAACATTCATTATTTGGCATATATTCAGGTTAATCAGGAAACTTTTTCCCAGTCATCTCAATGGCAAAAAGTGTCCCAGTCAACCTGAATTCACATTAATGTTCATAAACATGTATGTTCTTCATGGGGCTTTAATTAGGGGAACCTTTGACTTCATGAAATTTTGAAAAAAAAAAAAAAAAAATTGTTTTAAGCTATCTATGTCAAAACATATATCACAAATCCTGGAATAAAGATGGGAATATGGCCTTGATTTGCATTTTGATTACTAGATGCTTTGTATAATGTGTGATGGAGTGAACATATGATATTGTGCTAGACATTTAATGACATTTTGTTTTTGTACAAAAAGATGGTCCATGGACTTGCCAACAACAAACTTTAGCTACTGTAGCAGTCCATATGGAAATATGACACATATAAGTTATTCTCAGATCAAAAAATTACACTTTTAGTCTTAAAGATTTTTTTTACCACTCTTTGAATTTTAATTATGACATTTTTTTATTTATTAAAAAATATTTTTATAACAACAAAACGTTATCTTTTTACATACAGTGGCCTCCAAATTATTTGCACAAATGCATTTGCATTAAAATACTATTCAAATGTCTGGAATCACTGTAGTTTTTTTTTTTTTTTTTTTTTTTTAAGAAATGAATTTTACAAGGATGAAGTTTATTCAACAAGGATTAATTAAATAGATTTTTTTTAAAGAAGGAAAAAAAGACATTTCTAATGTTACAAAAGATTTCCTTTTGAAGAGCAATATATCATAGCCTATATATCACAATGATCACGAATTTAAGAACAATACCAGAATAGATATGTCCTCAAAAACATTTATACGGGTTTATTTCAGTTGTTACAGGTAGTGATTAATGATGATAACTAATAAAATACCGAGTTTTAAAACATCGCAGGGTACAAAGGAAGAGCACAACGAGCTGAACTCATTGTAAACGATAGCTGAAGGTGTTCTGCTGTTACACGAAGTGTCTGTCATTCAGTTACAGAGGACAGCACAAAAAGTGAATGGGAAACTCATTAATATTCATGTTTTCTCCGCCTTCGGAAACCGAAAATCTCTTAACACCGGAGTGTTATGGTATAAAATGGGAGGGCGTCGGTTACCTGGGATGCGCTGTCATCCGTACCGCCCCTTTACGGGAGTTCGCCATTGAATGGAATGATGTTTGGTGTGCCGTCCCTGCTTCATGCTGCTGCGCGTAGGCTGTCCCCAGTTTCAGGTTTGTATGTTATTTACAGAGTTATTATGTGTAGTTTGTCGACGAACAACTAGCTGCACGTTATGATCAGCAACCACGCATAGTACCGCGCTGTGAACATCTAGTATGTACGAGAGTCGGTTGCTTGTTTGTTTTTATTAGTAATTCTGCTGTTTTGTTTGGCAGGTCGATTTACATGCCCAAGGGTTTCATCGCCGTATTATGCGACGGAATGCACGTCTAGTGATGTAACACACTGCTGCGTGTGCGCGCGCGCGTGCGTGTAATACCGGCCCGGATTATCTCTCGCCGTGGAGTGAGTGCACATGCGTCAAGCGAGGGTGATCGTGGTCTGGTTTATGTTCTTTTTTTTTTCTTTTGTTCATCCTTTGTTTTTGTTTGAATTGTAAACACTGAATGTAATGTTTTCTTTATCAGTCTAAAATGTAGTTATTTTTTGTTACAAAGTGTGACAAAGTGTGTTTTTTTTTTTTTTTGTGAACTGTTTATTTGAGGCTGGTCAATACCCGCTAATTATTGGTGTTGATGTTGTGTTGTTGTATTTCCTTTTGTATTTTACAGAAAAAGAGGAGGAGTTTGGCTGCTCATTTAATGGTGTCCACATTGAGTGCCACTTCATAGGTTGGAGTGATTTGGTTTATGGTTTATTAAGTGTGGTGTGAGAATTGAGGGTTATGGCAGGCCATCTCCCTCCTTTAAACTTCTACTTTATTTTGTGTTTATGCATATTGTAGTTATTGTAAAGCCTTTTGTTTGTTGTTTTTGTGACCTGTGAATATGGAGCCCCTGTGAGATAATGTGACCGCTTTTAACTTTTGTACACTTTAATAAAGCTGCCTCATCTTTGTAATCCTTTGCCTGTGTCTCTACTCACCCTCCTATTGGAAACAAATTTGTGTTGCTATATTAAATAATTTCCGTGGGTATAAAAACCCCAATGGCATAGTCGGAATCAAGTGAGATATCTGGGTATCGCTCGGTCACAAGTACAATCTTTATAACAGTATTGATTTATGTACTAATATCTCTAAACGTGAACTCAAAGCATGAAACATTAAGCCATGAAGCAGTCAGTTATCAGTGCTTGTATTTGTATATCTGCAGGTGCTGTGCTTTGATGCTGTAAATAAACTTGATTCCTGTCCCTGAAATCAGCTTCCTGTATGACTTTGTCTCCCCTCTATCTTGTATGTTTCCCTGGTTAAATGTCTCTATAAGGTAGAGGAGGAGTCCTGTTCATCAGTGTTGACGTGCTTTTAATAAATATGGTGAGAATCATAAATACGTCTTCTGATTTGTCACTGAAGCTTTTTGATGATTTCCTCTGTTCTGTCTAATAAGGTAAAAGTGACTTTGATTGGCTTGTTGTTTGGCGGTTGTGCAGCTTCTGTCTCTGTCTGTCTTGAATCTTTCACTTCTGAGTTGATCAAACAGCGTGTATCAGTGAATATGGAGAGCTATCTAACACTCATTTTTTTGTCTTCTGTGCTCAGACTCGCCACAGCTGGTACGTACACACTCAGGATCATTGTGTGTGAGTTAATGTTGTAGTGATTGACTCTGTGTTAGTGTTATGAAATGGCCATAACGTCAGTTCCACTTTTGTATGTGTAATATTTGAATTACTATAAAAATGAATTTACTTCTTTCATGGTCATTTTTTTTTCTGTTCTTCTGTTTTGCTAACTTAGTCTTTTGTTGTTCATCTTCTCTCACTGTGCACTGTATATAAATCATTCTTGTCTGCAGGAAACGTGAGGCTGGTGGGTGGCAAAAGTCGCTGTGCTGGTAGAGTGGAGGTTTATTATAGTGGAGAATGGGGAACAGTGTGTGATGATTATTGGGATTTGACAAACACTGCAGTGGTGTGTAGAGAGCTGGACTGTCATTATACTTCAAATACAATGCATGTTGCTCACTTTGGGCCTGGATCAGGAAAAATCTTGAAGGATAATGTGCGCTGTAGTGGATCAGAGTCCACAATTCTCAATTGCAATAGTGCAAAAATGGGTGACATTGACTGTAAGCACAGTGAAGATGTTGGAGTTATCTGTTCAGGTAGGTTCATTTTCTGTCTAGATTTCTTAATCAAATATACCATTATTTATTCTATTAACAGTATGTGTGTACTGAAGTATATTTTAAAATCTATGTTCAGAGTTCATAAATAGTGCAGACCAACAAGTGTTGTTACACAGGATGAGTTTTACTATCCGTTTAACCAATTAGAAATGAGCTATGGGCTCATTTGTTATAACTTAAATCAATCATACTGTACATGACCACTATCCTGATGTGACAGTAGTTGTAAGTGTCTGTGTAAAAATATAAAGAATATACTTCACAATGACATACATTGAAGTAAAAACGTTGGTTTATGATTTGAATTGCGATTAATGCATTGACGTTAATGCATGTTAAATGACAGTACGTGTTTGACCTGAATCAGCAAACTCTAATTACTCTTAATGTTAAAAACTATCACCTGTATGTTAAAAATATATCCCACAAATTTAATGAACAAAATAAATTAATGTAAAATTAAAACTGATGTTCTCTCAGTGTTACAGCATACCAAACCCAGGACCGAACAGTTAAGGTGACAGTCAGTAGGGGTGTATTAATACACTGATGTTAAGATTCAGTTTGATACACAGTACTGTTCTCATGATATGTTACTCTCATGATACTTTAAACAAAGCCAAAATGGAGTTAAAAAGGTTAGTTTAAAATATCACTTCTAAGACTAAATAGTTAACAAACAGTACTATTGATTAAAATGCTAAATTATTACATCAGGAATTGAATAATCTTGTACTTGGTCATTCTCCCCTATACACGGGGCAATGATGACACCAAAATATTATTGGAAATATTCAGGATTCTTCATAGCTAAAAATACAGAATTATGTTAGGCACATATGCTTGGACTCTGTTCCTGACTGCATATAAATATTGTAAATATTGTATTTTATTTATGTATTTTTAATTTATTATTAATAATAATAATAATAATTAAATAATAACATATAAATAACATTTGATGCTAAATTATAGCCAAAGTACAGCTTATACATTGTTGCTATGCACAATACATATTGTTGCATTTTTGTTTTGCGATACATTGTGACACAATACATTGTTACACCCCTAATTGTCAACCACCTGCCAAATGGAGTAGGATCAGCACTGACCACAACTGTCACTCTAGACTGTAACAACGGCACTCTTTGACCTTGACATTACTCTAAATAGTTTAGAATAAGTTGTAGATTTCAAAACAGCTTTTAATTAGTAGCTAATTTAATTTTGCCACAAAAAAAATCTCTGACTTACAAACATTAAAGCAAAATGATACAACACTCCATGGTCTCCCCTATAATAATATAATTTTAATAAAATATAAAAATGTTTTATTTTTTAAATGGTTTGTTGTCATAATCATTTCAGGCATCAGGCTGGTTGGAGGTTCTCGCTGTTCTGGAAGACTAGAGGTTCCTCAGGGGAACACATGGATGTCAGTGTGTGCTGCTGCCTTTGACCAGCAGGATGCAGAGGTTGTGTGTAGAGAGCTGAACTGTGGGGCTCCTGTACAGGTGCTGGGAGAAGATGCTTTTGGCAAAGGAGACACACAGATGTGGACACAAGAGATTCAGTGCAGAGGAGACGAGTATCAGTTTGCTCTCTGTCCAACTTCACCTTCACACAATTGTTCCCATGACAACGATGTGAGCGTTGTATGTGCTGGTAGGAGAACAACATGTGAACTATACAAGTACTGACATAAAATCATTAAATAATATTGTACAACTATTATTTTTCTTTTTTTCTCTATCTTTCTTGTGCCCTTTTTACCTTTAGAAACAGTGAGAATAATAGGTGGTGCCAGTTCGTGTGCTGGTAGAGTGGAGGTTCTTCATGATGGTCAGTGGGGAACAGTGCTTGATGATGACTGGGATATGAATGATGCTGCAGTGGTGTGTAGAGAGCTGGGATGTGGAGAGGCTTTAAGTGCACCAAAGAGTGCTCACTTTGGAGAAGGATCAGGATACATCTGGATTTCTAATTTACAGTGTACTGGATCAGAGTCTACAGTGATGAACTGTGTATTCTTTGGATGGGGAGTAAAAGCTAATCATTCTGAAGATGCTGGAGTCATCTGCTCTGGTAAACTCATTTATGCTTATTCCATAATTATTATTAATCTTTTCTACCACAGAATTCTAGGATGAATACAATTTTCTCTCCACATTCAATGTTAAGTCAGGTGGTTGCTTGGTTGCCTGTGTGGGGTGAAGTAATGTATCATGTGACATGCTGAATTACTGGATGGAATGTAAAAAAGCAATTTGTGAGCAACAGGATTTTAGTTTTTTCCAGACAAACAATTCTGGAACAACACACATTATCATTAATAGGTTGAGCGTTTTGTAGACTACATGCATTCTAATAATACTTTGGATGCATTTAGTCTACAATTTTTTTTTTCTTTTCTTGTTATTAAATAAAAAATGCATTCAATCTTACGTGCACAAAATGCAAGAAGCTTGTGTGAATTTTATGCATGAAACAAACTGCTGAAAATTGACAATGTAACTGGTCAGAAACTATTAACTAATAAACTGTTTAGATTTATAAAGTAATAGGGCAAGAAGCAAAGCAAATATCATTAAAATTGTCCCTTATTTATTCAAGGAGTCCGGCTGGTTGGAGGTTCCCGCTGTTCTGGCAGAGTAGAAGTGCCTCATGATCGGTCATGGATGTCAGTGTGTGCTGCTGCCTTTGACCAGCAGGATGCAGAAGTTGTGTGTAGAGAGCTGGACTGTGGGGCTCCTGTACAGGTGCTGGGAGAAGATGCTTTTGGAAAAGGAGACGCTCAGATGTGGACACAAGAGATTCAATGCAGAGGAGATGACTCTTATATATCTGTCTGTCCAACATCACCTCTCAAATACAACTGTACACATGAGAATGACATTGGACTGTTATGTTCTGGTAATGGAGCAAGAGAAACTTATCAAGATAATCACAAACAATTTTTTTTTTTTTTTTTTTTTTTTTTTTTACATTTCTTTTGCCTGTTTCATACTGTTTAACTAAACTCTCTGTTCTTTGTCCAGGTTACACTGATCTCAGACTGGTCAATGGTCCTGACATCTGTTCTGGTCGAGTTGAGCGTCAGTACTTCAGTGAATGGGGCACAGTGTGTGATGCATGCTGGGATATGAGAGCTGCCAGTGTCCTCTGTAGACAGCTGAATTGTGGGATTGCTGTGTCTGTTGTGGGATCAGACTGGTTTGGAGAGGGAAGTGGTGAAATCTGGGCTGATGTGTTTGATTGTGACGGGAATGAAACAAAACTCTCAGAATGTTCCATCTCTTCATGGAGTCGAGCTGAATGTTCTCATAGTCGAGATGTTGGAGTCATCTGCTCTGGTGAGTCCATATTACTGGAAGATTTAGTGATATTATGCTGCTGAGACATTAAAATAAGTATAAATACAGTATTTCATCTCACTATACATGTGTCATTTCACAACATGTGTAATTTCATTTTAAACTGAAAGAAAAAATTCCGTAAATAAACTTACTACGTAATTTTTTTTAATGTACGTATTATTGATTTTAATACGGAAGAGGATTGGGGCCAAACAATAATAATAATAAAAAAAAAATAGAATAATGTAGTGTTTCGGGAAAAAAAAGAAGGTTAAATTCGAAATAAAATGTTGATAATAAAATCATTAAATTTCGAGGGAAAAAAAGTCGAAATAAAGTGTCGAGAATAAACACGCATTCGAGGTCCGTGTACCATAACTTATTTCATGGATGTACGGACAAAAAGCTGTATAAGCTACTTTTATGCGGGATTTTGCGGGCGGGAGCAGGACAAAACATGAATGTTGCGTGCGGGAGCGGGACAGAATCCTGCGGGAACAGGACTGAAAAATCCGTCCCGCGCAGGTCTCTAGTCTGTGTGTATGACGCAAAACACTGGAAATTAAATTGAGCATTTTTACATATTAAAAAAAAAAAAAAAGTTGTAGCCTATATCATTTATAATATTTTTAACAAAATAATAATCTTGCATAAGGAAAATTAGCTTGTATCTGCTAATTCTATTCATCAGTGTTAAAATAAAAAACAAAGAAACCGCATTTTCCATATTTCATTTATGGTTTAAAAAAGGAAAAAGGAATGGACGCAAAAGTACACGGACCATTCGATCAGTGTCATGTTCATCGCATACTGATAACATGACAGTTGGATCACTTAGTCAATATAGCCTATTTTAGGCTTTCTTTCAATAACAAAGATATATCAGCTATATATATAGCCTATATATATCATTATAACCGAATAATAAGTTTGCCTAGCATACGAACTTTAAAGAGAACAATTTCACAATTCTCGATTCCAGTTTTTGCCATACTTTTATGGGTATATGTCCCTTCAAGCACAAAAAATAATGTGCGCGCTATGGGTGAAGCTCCAAGCTTCACACCAGACGCGTCGCGTTCTCAAAGCGGCGGTGCAACAATTAATGTAATCACCATACAGGCAAAAAGTTTACTTCAAGAATAAAAAAAGTGGCGTTGTGTTTTACTGTAAATGTGCAAACGGAAACAGAAAGGACATCTCTACTACATGAACACAGACTTTATTAAATACAATAAAAAATATTGAAAAATGTATACACATTCTTCCAGCCTGTGGTGAAGTCTTATATGCTTATCTACACGAATACTTTATTAATAAGGTGTGTACAGAATTTGATCTTTCAATATTAGCCTACTGTTAATGCATTAAGCCACGTTAAGCTTTTTAGTTATAATGGAGGAAAACGCTTAACGTGTGGAATTAAACGCGTTGCGTTCATATTCTGCGCTCATCTGCTTATCTGCACATAGTATTATTTGTAAAGTGTTTACTGAGTTTGCTCTTTTAATACCACTGTCTACATTAAACCACGTTAAGCGTTTTTTACATTAAGCGTTTTAGAATGTCCCGTTTATTTTTATTTTATTTTATTTATTTATTTATTTATTCTTTCTAAAAAGACCTATCCGCTTGCATATTCTCTTTAAAGTTCGTATATTATTTAGTTATAAATAATTAGCTAAAGCTGATAGTATTTCTTATTGAAAGAAAGCCTAAAGCTTGACTAACTGATCTAGCTCTGTCATGTCATCAGTATGCAATGAACATGACACTGATCGAATGTTTATTCTCGACATTTTTTTTTTTTTTTCTCGAAATTTAATGATTTCATTCTCAACATTGTATTGCAACGTTTTTCTCGAAATTTAACAAATTTAATCTCGCATTGTGACTTTAATCTCGAGATGTTTTTTTTTTTTTGTTTTGTTTTTTTAATTGCTTGGCCCTATTCTCTTCAGTAATTTAAAGTATATTGACAAACTTGCAATATTTTAGTAAAACATGAGATATTCTCTCCAGATTCCTCTCTGGCTGTTCATGATGGTCTGGTGCGGTTGTCTGGAGAGAGACAGTGTGAGGGGGAGGTGGAAGTTTCCATCCATCAGGTCTGGAGGAGAGTTCTGCTGGACTCCTGGAGTCTCACTGAATCCTCTGTGGTCTGCAGACAGCTGGGCTGTGGCTCTGTGCTGAACTTCTCCGGCTCCTCTTCATCCAGTCCTGAACACAGTCATGAGTGTGTGATGGGCTTCCAGTGCTCTGGGAGTGAAGCTCATCTGGGGAACTGCAGCTCTCCACAAACTCTCAACTGCAGCTCCAGACAACAGCTGTCCATCACCTGCCTTGGTGAGAAGAGCAACATCTGGGCAGATTCTTCAGTTGTTAGTGATCACTAATGTGTTTTTCTTTCTCTGAATATCAGGTCGCGGGTCCATCAGGCTGGTGGGTTCTGGGGGAGACTGTGCAGGGAGGCTGGAGGTTTTTCACAGCGGCTCATGGGGGACAGTGTGTGATGACTCCTGGGATATTAAAGATGCCCATGTGGTGTGCAGACAGCTGCAGTGTGGAGTGGCCCTCAGTAACCAGCAGGTACCAGCCTGGTTTGGTCCTGGTTCTGGACCCATATGGCTGGATGAGGTGGAGTGTGAGGGGAATGAGTCGTTCCTGTGGAGCTGCTCTTCTCCAGGCTGGGGAAAACATGACTGTCAACACAAGGAGGATGTAGGAGTCGTGTGCTCAGGTAAACTGTAAACAATAAGTTAAATAATAACTTGACAATATTTTAAACATTTGAAAAACCTATGTGACTGATGATATTATTGCATTGCACGTACAGTATACCTTCTCTAAAACACTTTGATGACATTAAAGAGTTTTTTTAAAAACACCTTTTGCAAGAATTGTTTTAAATGTTTTATTTATTTCATTTCATCATTTGGCAATGGTATTGTATTATTTTTCTTTTTTCCCCCAAATATTTATTCCTTAAAAAGCAGTAAAATAACCATTAATGAAACCATTAAGGAACCATAATTGTTAAGAGGAATTAGAACCAGAATTGTAAAATTCATTATGATTTCCTCTCCTTAATTAACAGACATAAGTTATATGTGAGAGTTGAGGCTGATTCTCATGTTTTCCATCTAGAGTTTAAAGAGATCAGGTTAACTGAGGGCTGTGAAGGGAATGTGGAGGTTTTCTACAATGGATCCTGGGGTAATGTGTGTTACAATAAGATGGACAGAGACACAGCGAGTCTGATCTGTCAAGAGCTGAACTGTGGAAGATCTGGCAGTGAACCCATATATTCAGATGGACTGAAGTCTCATAATTGGCTTGATAAACTTAATTGTTGACGTCATGATTCCACTCTATGGCAGTGTCCATCTTCACCCTGGGGACTGAATGACTGTGATAATGAAGTGGCCAATATCACTTGCTCAGGTAAGATGATATTTAACTGACTTAAGATAGTTTGAAGTGGTCGTTTGTTTAAATATGATTTTTTTTTCTTATAATTTTTCTATTAAGTAATGAATAAACTTTTAACAATTTAATCTCAGAGGAGCAGATTCGTGAATCTCCTCAGAGTCGTCTGACATGTTCTGTCTCACCATCTCCTCACCAGAGACAGTGTTCAAGTAAGTTTATTTTTATAAAAAAAAGTTACATTTTTGTTCATTTAAGCCTGTTTTTTCCTAATAAGTTATTAAATTCCTGTTTAAATGCTCATATTGTATTTGCATTTAAATCATAATCAAATTCATAATTCTGATCATACATTTAAAGCCATCTTTGTTCAGTTTCAGTGTGTATTTTGCTGTCAATAAGCTGAAGCTGGTCAGTGATGTTGATGTGTGTGATTTAGATCATGTTCCTCTCAGACTGAGAGGAGGGGAGGGCCGGTGCTCTGGGAGGCTGGAGGTGTATCATAACGCTGTGTGGGGCTCAGTCTGTGGTGATCTGTGGGACATCAGAGATGCTCAGGTGGTCTGCAGGCAGCTGGGTTGTGGAGCAGCACTGAGGGCTGATGGGAATTCAGTCTTTGGTGCTGGTGAAGGTGTTGTGTGGCTGAACAGAGTCGAGTGCAGAGGGAATGAGATTCACCTGTGGGACTGTCCTCTCTCCCTGAAGAAACACACTGACTGCTCCCACAAAGAGCACGCTGGACTCACCTGTGCAGGTCACAGCAAAACACTGATAAATATTAGTCATTTTTTTACATCATTTTAGTGCTAATAATATTTGTGTATTTGCATTATTTTGAATGTGTTTATGTCTGTTTTGACAGATTTGTCAGATTTGTCAGTGTCCACTACTCCTGCCACAACAACATCATCTTCTCCTCCAGTTTCTCAGACAGTGAGCTCAACATCAGTCACTCGTCCACAAACTCCTCCAGCAGCGTCTCTCTCTGTGCTTGTGATTGTACTGGGAGTTGTGCTCTTACTGCTCTTAGTGCCACTGCTTATACTGATTCAGCAGAACAGAGTGATGAGGAGAGGTAGGAGAGATCCAGAGACTGTCATATTGTGTCTTATTCAGTGTGTGATCAGTCATGTGTTGTGAACTGACAGCAGGTTTGTCTGTCTACACTCACAGCTCTCTCTAAGAGGAGACACAGGAGCACGACTGAGGCCGTTTATGAGGAGATTCATCACAGACACAATCACTTCACTCAGAGGGGTGAGACATGTGAATCTTATTTAATATGATTAATTAATAAGAGAGTCTGTCAGACACTTGATGTTCATCTATTATTAGTCCTGTTAAACCTCCTGCAGAAAACCACAGAGCTGCAGGTGCATGTGTGTGTGTGTATGTGCATGTGTATGTGCATGTGTGTGTGTATGTGTGTGTGTGTGTGTGTGTGTGTTTGTCTCTTCCTGTGTGTATTTCTGGAAGGCAGTGAGGAATGGGTTCATGTGAGGATACATGTGTGTTTACTAATAGGCCTCTGAAACATGAGATTTCTGCCTCTAATGCTTTTAAAATATAAGTAATTAATATTTGTGTTGTGTTGTCAGTATAATAATGCTTTATGATTCAAAGGAAATGAGGATTCAGTCTGTTTGTAATGATGAACATGTTTCTGACTGTTCTGCTCCTTTAGCAGAGAGTCTCATCTCTGAAGAACTGCATTCTGGGTATGAAGATGCTGATGAGCTTCTCTCAGGTTAGAGAGCTGAAGTATATTCATTCCATATTCCACTCAAAAAAAGTTTCTTTGAATTCAATCTAAATAAACAAATGTAATTAACAAATTTTATTAATCATTTGACTAATGACTAAAGTACTATTTAAATACTGCTGTTTACTTCTATATTAACATTCTGTTCTCCTTTTTAGAAAAAGAGTTCAAGAATGCATATTATGATGATGTCACCAACAGCAGTGGCCTGAAAGGTCAGTGACCTTTTGAAACCGATCACATGATTCATTACCAAATTATTAATGACCTGCAACAAGAACATATATTCGGCTTTTGTATCCAAACATATTCTGTGTTGATGCAGAAGAGATGAAGGAAATCACACCAGGAGAATATGATGATGTCATCACTGATGGACTGAAACCAGATCGTGAGACAGGTGTCGCTCTGTTATTCTATTATAGTTAAAAAAACAATGTTAAATGGTACATAACACACACAGTTTCCGCCAATCTCAAGTTAATCTTGACTATCTATAAAGTAGTATTGCATTCTTCATATCTCCGAAAAGTCTTTAGTTTTATCATATTTATAAAAGATAGATAAACTCTTTCCGAAAAAAGCTGAGCTCCTGGAGGCGTGCCGTGGGCAGAGCTAAAGAGTCATGAGCGCACACAGCTTTTGCTTAGCGATTGTCTGCAAGCGACATCATTATAAATAAAAGGGGAACAAAAATGTTCATGTTGTTTATATTTTATGCACTTGATGAAATTTTACTCACCGCCCCTGATTAGGGTGACCACCGTCCCGCTTTGCGTTGTACTGCACAGCATTTTCACTCCCTGTCCCGCACGTCGCATATTGAGAAAATGTCCCGCATTTTCATCAGTCTATTGGTTTTTAATTATAATATTAAGAAAACGTGAATGCGTTCCTTTGCCTTTTTAAGAAAGCATTTTGTTTATTCTTTTTGCTGCGTAGTTTTTCACCTATATTTAACAGCGCTTCCACAGACTTAGTCGCCTTACACAAATACAACAGCCTTCTTTAAAATCCTATCCAATAGTTGAAAAGAAAGGAGTAAACACGGTCACTAGTAGGTTGTGACGGCTGTCAATCAAAATGTGGAGCGGAGTTGGACTTGGTCAGAACTGTTTCAAAAATAGGGTGACCAGACGTCCCCGTTTTCCGGGGACAGTCCCGGTTTTTGGTGTTTTGTCCCCGACTGAAGCTGTCCCCGGAAATGTCCCCGTTTTACATCTCGTTCAAAACAACCCGCATATACATTGCAAAAAGGCAGACGAGCATACAGCAGCCTGCTGGAGCAATTAATTGCGCCATTATCAAATCAAAGCGTCATTATCGTCAAATATCAAAATAAACATCGTTATCGGTTTCAAGGTAGTAACATAATATTCATGTAATATTCATAACTATTCATGTTAAATTAAAGTAATACTGTTTGTATGTTTTACAACAGGGCCTCAACAGGTTTTGGATTGTTTTGCACAATTTTAAACATCCACAAAAGTTCACAACTCATCAATTTCCACACACACGTCTTAACTACGTGGTGAAGGTACACTCAGATATGTTTTAATAAATAAAAAAAAAAATAAAACAATACACGTACTTTGTGCTTAAAATGAGTCCAAAATGCAAAATAATAGTTAAAAATAGTTAAAAGTTAAAACAGTTGTAATTTCTGTATACAGTAGCTAAAAACAGCTTGTGAAAATTAAAATATTAAATTCAATAATGTTAAAAAATATTTGCTAAATGTTGTTTTATATTTATCTTATGTTGTTTTATTTTTGTAATGTAATGTGCTTTTGTAAAGTCATACTAATGTTATAACAGGCATATTGTTTTGAACTGCTTTTACAGTGGTTACTATGTATTAAAACCAGAGCAAAAATCCTAATAATAAAACTAAATCATAATTATAACTGTAAAAATAGCCTATAAGGAACCCACAACAATTAAAAACAAAAACATTCAAAAATGTATTGTCCCTGTTTTTTTAATAAATAGATAATAACAAATGAGATTTTGGTGATATTTTGACCACTCAAATAGGAAATGTCCCCAGTTTCAATTTCAGAAATCTGGTCACCTTATTCAAAAATAGTTATCTTCATGATGCCTGCTGCCTTTGGGCTCAGTGATGTTGAATTAAATGACATGTAAAATAAAGACATGTTATGTTACATTGTGATGTAATGGTGTTTTCTGGAAGGGACTAAAGAACAAAGTATTTTTATCAGCTGAAAGTCAGAATACAAATGTTTTTATTAAGTTAGATAGACATTATATAACCGCTTCAGGTTGTGTTTTAGTGTTGGTAACGTCCCACATTGTCCCACACAAACTTAGTAATTGTCCCACATTTGGTTTGTCTGATGGTGGTCACCCTACCCCCGATCTGAATAGAAATACTGTGTCATACGTCCAACTCGCCATGTTTAGCATGAGAATTCAACTCTTTAACAGTGTAAATAAGTCAGAATGCATGAAATGGCATTATACCCCCCCCCCCCCCCCCCCCCCCCCAAGTATATTAAGGAAAGTGTGTTTGAGTGTGATATTGTGTTAACTTTGTAGAAGACACAACTGCAAGCTATGATGATGTCATCACCAATGGACAGAAATCTGATATTAAAAAAGGTGTTTTTATTTTTTAAATCTTAAATCTTTTAATCTGATCAAGCTCATCACAGATAATATTTTAAATTACTGTCTTAAAGTTACATATTTTGGCTTATATTTTCATGTGTAGTGAAGGCACCAGAGGGTTATGATGATGTCATCATTATTGGACAGAGCTCTCAAGGGGTAACAGGTGAGTTGCACAAGACATTTTTTTTAAGTTTCTTGTTATTTCTATTTATTTTTATTTACTTATTGCTTTAGATGTTTTGTGAATTACTTTTTCTTTTTAGTAGACTATCTCTGTTTACTGTATCTTGTTTACTGTAAAATGTACTTTATTGCCTTGCTCTACCTCGAGTTGTGATATGTTTCCTGTAATCTTTGTTCAATAGAAAAGGTGAGTTGCATATAGAACTACATTTCATTATCACCTTAACATATATGATTACATGACATAATATCTGTGTATTTAAATAATCATTAAAGGGAATAAGGGATCCAATAAATGAGAAAAAGTGTTTTATAAACTAGCGTGACATTTTTATGTCATTTATGTTGATCAGAGGGAGTTCAGGAGGAGTACGATGATGTGATGAGTGTCACTGAAGATATGAGAAGCCTGTTAGGTAAGTTATTGTAACATTTTTGTTCTCTATATTCTATTATTCTATTCTATTATCTATACATATCTATAAAATTTATCATATTTTTCCACATTTTAAACATTCATGACGTAACTTTTTATTTATTTAAGATGTTAAATAATTTAATGTTTTTTTTCATAACAGATTATGATGATGTGGGGGAGGACTCAATAAAAGAGGGAGGGGCTGAATGACTGAATGACCACACCCACTGCCTCGGTTCAACACATTTGAACAATCAAGAGTCAAGAGTGATATTTCTGTGTGAAATCTCAGGTTTTATGTTATTTGAAAACTTTCTGTAATGAAACTTGGCTAAATGCTTTTTGTGACATTTTTGTTGTATTGGTTTTTGGCCTATTGTTTTTATATTAATAAAAAAAATACACACACACACACACATATATATATATATAGGACTATAGTTATGGAGCCACCTGAAAATATATATATATGAAAGACGTTTTTCAGGTGGCTCCATAACTATAGTCCTATGCCACAACATTGATGCAGTGAGATTATTGACAGCCAGAGTGCTCCCTCTATAGGACAATTGTGGTAATAGTCACTTCCATTTAGCAGACACATTCTCTAGCAGACCCTCCCAATTTTTCTTTTGAATTTGATCATTCCCCGAAAATACTCCTAATGTTTTCAATCCATCCTGTCTCCACCATAACCCACCCAGGAGTTACCTTCCCACCTACCAATAATAAAACCTTTGCTTTTTGACCAATTAACTCTCGCAGAAGAGGCTTTTTTATATATTCTAATAGTTTGATTTAAGGTTGTTATATCCTCTTGACTTGTAATAAAAGTTATGTTGTCTGCATACGCTGATAAAAATAATTTAAAAAAAATCATCATTTGAATTAATTACAATTCCTTTAAGATTCCTCCTCAATCTGCACAACAAAGGTTCAATAACCAAACTATTTATCTTTGAACTATTGATCATTAATGAAAAGTCTAACAGTGTTTTAATAAACACTTTGGAAAATATTTTATAGTCAGAAGATACTAGTCTCCAGTTTTTGTCGCCTTTTTTTGGAAGCAGAGACGAGACTGCTTGACTACAACTTATGGGAAAGTTTTGTTTCTAATGCAGTCTAACAACACCTATTATTTCTGAGAATTGTTGATAAAAGTCTACAGGTAATCCATCAATTCCAGGAGAAGCCATGTAACTGATGCATTGCTTCTGTAAGTTCTTTAAAGTAATTAAAGTGTCCAGTGCCTTTTTTTGTTCATCTCCAAGCTGAGGTCATTCCTTAAGCGAATCATCAACACTTACAGCATCACAGCTGTCAGCACTGTTTGTAAAAGTCTCTTGTTAACCTTCTCGTTTCAACTGGATTTGATGTTACTGATCCATCCTGACAACGAAGATGATGATCTGTTTTTTGTTGTTGTTATTTTTAAAGAAAATAAAGTCAAATGTGCCTTGTTGTACCCTGGTATATTTAGCCCCAATGTGCTCTATTTCTTCTCTATAAAGATCATTTTATGATTTTAATCAACACCAAAAATAGTATTTTATACAACCTGGAAGTGCAGTTGCTATTTTGTGAATATGCATGAGCTGTAATTATCATAATGAGGTAGTACTGAATACAGAGCTCTCCAGTGCAGTTCTTAACAATTGTCATTGTAGAGCTCTACAATTATGTTTTTACTAAGAATGCAATTACAGAGCTCTACAACTGCATTATTACTAGTAAGAATTCCAATTAAAGAGCTCTCTAATTCAGTTCTTAATAACAATCAAATTGTAAAGCTCTCTAATTGAATTCTTATTAGTAAACATGCAATTACGACGAGTAACGCTGGGAACATTTTAAGCTAAAACGGCTTGCCATATGCCATACTCAACCGTCCAATAACAGGGGAGGAGGGGCGCCAAGAAGAAAACAACGGAACAAAATCATTTAAAATAAGACTCAGAGCAAATACTTTACTTTGTATCAACATTGATGTTGTCAGAAACAAACTATCTGCGAAATCAGATACCTAGTAACACTTCCAAAGCGTCTCAACTGAAAAGGGAGACAGGTAGGCGTTTTCTGCTGGCTATAACTTTGGTAGACATACGGCCTACAGATTAAAAATCAAAATGAGTCAAAATGGTCCATTGTGTTGCTTTTTGCCGTTTTCGTGTTTTAAAACGTTAAACATGACTAGATACACCTTCGTTCTCGAGTCTTATAAAAGCGCGTAGTCTATTGGTATCTCAGAGTTGCTTTGAACATTTTGGTGTTAAAAACAATTCTCCCTCAGTGCGTAGCCTCAGATGAAATATTGCAGACGCCCCTGGTGTTTCACTCACAACCACAACTACAAATGTGTTTGATATAATGTCGAATGAATATCTGTGGAATAGAAATCAATATTTATGTTCAGAACTGTTTATAGTGTTCTTGGTTAGAACATCATAACAGTGTAGTAAAATCCACTTAATATCATGCACATTTGTCCCAAAAATAACATTAAATTGTTCAATTTCTTAGAATTAATATATTTATACCAAATACCAACATTTTTTTTATTTTATTTTTTTGTTTTTTTGCTTTGTGTAGTAAAGTTTTAGTGATCAGTCAGTCATCAATATGTTGTGTGTGCAGATCCAGGCTTTGATGCTGAATATAACCTGCAGTGTTTCTCTATCAATCTCTTTAAGTTTAGTGTGACTTTATCTCCACGCTGACATATGACTGACACAAGTCTGTCCTCAGTGAAGTGTCTCTTCACGCTGGAGGAGGAGTCCCGCTCATCAGCGCTCACACTTTATTGATATATATGGAGAAAATAAAAATGCTGCTTTCTGATTTGTCAGTGATTGTGTTTGATGATTTCCTCTGTTGTGTCTAATAAGGTAACAGTGAGTGTCATTGGCAGCTGTGAGAGTCTCTCTCTCTCTCTTTAGGGGACTGACAGGAGCCAGTTTCTTCAGTGTGTTTGAGGGAGAAGAAGGAGAAACAGAGTCAAACAAACAGTGTGACGAGCAGAAGAAGATGGAGGGATGTCTGACACTCGTTTTACTCTCCTCTGTAGTCACTCTAACAACATCTGGTAAGTACAAAAATAACTGAAAAGGGAAAAGGATATATGTTGAATGAGCAGTTTATCTATGATGGCCTCATATCACTAGAAACTGAATAGAGACCTGCGTATAAATTGCGATCTTGTGACACTAGATCACTAATTATCCAAAATAAATTTTTTTTAAATTTATTTGAGCTTTTATAGGCAGCCAATTTAATGATGACAATATGATTTTTAATATCTTCTTATCCAGCTTCAGTTTTCCAGCTTGGAAAACCTATAAATAGCCTATTTGTGTGTGATAACTTCTTTCTATATGAATATTCCTTAACTTTATATTATTCTGCAGATGTTTATAAGCTGTTCTACTACTGTTGTGGCCAAATTTCTGTCTTTCTCTTTCATGTACAGATTTGGAGACTGTTAGGTTAGTTGGTGGTAACAGTCCCTGCAGTGGGAGAGTGGAGGTTCTTCATGCTGGTCAGTGGGGAACAGTGTGTGATGATGAATGGGATATGACTGATGCTGCAGTGGTGTGTAGAGAGCTGGGATGTGGAGAGGCTCTAGAGGCTGTGAGTAATGCTCAATTTGGACCAGGATCAGGACCAATCTGGATGGATTATGTGGGCTGTACTGGATCAGAGACAACACTGAAGAACTGTACATCAAGAGGATGGGGTGTTAGTTACTGTGGTCATCATCAAGATGCTGGAGTCAGATGCTCAGGTGAGCTGCTCTATACATCACGTTGTTAATGCATCACTGATCTGACTTTCATCCATAAACATACATGCAATTAAAAATATTTTTGTGTTATTTGTTGTCACAGCAATTAATAAGCAATTAATTGATAATTAGCATATTTTATTGTCTACACAACTGACTTTCATCCATTAAAAAAACATTATTAATTAAAGGACTTAATGTTGTTTTATGTCCATATCATAATCATAGTGACAGATGGTTTTCTCTGTTTTGCAAATATTATCAGAAACCATAAATTATGGAAGGTCAAGACTTGTTGATGGGATTCACCGGTGCTCTGGGAGAGTGGAGATGCTTCTTGTAGGCAGGTGGGGTTCAGTGTGTGACGCTGCCTTTGACCAGCAGGATGCAGAGGTTGTGTGTAGAGAGCTGGACTGTGGGGCTCCTGTACAGGTGCTGGGAGAAGATGCTTTTGGAAAAGGAGATGGTCAGATTGGATCAAAAGAGATTCAGTGCAGAGGAAATGAATCACACATTCAACACTGTAAATCATCATCTTCACATAATGTAAACTGCACCCATGACAACGACGTGGGACTGATTTGTTCTGGTAAGATGTCAATGTTCAGCCTCTCTATAAATAAATCTAAATGTTAAACTAAAATGTGATTATGTAATCAGTTTCTTCTTGGTTTGATCATTTTCAGTAAGCTATGTTTTTTTTTGTCCAGGTTATACTGACCTCAGACTGGTCAATGGTCCTGACATCTGTTCTGGTCGAGTTGAGCGTCAGTACTTCAGTAAATGGGGCACAGTGTGTGATGCATGCTGGGATATGAGAGCTGCCAGTGTCCTCTGTAGACAGCTGAATTGTGGGATTGCTGTGTCTGTTGTGGGATCAGACTGGTTTGGAGAGGGAAGTGGTGAAATCTGGGCTGATGTGTTTGATTGTGACGGGAATGAAACAAAACTCTCAGAATGTTCCATCTCTTCATGGAGTCGAGCTGAATGTTCTCATAGTCGAGATGTTGGAGTCATCTGCTCTAGTGAGTTCATATTACTGGAAGATTCTGTGATATTATGCTGCTGAAAGATTAAAATAAGTATAAATACAGTATTTCATCTCACTATACATGTGTCATTTCACAACGTTTAATTTCATTTTAAACTGAAAGAAAAAATTCTTTACGTATTTTTTTTAATGTACGTATTATTGATTTTAGTGTTTCGGGGGAAAAAAAGGTTAAATTCGAAATAAAATGTTGATAATAAAATCATTACATTTCGAGAAAAAAAAAAAGTCGGAATAAAGTGTCGAGAATAAACACGCATTCGAGGTCCGTGTACCATAACTTATTTCATGGATGTACGGACAAAAAGCTGTATAAGCTACTTTTATGCGGGATTTTGCGGGCGGGAGCAGGACAAAACATGAATGTCGCGTGCGGGAGCGGGACAGAATCCTGCGGGAACAGGACTGAAAAATCCGTCCCGCGCAGGTCTCTAGTCTGTGTGTATGACGCAAAACACTGGAAATTAAATTTAGCATTTTTACATATTAAAAAAAAAAACAAGTTGTAGCCTATATCATTTATAATATTTTTAACAAAATAATAATCTTGCATAAGGAAAATTAGCTTGTATCTGCTAATTCTGTTCATCAGTGTTAAAATAAAAAAACAAAGAAACCGCATTTTCCATATTTCATTTATGGTTTAAAAAAGGAAAAAGGAATGGACGCAAAAGTACACGGACCATTTGACCAGTGTCATGTTCATCGCATACTGATAACATGACAGTTGAATCACTTAGTCAATATAGCCTATTTTAGGCTTTCTTTCAATAACAAAGATATATCAGCTATATATATATATATATATATATATATATATATATATATATATATATATATAGCCTATATATATATATCATTATAACCGAATAATAAGTTTGCCTAGCATACGAACTTTAAAGAGAACAATTTCACAATTCTCGATTCCAATTTTTGCCATACTTTTATGGGTATATGTCCCTTCAAGCACAAAAAATTATGTGCGCGCTATGGGTGAAGCTCCAAGCTTCACACCAGACGCGTCGCGTTCTCAAAGCGGCGGTGCAACAATTAATGTAATCACCATACAGGCAAAAAGTTTACTTCAAGAATAAAAAAAGTGGCGTTGTGTTTTACTGTAAATGTGCAAACTGAAACAGAAAGGACATCTCTACTACATGAACACAGACTTTATTAAATACAATAAAAAATATTGAAAAATGTATACACATTCTTCCAGCCTGTGGTGAAGTCTTATATGCTTATCTACACGAATGCTTTATTAATAAGGTGTGTACAGAATTTGATCTTTCAATATTAGCCTACTGTTAATGCATTAAGCCACGTTAAGCTTTTTAGTTATAATGGAGGAAAACGCTTAACGTGTGAAATTAAACGCGTTGCGTTCATATTCTGCGCTCATCTGCTTATCTGCACATAGTATTATTTGTAAAGTGTTTACTGAGTTTGCTCTTTTAATACCACTGTCTACATTAAACCACGTTAAGCGTTTTTTACATTAAGCGTTTTAGAATGTCCCATTTATTTTTATTTTATTTATTTATTTTGCTAGTAAGCTACATCTTCTAAAAAGACCCATCCGCTTGCATATTCTCTTTAAAGTTCGTATATTATTTGGTTATAAATAATTAGCTAAAACTGATAGTATTTCTTATTGAAAGAAAGCCTAAAGCTTGACTAACTGATCTAGCTCTGTCATGTCATCAGTATGCAATGAACATGACACTGATCGAATGTTTATTCTCGACATTTTATTTTTTTTTCTCGAAATTTAATGATTTTATTCTCAACATTGTATTGCAACTTTTTTAATCTCGAAAAAATTTAATCTTGAATTGTGACTTTAATCTCGAGATGTTTTTTTTTTTTTTTTTTTTTTTAATTGCTTGGCCCTATTCCTCTTCAGTAATTTAAAGTATATTGACAAACGTGCAATATTTTAGTAAAACATGAGATATTCTCTCCAGATTCCTCTCTGGCTGTTCATGATGGTCTGGTGCGGTTGTCTGGAGAGAGACAGTGTGAGGGGGAGGTGGAAGTTTCCATCCATCAGGTCTGGAGGAGAGTTCTGCTGGACTCCTGGAGTCTCACTGAATCCTCTGTGGTCTGCAGACAGCTGGGCTGTGGCTCTGTGCTGAACTTCTCCGGCTCCTCTTCATCCAGTCCTGAACACAGTCATGAGTGTGCGACGGGCTTCCAGTGCTCTGGGAGTGAAGCTCATCTGGGGAACTGCAGCTCTCCACAAACTCTCAACTGCAGCTCCACACAACAGCTGTCCATCACCTGCCTTGGTGAGAAGAGCAACATCTGGGCAGATTCTTCAGTTGTTAGTGATCACTAATGTGTTTTTCTTTCTCTGAATATCAGGTCGCGGGTCCATCAGGCTGGTGGGTTCTGGGGGAGACTGTGCAGGGAGGCTGGAGGTTTTTCACAGCGGCTCATGGGGGACAGTGTGTGATGACTCCTGGGATATTAAAGATGCCCATGTGGTGTGCAGACAGCTGCAGTGTGGAGTGGCCCTCAGTATCCAGCAGGTACCAGCCTGGTTTGGTCCTGGTTCTGGACCCATATGGCTGGATGAGGTGGAGTGTGAGGGGAATGAGACGTCCCTGTGGAGCTGCTCTTCTCCAGGCTGGGGAAAACATGACTGTCAACACAAGCAGGATGTAGGAGTCGTGTGCTCAGGTAAATGGTAAACAATAATTTAACTAATATTTTGAACATTGTGACCTGTTGTTGAGTATCACATGTTAAATGTATCCAAAGATTGTTATATCATATATTTGTTATAAGATGTATACATTGCAAGAATTGCAGTAAATCAAAGACTTGACCTTTACATCTTGTCTATATTTTTTGTTATTGAAACTGTCTCATCATTTGGCAGTGAATTTGATTTATTTTTCAAATATTTATTCTTAAAAGCACTAAAATAATTGTTAATGAAACTGTTAAGGAACTGAAATCGAAATTGTTAAATTCACTAAATTCATTGGTTCCCTCCCCACCCCCATCTAGAGTTTAAAGAGATCAGGTTAACTGAGGGCTGTGAAGGGAATATGGAGGTTTTCTACAATGGATCCTGGGGAAATGTGTGTTACAATAAGATGGACAGAGACACAGCGAGTCTGATCTGTCAAGAGCTGAACTGTGGAAGATCTGGCAGTGAACCCATATATTCAGATGGACTGAAGTCTCATAATTGGCTTGATAAACTTAATTGTCGACGTCATGATTCCACTCTATGGCAGTGTCCATCTTCACCCTGGGGACTGAATGACTGTGATAATGAAGTGGCCAAGATCATATGCTCAGGTAAGGTAAGGCATCACCGCGTTAATGATAATAAAAAATGTTAGATAAGCTTACTCCTCATTTTAAAAAACAACTTGCTAAACATGAAATACTTATCTTCTCATTTTTTGACAGAATATGGGCCACAAGAGAAATATAAAGAAAATAAATTAAGACTGTTATATACTGTTATCAGAACATGTTGAAGTAGATTCACCTCTCCTGTCAGTTTTTACTTTCAATTTCTGTAGTGAATAACTGGGGTTTGAGACTGCTTCACCGGCATAACTGTAGAGTTTGCAGATTGCTTGTATGATATCCACTGGCTCGCCTTTATTGCGACGTGTCATTTTTCTTTATCAACAATTGCAAAATGATGGACAATAATTCACATTTCACTCATGTCATAATAAAGTCAAGTAAATTATTAAATAAATGAGTAAATAAACAAGTAGGCTAAATTAAGCCTACTAATTAATTTTTTTAATTAAATATATTGTCTGTTTTTTTCCCTTCTGTTTTGTCTTTCGCTGATCACATGTCTGTAAATGATTTAAGATGGTCTTTGTGTTTTTATGTGAAATGAAGTAAATAGATTAAAGTTTCTGAAAAACTTAATTAATTATTTGTTAAAATCATTATAGCACCGATAGTTGATGAATTTGAATTTCAAATGTTTTATTAAGCAGTGAGTGAAATTTCATGTTGTCATGCTTTAATTTTAGAGCAGGAGAATCATGAATCTCCTCAGAGTCGTCTGACATGTTCAACTTCACCATCTCCTCACCAGAGACAGTGTTCAAGTATATATGTTTGTTACATTTTTCACATACTACACATATAATAATAATACACAGATATCACTGAAATAGCTGTCATTAAAAATGACACTTATTTCTGTGATAGCCCTAGACTTTGTCTATTCCACAAAAGAAGAATCTGGGTGCAGACCATGTCTTTTTTTTTTCAACATTTAGAAAAGTTGTCTGTGCTCTCTGCCTGTCATTGTTTTTGCATGTTCAGGTTGCTAACAATGATTGTTAACAGCAACATTCTGTTAAACACATCTGTTAAACACTGAATTCATTAAATTCTCAGGGAATTCACTGATGAACTAAAAAATATACACTTTAAAATGTAAGTCTCTTTGGATAAAAATGCCTACCAAATGCATAATGTGAATTCCACATTTAAAACCATAGCTTTAGTTTCAGTGTGTATTTTGCTGTAAATAAGCTGAAGCTGGTCAGTGATGTTGATGTGTGTGATTTAGATCATGTTCCTCTCAGACTGAGAGGAGGGGAGGGCCGGTGCTCTGGGAGGCTGGAGGTGTATCATAACGCTGTGTGGGGCTCAGTCTGTGGTGATCTGTGGGACATCAGCGATGCTCAGGTGGTCTGCAGGCAGCTGGGTTGTGGAGCAGCACTGAGGGCTGATGGGAATTCAGTCTTTGGTGCTGGTGAAGGTGTTGTGTGGCTGAACAGAGTCGAGTGCAGAGGGAATGAGATTCACCTGTGGGACTGTCCTCTCTCCCTGAAGAACCACACTGACTGCTCCCACAAAGAGCACGCTGGACTCACCTGTGCAGGTCACAGAAAACAGAGAAATATTATTTATTTGAGCATTAATATTTTGCTGTTAAGAACTATTGATATTTGGTATTTTAATGTTTGTGTCTATCTGTTTTTACAAGGACAGATTTATCAGTGTTCATTACTCCTGCTGCATCAAAATCAGTCGCTCCTCTACAAACTCTGTCCACCCCTCCAGTGCTTGTGATTGTACTGGGAGCTACAATGCTGCTCTTAGTGCTACTGCTTATACTGATTCAGCAGAACAGAGTGATGAGGAGAGGTAGGAGAGATCCAGAGACTGTCATATTGTGTCTTATTCAGTGTGTGATCAGTCATGTGTTGTGAACTGACAGCAGGTTTGTCTGTCTACATTCACAGCTCTCTCTAAGAGGAGACACAGGAGCACGACTGAGGCCGTTTATGAGGAGATTCATCACAGACACAATAACTTCACTCAGAGGGTGAGGTATGGAAGTTTTAACTATGTTACAATATATGTGTTTAGAAATTCAAAAAAATTTGTCAAGAAAAGGAAAGCCATCAATGGCCAAGCAAACACCTCAGTACGTTGCATTACGAAATTTTGGGACTCCAGTAAAATGAAATTAAATGATAGGAGAATATAGTAATGAAAGTCTCTCCACTGAAAATGTCAGATCGGTGGGACTGTTTGCCTTTCTGGGTTGTTTGTGTAATCACTTAAATCTACAGATGAGTCTATCAGACTCCAAAACAGAAAGCTGTAATGTTTATGTGTGTGTCAGTGAAGCTATCTTGGAGTAATAAGCAGGGATTCAAATTAGACACATTTATGACAACCGGCCAACGTCAACAGACATACTTGTCGGGTTTTAGTCAGATCAGTGTGTCTCCCTGTCAGTGTCTGTTGTCGTTAGTTGTTTGTTTCCACAGACTGAACATGTTCAATCTTTGTTTGTCAGGTCATGGAATGTCTGAGATTTTCCAAAAAAACGTTGACGTAATCTGATGATTGTCGCCATCTGTTGTTGCAATGTGAATTAACCCTGACAGTGCAGTGAGCTGAATGAAAAGGGGCCGTTCACACAGAATGCATTTGTGCTTTCAGTGCAGTAAAATGAATAAAAGAGCTTATGGTCTAAATATTTTTTTAAATTTTATCTTGACACGGCATTGTGAGTAAGCCAGCCTATGAGATCAAAGACAGATTTTGGCCAAGCCTTTAAAGTCAGCAAAGGTTGAACCGAGTGTTGTTAAATGGGACCGTCTAGCGCAATAATTAGGCTCGTTTGAGATGTGTCTTGCCTCGCCTGAAATTTGGCAAGAGTCGGAGGCTGCAGTGAGGGGGAGGAGTGAAAAAAGTTCTGCCAATATGACAGTCTTCTCTTCTCGCAGTGGATCAGACACCTTCAAGATCAAAGGCGGATATCGTGGGATTCACACTCATGCACTCATGCACAATAAACATAATGTAATTTAAAGGGTTAGTTCACGCAAAAATGAAAATTCTGTCATTAATTACTCACTCTCAGAGCTTTCTGACCTCCGATAGACTGCAGCGTAATTACCCATTTCAAGGCCCAGAAAGGTAGCCATCATTAAAATAGTCCATGTGACTACAGTGGTTCAGCCTTAATGTTATGAAGCGACAATAATACTTTTTGTGCACAAAAACAAAAGCACTTTTCTATGTTCAACATTAATATATATATATATATATATTTATTATAGGTCATTTTATTTCTTCTATGCCCTTGGTTGGTTGTATATCATTCTGTCCTTTAAAGTAAACTGGATCCATAGTAGATCCAGGATCCATTTATTGTATGCTTCGTGGCCCAGGGAAACACAAGGCCTCAGAGAATAGAATAGGGTACACAAAAGAAACATAAAAATAAAACAAATAAATTAAATAAAACAGTGAAAAAATTAAAAGATTAATAAAGATCAAAATATGAAAATGTTTTCATATAGAAATTGTACAGCTTATTTTTTAAACATAATATTGTTTTTAGAAGCTGTTAAAAAGCTTATTTCATTTATAAATACTAATTTTAGCTCAAATAATTAATTTTCTTTAGGTTTAGTTGTATAATTAAATAATATTCTTCATAGGAGGAAAAAAAAAAAAAGCATTTTCAAAACACATTTGAAAGCTGGGCGTTATGTGTGAATAGAAATCTGACCAAAAACAAACTGAACGAGGAGAACTCTAAAATAAATGAAAGAATGTTTCAGCATGTAAACCACAAAATATACAGAATATATCACAAATGTACAGAATATAACACAGAGCATTTGGCTGTCGTCAGCATGGATGTAGTTTTTGAGCTTTGGAGTCCAAACCAATCCAGTCGATTTGGTCAATCGCATGTTTAATCAACTTTTAGCTATTCTATAGTAAACTTACAAATTCATACTTCTTGTACCATATTCAAGTGATTTTACTATGACTACACAGAGCAGCAGCAAGCATGTGAGCTTATCATGGCAGCCAGATTCATGGTTCTGTATTGATTTTGCTCTTCTCGAACAAGCTGTTTTTAGTCTATTTTATTTGTATTGTATTTTGTAACAATCTCTTTAAAGTTATTCTCCGTTCTGATATGATGTAACATTTGTTCTGTGACTATAACATATTGAGTGTGACTTAATGTATTACATTGAATATGTATTTCTACCATTAATGGAACATTATGACTTTATTTAGTTGTAAATCTAATAGTCTCAGACAGTCATGAGGGAAAGGAGATCAATGACACAAGCTGTGTTACAAATCACAATGTGAGGTTTTATTTCACATGTGTATCAGAGGGAGATCAGGAGGAATATGATGATGTGAAGAACAGCAGTGAAGATGAGAGAAACCTGTGTAGGTCACATTTTTTACACAGCTATGAATTTTCAATTTAACGTTGCTAACTTTAACTCTATATCAACTTATAACAATGAAAAACGTGAATTTGCTTTTGTGTTTAAAAACAGACTATGATGATGTGGGGGAGAAGCCAAATAAAGAGGGAGGAGCCATATAACTCACTGACCACACCCACTGCCTCTAATCATCAAATCATATTACAGTTACTGGAGATACTATGTGCCTACTAATGCAATGCCTTTGTTGTATGTTATTTCAAATCTTAAAGTTAAATTGCTTTGCAACATTTGGTATCAAGAAATTGTTGTATTTGTATTTCAGTATTTAGCTCATTTTAATATTGATATGCTTTTTACCTAATAAACAAATAAGCAGATTGTATTTTTCATTCATCCTATTTACCACAATTGTTTAAAGAGCATTTAGAGGAAAGCAATTTTTGACAAGTGTTATCTTCCTAAATATAATGACAAAAATAAATAGGTGTAGACTATAGCCTAAAACAACACCTAAATGCAGCCTCATTTATCTACAATAAATGTGATAAAAACAAAAACAGATTGTAAGGATTTATTGCACACATCATGGAAAATGTGTGATACAAAAAAATCACTCACACATTTAAACAGTTACTGTTACAGATACTGTGTGATTGTGCACTTCAACCCTCTTTGGTTTTTCTTTTTTAAACACTTTTCCATTTTCTTTTTATTATTTCTTCAGATCCTCCACCTGCTAAGTTTTGTCTTTCAAGAATTCCTACACAGACAGGCAAAATAGCATACATATAAATCATTTGCCCAGTCATGTAAATGGTGGTGAAAGTGAGTATGTTTGCATGACATAAAGGGCCTTCCTCAATCACATTGTATAGGAGATTCATAAAAAAAAAAAAAAAAGGGAAACCATTTTACTCACACACTCATACACTCTCACACACTTCTATACTGGTAGGCTACATGAGAGCATTTGTTGGCTCTGAATGGGGCAGTGGCAGTAGTGTGGTTAATAGAGATGAATGGAGAATCCAACATCATGTTTAGTTCATCTACCGCTCTCTTTTTCTTTTTCTTCATCTAGTTGTACGCAGAATCATTCCCAGTACTGTAAACAGAATTTCCGGTTCTGGCCTGATTTAACTGCTTGAAAGGATACACAATATCCACAAGAACAAATTTAATTGTTTAATATATACACTGATCAGCCACAACATTAAAACCACCTGCCTAATATTGTGTCCCTTCATGCTGCCAAAACAGCTCTGATGCTTCGAGGCATATAGACTCCACAAGAACTCTGAACGTGTCCATGAATTAGCAGCAGTTTCTTTTAAGTCCTGCAAGGTGTGAGGTGGACCTACATGGATCGTATTTGTTGGTCCAGCACATACTCTAGATGCTCAATCAGATTGAGATCTGGGGAGTTTGAATGCCAAGGCAACACCTTGAACTCTTTGTCATGTTCCTCAAGGGATAGTTCACCCAAAAATTAAAAATGTGTCACCATTTACTCCCCCCTCATGTTGTTCCAAACCTGTATGAGTTTCTATCTTGAATATAAAAGAAGATATTTTAAAGAATGTTGGTAAACAGACAGTTGATAGCACACATTGACTTCCATAGTATTTTTTTCCATCAGCTCATACAGATTTGGAACAACTTGAGGGTAAGTAACGACAACATTTTTGGGTGAACTATCCCTTTAATGTTTTGTGGATGCTTTGTAGTTAAAGGCAGGTATAAATGGATGTTCTGTTGTTCTTGGGGGAGGTTTTTTCCAAGAAGTTTTATACTTGGCCCCTTTCTTTTACATTTCATTGGAATGTTTTGATTTCAGGCGTTTTAATAAACACTTACCTTTAGATGCAATTATTATTTAAAACTTAATGAAAATACAAGAAATATCACTCTGACTAAAGTATGTACAAACCTGATTCCAAAAAAGTTGGGACACTGTACAAATTGTGAATAAAAAGGAATGCAATGATGTGCAAGTTTCAAATTTCAATATTTTATTCAGAATACAACATAGATGACATATCAAATGTTTAAACTGAGAAAATGTATCATTTTAAAGGAAAAATAAGTTGATTTTAAATTTCATGGCATCAACACATCTCAAAAAAGTTGGGAAAAGGCCATGTTTACCACTGTGTGGCATCCCCTCTTCTTTTTATAACAGTCTGCAAACGTCTGGGGACTGAGGAGTTGCTCAAGTTTAGGAATAGGAATGTTGTCCCATTCTTGTCTAATACAGGGTTCTAGTTGCTCGACGGTCTTAGGTCTTCTTTGTCGCATCTTTCTCTTTATGATGCGCCAAATGTTTTCTATGGGTGAAAGATCTGGACTGCAGGCTGGCCATTTCAGTACCCGGATCCTTCTTCTACGCAGCCATGATGTTGTAATGGATGCAGTATGTGGTCTGGAATTGACCAGTCATGCTGGAAAATGCAAGGTCTTCCCTGAAAGAGACGACGTCTGGATGGGAGCATATGTTGTTCTAGAACTTGGATATACATTTCAGCATTGATGGTGCCTTTCCAGATGTGTAAGCTGCCCATGCCACACGCACTCATGCAACCCCACACCATCAGAGATGCAGGCTTCTGAACTGATTGCTGATAACAACTTGGGTTGTCCTTGTCCTTTTTAGTCCGGATGACATGGCATCCCAGTTTTCCAAAAAGAACTTCAAATTTTGATTCGTCTGACCACAGAACAGTTTTCCACTTTGCCACAGTCCATTTTAAATGAGCCTTGGCCCAGAGAAAGTGCCTGCGCTTCTGGATCATGTTTAGATATGGCTTCTTTTTTGACCTATAGAGTTTTAGCCGGCAATGGCGAATGGCACGGTGGATTGTGGATATACATTTGGATATACGGTGGAACAGAGTCGAGTGCAGAGGGAATGAGATTCACCTGTGGGACTGTCCTCTCTCCCTGAAGAAACACACTGACTGCTCCCACAAAGAGCACGCTGAACTCACCTGTGCAGGTCACAGCAAAACATTAAGGAATGTTAAATCAATTATTTGCTTTGATTTTGAATGTGTTTGTGTTTTTTTTTTCAACAGATTTGTCAGTGTCCACTACTCCTGCTACAACATCAGCTTCTCCTCCAGTTTCTCAGACAGTGAGCTCAACATCAGTCACTCGTCCACAAACTCCTCCAGCAGCGTCTCTCTCTGTGCTTGTGATTGTACTGGGAGTTGTGCTCTTACTGCTCTTAGTGCCACTGCTTATACTGATTCAGCAGAACAGAGTGATGAGGAGAGGTAGGAGAGATCCAGAGACTGTCATGTTGTGTCTTATTCAGTGTGTGATCAGTCATGTGTTGTGAACTGACAGCAGGTTTGTCTGTCTACACTCACAGCTCTCTCTAAGAGGAGACACAGGAGCACGACTGAGGCCGTTTATGAGGAGATTCATCACAGACACAATCACTTCACTCAGAGGGGTGAGACATGTGAATCTTATTTAATATGATTAATTAATAAGAGAGTCTGTCAGACACTTGATGTTCATCTATTATTAGTCCTGTTAAACCTCCTGCAGAAAACCACAGAGCTGCAGGTGCATGTGTGTGTGTGTGTGTGTGTGTGTGTGTGTGTGTGTTTATCTCTTCCTGTGTATATTTCTGGAAGGCAGTGAGGAATGGGTTCATGTGAGGATACATGTGTGTTTGCTAATAGGCCTCTGAAACATGAGATTTCTGCCTCTAATGCTTTTAAAATATAAATAATTAATATTTGTGTTGTCAGTAACAAAATGCTTTATGATCCAAAGGAAATGAGGATTCAGTCTGTTTGTAATGATGAACATGTTTCTGACTGTTCTGCTTCTTTAACAGAGAGTCTCATCTCTGAAGAACTGCATTCTGGGTATGAAGATGCTGATGAGCTTCTCTCAGGTCAGAGAGCTGAAGTATATTTAAAACAACACCTAAACTCAATAATTTGCAATTTACAAACTCTAAAAAATGTATCAAATGTATTTCACATATTTACCACTAAATGAAATATGTGCCAATAATTCAGTTGTTCACAATACTAAAACTTTTCTCTTATTAGAAAGAGTTCAAGACTGTTTATGATGATGTCACCAATGGCAGTGGCCTGAAAGGTCAGTAATTGATCACATGATTCATTACCAGATTATTTAAAAAGCTGAATGGTCTCAAGATTTTAAATTTTGTTTCCCAATATATTAAAAACACTCAAAATAACATGTTTTGATGCAGAAGAGATGATGAAGGAAATCACACCGGGATACTATGATGATGTCATCACTGATGGACTGAAACCAGATCGTGAGACAGGTGTCGCTCTGTTATTAAATAATAGGATATGAAGTATTTAAAATATATAAAATCTGTGTATATATTAAAAATATGAGTATTTATATTTTGTATGGGTGTTATATTAAAGGAATTTCTTATAAAATTGTTATTAAAACGTTTATCAAAAAAGATAGTTTACAAAGTTGAGGATTTTGTAAGGTTGTATTATTAATATCTACATCTGAGAATTTGGTTAAAGTTATTGTGCCATTATTGTTACCGTTTGGCTGTGTGGCAAGGGACAAGGACGACGGAGAATACGTAGAGTAGCATTTAATGACAAAACTAGCAGGTATACACAAAGCACATCAACATTAACGAGAACGGACAAGGAGTGGAGGAAAACACAGGGTATATACACGTGGCAAACAAAGGGAACTTAACAAGGTAATTGACTAGACACCGGTGAAAGCAATGACTGATAAAACAGAATGGCGAAAACTGGGTCAAACTAACGAAACATAACGGTGAACATGTAACAATTATGCCATTGCCTTAATTACTGTAAATTATTTTACATAAAACATTTAAAAAAATTAGGGTATGTGTAGGAAAGAGATAAGCGACATCAGTGACACAAGCTGTATTAAAATCACAATATGAGGTTTTATTTCACATGTGTATCAGAGGGAGATCAGGAGGAGTATGATGATGTGAAGAACAGCAGTGAAGATGAGAGAAACCTGTTGGGTCGGTTATTGTCACATTTTTACATAACTATCTACTTTATTCATTATGTTGCTCATTTTTTTAAACTAAATCTTGATGCATTTATTACATTGAAACTGAATTTACTTTTGTTTTTAAAAACAGACTATGATGATGTGGGGGAGGAGTCATATGACTCACTGACCACACCCACTGCCTCTAATCATCAAATCACATTACAGTTACTGGAGATACTGTTTATGTCGCTATTAAAGATTCAGTGCCTTATGTTTTTATGTTATTTTAAATATTTGTAAATGAAAGGTTACATGCTGTGCATAATTTTAGTATTTGAGCTATTTTTAATTTTGATAACATGCTTTTCATCTAATAAAAAAACTAACATTCATTCGTCATGTCACAAAAATATTTTCCAGAAGAGCGGTTAGAGGAAAGGAGAAAATTATGCAAAATACTATAAATGTTAAATGATGAAAATAGATTTGCCACTTAATAGATGTAAGTTTTCGTGTTTTCCATAAACTTACTACCAGCATTAGTTCTTGTGTATGTCAGCTTGAATTAACTTAAATAGAGCACAATTTAATATTTCATTTACAAGAATGTAATGTTTCTGGGAAAGACAAAGGTATGAAAAGGTGTAGACATCTATGAGAAGAAAGAAACATTTACCCAAACTGCAGTTTATTGTGTGATGTTCATTTGACTTTAAAATGCTTTAAACAACTTGAAACAGTTTAAGTCTGAATTATTTGCTCTGATCTTGAATCTTCTGCAGCAATAGCTCCATCTGCAGGTTGACGAATAAAATGGGGAGAATAAAATGTGAATAAAATGTCTAATCACAAATAAAATGTTAATCACAAATCTACATTTGTGAATAAAATTTTGCTAACAAAAGTAAAGTATTAATATGCTCTGTATTATCTGGAGATGAGTTACAAAATTTACATAATATAATTTCAAAATTAAATGTAACCCTTAGAAACTCTCCAGAAGGGTATGTTACGTGTGGTGGTTGCAGAGAAGAGGTGTATCACGGATTTCTACAAAATAAGGGTATTTAATGAACGAAGGAGGAACACAACCAGAACACATACAAAATAACATCAAGGACAGACCAGGACTGCAGCGAGTGAGTCCATTATAAAGGGAGTGAAGATGATCAAGTCCAGGTGCAGGCGATCGGTGATGATGGGGAGATGACGAGGAAGTGAGCGCAGGTGTGGAAACACGAAGGATTATGGGTAATGTCCGGGAACGAAGGGAACGGTGACAGGGTAAATATATAAGATTTTAAAGTGAGTTTGTTTAATTTTGGGATGAACTGGAAATTTTAAATATGCGGTTCTAATATGTTTAAAAAGTTGTTTGTCAATAAAAATATCCAAATTATTTCTTGCAGACTTGTAAGGAAACATGACATTGTTGAGTATTTGTCTAATATAAACGTTTGTACATTTCTTACTTTTAAACTAAGCTGGCCCAAGGTATAGTGATGGTAAAATTGGTGTAAATTGACTATATGATAAATAACCATTCATAACAATTTTAAGTCCAGAGGGAATGGCTGAAATTACTGTGAAAACTGTTTTGGATGGCATGCGAAACCATGTTTAATAGTAAAAGCATTGTAATCTAGCACCTTTCCATCATCATCAAAGAGATCCTTTATAAACCAAACATTTCTACAAAACCAATCTTCATAAAAGAGTGATTTATTTCTATGTAGAATATACTTATTATTCCATATTAAGGAATTATGTGGTGTAAAGTTATGGGTGTGTGCTAGTTTCCAATATCTCAAAGCTTGTTGATGAAATGCAGATAATTTAATTGGAAGTTTAGAAATATCCAAGTCATATTTAAGTGAGAATTCAATGCCACCAAGTTTCTTAAATAATGATGCTGGAATTTTAAACCAGAAAAACTCAGAATTGTATAAAAATGCTTGCAACCATTTTAACTTGAACATGCCATTCATCTGTTCAAAATCAATTATGTTTAAACCACCCAGGTCATAGGGTTTGACTATATCATTTTTCTTAATAATATAAGTCTTATTCTTCCAAATAAAATTATACAAGGAACGACTGATTAATTTAGAAACATGAAGAAGGGGCTAAAGCAATTGTTGGGTAGATGATCCTTGACAGAAACTTTAGACAACAATACTCTACCAGAAATAGAAAGGTCTCTTTGTAACCAATTGTTTAAAATTGTTTTGGCCTTTTTTAATTTTCTCAAAATAATTAAGTTCCATGCATCTCTCGTAATGTTAATACCTAAATACTTTTTGAACAGGAACGTTATTGTTACGGCTTGGTTTGCTGAAGGGATGAGGCATGCACGGATTTCCACAGAATAGGATATTTAATAGATGAAAGAGAACAGAATAACCAAAAGCACGTATAGTATAACAATAATACAACAATAAGAACAGACCAGGAGTGAGTCCATTATAAAGGGTGTCCAGATGATGAGGTCCAGGTGCAGGTGATGAGTGCTGATGGGGAGATGACGAGGAAGTGAGTGCAGGTGTGGAAAGGAGGATCATGGGAAATGGAGTCCGGGAACGCAGGGAACTGTGACAGTTATATAATGATGCGTGATCACAATTATGAATGGGCATAAGCTCACATTTGGACATATTTAAATGGAGACCTGACGCTTTAGGAAAAAAAAAAAATCAAAGAAATAGAAAGAAATTTGGTGGTAAAAAAGTTGCAATAATAAACAAAAGAGAGGAGAGGGGGCACCCCTGTCTTATACCACGGCCGATCATAAACCTTTTAGATGTACCAAACGGAAGAGATATTGAACTATTTATATTCTTGTAAATCATCTTTATAATATTTATAAATCTGTCTTCGAAACCAAAAGACTGGAGAGCATGAAATAAAAAGGAGTGCTCTAACATATCAAAAGCTTTTTTGAAGTCTAAAAATAAAATAAAACCACCATCTTCTATTCCAACAAATCCATAATGAATCTTATATTATTATGAATGGAGCGACCCGCCAAGAAACCTGATTGAGATTCGTTAATAACCTTATTTATACCTTTTTTAAGTCTGTTGGCAAAAATGTGTGCAAAAATGTTATGTTAATCAGTATTTAACAAGGTTATCGGACACAAATATCTAAAGTCTTTATCGGGTTTAGGTATTGGTGTAATCAGCCCTTGTCTCTGTGTAGAGCTTAAAGTGTCTTCTTCAATAGATTGTAAAAAAGCTTTAAACAATAATAAATCCTTCCAAAATCTATAAAAGTTTGAATTTAGCCCATCATTTAATTTGATGTTTTTCACAGCTAAATCTAATTCCTCTATCTGCAAATCTTCATCACAAAGTTTTTTTTAATTCACCATCAATATGAGCAACAGACTGTTGTATTCTTTCAAAAAGCAAATTACAGTCTGCTTGAGAAAAATTGGAAAACCAGGGTCAGAAGTTTCTGCATTGTCAATTATCAATGACAATATAGCATTTTTGGCTTGCCTTCTTTTTTCAAATCTGTAGAAATATGTAGTGAGTCATTCTACGAAACGGGTGCCATTTCCACTTTGCATCTTAAGAACAAACTTTATTTTAAACAAACCTACAACTTGAAGACATAGTAGTAAAACAAGAAATATATTTTTAAAATCTAATGTTTTCGTAATAGTAAAATGTCCCTTTTTTGGAAACCATCAATAGAAAGTCTGTAATTTAATTTAATTTTTTTTTTTTTTTTTTTTTTTTAGATTTTTAATCTTGAAATATGAATTTGACGTTTCAGTGGCCTCATTGTTTGTAATGAAAAAATGAATTCGCTTAAAAAATACAAATAAAGTTACATTTATCTGATTAATCCACACAACAAGAACATAATTCAACATTAATTTATGTAATATTTCATTTTCTTTCCATAAACTTTTAACAAAATGACCCTGTGACGGGGTGGTAACTGATGTGACGGGGTGGTATGGACAAAGCGTTTCTCTATAAGATCTGCTGGTTTTAAAGTTTAAAAACTGGGGAAGGGGAGACATTCAAATTGAGTAAAAAGTGTTTGAGTAATATAGTGAGTGAGTGAATGAGTGAGTGAACGAACCTAACAGTGTTGCCAAATCTGCGGTTTTCCCGCGCAAATGGGCCAGGCTACTTTTACACTGTTGCCGCAGGCTGTTTTTCATGTCCACTGGTTGAAGCGAGCCCGAATAACATGATATTTAGTCCTTGGAATGCACATTTTACCAAAGGCAAAAAAAAAAAAACACGCCCCCCTCTTCACTTAAAACCTCTTTACTACAATGTTTATTTAGCTATTTGATGAATAAGAGTACATTCATCCTGCCTTTTAACCTTTGCTAATATTTTACTATAGTTAATGGAAAGTTCTCTAATTTTAAATTTAAGGTATTCCCATCTATTTACATGAGAGGAAAATGTTGCATCCTTTGTAATTTTCTGAATTAACTCTTTTATCTTATTACAAAAATCTTCATTAAACAGTAAATCCGCATTAAATTTCCAAAAATCAACTATTGGTTCAAATGAGATGTTAATACTGCAGTGGTCTGTAAGTGGAGCGGCCAAAATAGAACATTTGTCAATTCACGTCATTCACATGTTATCATCACTGCTGACGTCATCAGTAAGCAGACCTGTCACTCTGATGTCACACCAGCACAACGTCAAGAGGGAACAGGAAGAGGTTTCTGTGCTGAAATTTCCTGTTTGATCACAGGATGAACTAAGGTTTGGATGAGGAAGAATCAAGTATTTAATATTTTTATTTAAAATCAACTTTTACATGATTGGCAGACAGTTAAAGATAAGATAGACTGATAAATAAGAGTTGAATGCCAGAGCTCTGTGTAATTTGTGACATTTAATTAAATACATGATGAAATACTGAAGTCTCAAACTAAACTTACACTTCTCACAGCCTAGAGATAAATTGTTATAATTAAAATACAGAATTACCTGAACAATAAAACATTTTACTCTTCCAGGTCTATTCCTACAACAACAACAACAACAACAACAAAAATAAATAAATAAATAAATAAATAAAGTTGGTATAAAGGTGTTTAATTAAATCCAGTAAAGGAGTGAGTTTGTGAAGAGCGACCGTTACTCTGCTGACCGTTTAAATGCTCTGCTGAGAGAGCGCGCGAGCAGAGTGCGCGTTCACGGAGGAGGAGGAACTTGTTCATCTCGCAGTCAGAACATGATGTTTCTATGGTGACAGACGCTGCGCATCCTCGATTCTTACAACACATCTTAAAATGTGTGTTTCTTTTTCTGTTTATTGGTGAAACTTTTTTATGCTGAAAATATATTTTACTATTACGAGGAACAAACCTGCACCTGTATTGAGTTTTTTGTTGTTGTTGTTGTTGTTGTTTTGTTAATACTAAATGTTTCGATTTTTCTTATAATAGAATAAAGCATCAAACTCAAAAGCCAACTATTCAGGATTACGGGTCAAATTTAAAGTTTGTCAGTGAAAAACCTGATATTAAAATCACTCTTGCTAAAGATTACATTCTGTCCCTCTGTGCATAGATTATAGGCTGTTACAACAGAAGATAAAGTGTGTAATTAATGTGCAGTGAAAATGAGCTCTACATGAAACAAGTTACTAATAAATGTTGCTATAAGAGAAGAAAAACCATTGATTTCTGTCCTGAAACATGTTCACAGCTCCTTCATGCTCAACACAGGGACAAGACCCTTGTAGTCTTCAATAAGAGGTGTTTTGCTGCCATCTGCTGGACAAATACAGCATTGCAGCGTTAAACATGTTTATTGCTGTTATTTATTATTCTCTAAGGTTTATTTATTTATGTAGATAATATTTAATTTATTTAATAAGCAAACATCTGAATTGTAGTTTATACTATGGTGTAATCAAATTTTATTTTTAGAATAAAAGAACAAAGCAGTAAAATTCATGTATAGCATAATTTATCCAGAAACAATAAGATTAAAATGTTACATTTTTTAAAAGATAATTCATGAAAATAGTTCTACTTCTACTAAGTTTTCTTCTAAGTTACAAGTGTTTGAAGTGATCAGACTTACAGAAATCAGTCATCAGTGTTGTATGTTGTGTGTGCAGATACAGGCTTTGATGCTGAATATAACCTGCAGTGTTTCTCTATTAATGTCTTTAAGTTTAGTGTGACTTTATCTCCACGCTGACATATGACTGACACGAGTCTGTCCTCAGTGAAGTGTCTCTTCACGCTGGAGGAGGAGTCCCGCTCATCAGCGCTCACACTTTATTGATATATATGGAGAAAATAAAAATGCTGCTTTCTGATTTGTCAGTGATTGTGTTTGATGATTTCCTCTGTTGTGTCTAATAAGGTAACAGTGAGTGTCATTGGCAGCTGTGAGAGTCTCTCTCTCTTTAGGGGACTGACAGGAGCCAGTTTCTTCAGTGTGTTTGAGGGAGAAGAAGGAGAAACAGAGTCAAACAAACAGTGTGATGAGCAGAAGAAGATGGAGGGATGTCTGACACTCGTTTTATTCTCCTCTATAGTCACTTTAACAACATCTGGTAAGTACAAAATAACTGAAAAGGGGAAAAGATACATGTTGAATGAGCAGTTTATCTATGATGGCCTCATATCACTAGAAACTGAATACAGGCCTGTGTATAAATTGAGATCTTGTGACACTAGATCACTAATTATCCAATATGAATTTTTTTTTACATTTATCTGAGCTTTTATAGGCAGCCAATTTAATGATGCCAATATGATTTTTAATATCTTCTTATCCAGCTTCAGTTTTCCAGCTTGAAAAACCTATAAATAGCCTATTTGTGTGTGATAACTTCTTTCTATATGAATATTCCTTAACTTTATATTATTCTGCAGATGCTTATAAGCTGTTCTACTACTGTTGTGGTCTTTCTCTTTCATGTACAGATTTGGAGACTGTTAGGTTAGTTGGTGGTAACAGTCCCTGCAGTGGGAGAGTGGAGGTTCTTCATGCTGGTCAGTGGGGAACAGTGTGTCGTGATGAATGGGATATGACTGATGCTGCAGTGGTGTGTAGAGAGCTGGGATGTGGAGAGGCTCTAGAGGCTGTGAGTAATGCTCAATTTGGACCAGGATCAGGACCAATCTGGATGGATGATGTGGGCTGTACTGGATCAGAGACAACACTGAAGAACTGTACATCAAGAGGATGGGGTGTTAGTAACTGTGGTCATCATGAAGATGCTGGAGTCAGATGCTCAGGTGAGCTGCTCTATACATCACGTTGTTAATGCATCACTGATCTGACTTTCATCCATAAACATACATGCAATTAAAAATATTTTTGTGTTATTTGTTGTCACAGCAATTAATAAGCAATTAATTGATAATTAGCATATTTTATTGTCTACACAACTGACTTTCATCCATTAAAAAAACATTATTAATTAAAGGACTTAATGTTGTTTTATGTCCACATCATAATCATAGTGACAGATGGTTTTCTCTGTTTTGCAAATATTATCAGAAACCATAAATTATGGAAGGTCAAGACTTGTTGATGGGATTCACCGGTGCTCTGGGAGAGTGGAGATGCTTCTTGTAGGCGGCTGGGGTTCAGTGTGTGCTGCTGCCTTTGACCAGCAGGATGCAGAGGTTGTGTGTAGAGAGCTGGACTGTGGGGCTCCTGTACAGGTGCTGGGAGAAGCTGCTTTTGGCAAAGGAGATGGTCAGATTGGATCAAAAGAGATTCAGTGCAGAGGAGATGAATCACACATTCGACGCTGTAAATCATCATCTTCACATAATGTAAACTGCACCCATGACAACGACGTGGGACTGATTTGTTCTGGTAAGATCTGGTCAATGTTCAGCCTCTCTATAAATAAATCTAAATGTTAAACTAAAATGTGATTATGTAATCAGTTTCTTCTTGGTTTGATCATTTTCAGTAAGCTATGTTTTTTTTTGTCCAGGTTACACTGACCTCAGACTGGTCAATGGTCCTGACATCTGTTCTGGTCGAGTTGAGCGTCAGTACTTCAGTAAATGGGGCACAGTGTGTGATGCATGCTGGGATATGAGAGCTGCCAGTGTCCTCTGTAGACAGCTGAATTGTGGGATTGCTGTGTCTGTTGTGGGATCAGACTGGTTTGGAGAGGGAAGTGATGAAATCTGGGCTGATGTGTTTGATTGTGACGGGAATGAAACAAAACTCTCAGAATGTTCCATCTCTTCATGGAGTCGAGCTGAATGTTCTCATAGTCGAGATGTTGGAGTCATCTGCTCTGGTGAGGGGATTTTATTGAAAAAAAGAAAGAAAAAAAAGAGTTCAATACATAAATTACCCTGCAATATCCTTATAAAATGCTACATCTTTCACTCAGATTCCTCTCTGGCTGTTCATGATGGTCTGGTGCGGTTGTCTGGAGAGAGACAGTGTGAGGGGGAGGTGGAAGTTTCCATCCATCAGGTCTGGAGGAGAGTTCTGCTGGACTCCTGGAGTCTCACTGAATCCTCTGTGGTCTGCAGACAGCTGGGCTGTGGCTCTGTGCTGAACTTCTCCGGCTCCTCTTCATCCAGTCCTGAACACAGTCATGAGTGTGTGACGGGCTTCCAGTGCTCTGGGAGTGAAGCTCATCTGTGGAACTGCAGCTCTCCACAAACTCTCAACTGCAGCTCTGAACAACAGCTGTCAATCACCTGCCTTGGTGAGAAGAGCAACATCTGGGCAGATTCTTCAGTTGTTAGTGATCACTAATGTGTTTTTCTTTCTCTGAATATCAGGTCACGGGTCCATTAGGCTGGTGGGTTCTGGGGGAGACTGTGCAGGGAGGCTGGAGGTTTTTCACAGGGGCTCATGGGGGACAGTGTGTGATGACTCCTGGGATATTAAAGATGCCCATGTGGTGTGCAGACATCTGCAGTGTGGAGTGGCCCTCAGTAACCAGCAGGTACCAGCCTGGTTTGGTCTTGGTTCTGGACCCATATGGCTGGATGAGGTGGAGTGTGAGGGGAATGAGACGTCCCTGTGGAGCTGCTCTTCTCCAGGCTGGGGAAAACATGACTGTCAACACAAGGAGGATGTAGGAGTCGTGTGCTCAGGTAAATGATAAAGTAATATAAATGATTTTCAAAGATACATTTAATTGTTTTTCACAAAATATCCTATGTAAATGATAATGTACAGCTGGTCATTTTTACAAAATAAACTCCAGGATGATCAGGAGCTGATGGGTTTTGTATCATCTTAAAGGAGTTTATTTTTCGACAATGACTACATGACTGCAATGTCAGTCTGATATACAGCGTTGCTATGGATGATGATAAGTTTTTGACCAAGCAGAATCGAGTAGAATATTTTGTATAATATATCATGAACCTTATGTAAATATACACTGTGTACTTGCTATCAGTGCTTGCAGCATGCATTACACTTGTATTATCCGGTTATTTAAGGTGATATTTTTGGTTTAGCAAAACCTGAAATCCAGTGGTTTTAATACACAACCTTTTTCATATTTTTTGTATATGTAGCATTTTTGTTCAATACATTATTTTTTTTTTTTTTTTTTTTACAATTCTCATCAATAATTTATTTAGTTGAAGTTGATTCTCATCCTTGTCTTTCTAGAGTTTAAAGAGATCAGGTTAACTGAGGGCTGTGAAGGGAATGTGGAGGTTTTCTACAATGGATTCTGGGGTAATGTGTGCTGGAACCAGATGGAAACAGACACAGCGAGTCTGATCTGTCAAGAGCTGAACTGTGGAAGATCTGGTGTTTTGTCTGATTCTACAACAAGACTGGAATCAGCTCCTAACTGGTTGGATAAAGTAACATGTCGACCACATGATTCAAATCTGTGGCAGTGTCCATCCTTACCGTGGGGGCAGAACTACTGTGGTGAAGATGAAGTGGCCAAAATCACTTGTTCAAGTGAGATGATATTTAAATGGTTTCTTTAAAAACAATGTTTATAATGTGGTGAGTAAATTCTTTCTAAAAAAACGAAACTGAGCTGATGGAAAGAGCCTAAAATTTATGAGATTTAAATTGTTTTCACATTGATGATGTTTCACTGAGAGATGTTGTCGGAATAAGATTCAGAAAGAGCTTTATTGCCAAGTGTACTTGCACACAGGAGTTTACCTTGGTATTGAAGCTTCCAGTACACACATATAAATATAACAAGACACTTCATAACATTTAAGAATAAATAATAAAAAATAGTGTAAAGACACAGATAGGTTTAGTCAAAATAAACATTTACAGATAATGAACATATTTACAGTATTGTGAATAATAATATGAATAAATAGAACTAAATGAATTTACAAAGATATTGCAATAAACATTTCAAGAGAGAAACAGACTGTGGGAAGAAACTGTTCTAGTGATCTGAGGTGCCATCAGGACTAATGACTCTTGTATCCTAATGTTCAATTCAATTCATTTTTAATCTCAGTGAATGAAAATCCTGAATCTCCTCAGAGTCTTCTGACATGTTCAAACTCATCATCTCATCACCAGAAACAGTGTTCAGGTAAGTTTTTCTGACAATACATTTTTATTATAAGCCTGTATTTTCCTAATAAATTATTAATATATGTGCATTTAAACAAGAATTTATTTGCATTTAAAATTGTAATCAAATTCATAAATGTAATTATACATTTAAAGCCATCTTTGTTCAGTTTCAGTATGATTTGTTGTAAATGAGCTGAAGCTGGTCAGTGATGTTGATGTGTGTGATTTAGATCATGTTCCTCTCAGACTGAGAGGAGGGGAGGGCCGGTGCTCTGGGAGGCTGGAGGTGTATCATAACGCTGTGTGGGGCTCAGTCTGTGGTGATCTGTGGGACATCAGCGATGCTCAGGTGGTCTGCAGGCAGCTGGGTTGTGGAGCAGCACTGAGGGCTGATGGGAATTCAGTCTTTGGTGCTGGTGAAGGTGTTGTGTGGCTGAACAGAGTCGAGTGCAGAGGGAATGAGATTCACCTGTGGGACTGTCCTCTCTCCCTGAAGAACCACACTGACTGCTCCCACAAAGAGCACGCTGGACTCACCTGTGCAGGTCACAGCAAAACACTGATAAATATTAGTCATTTTTACATCATTTTAGTGCTAGTAATATTTGTGTCTTTGCCTTATTTTGAATGTGTTTATGTCTGTTTTGACAGATTTGTCAGTGTCCACTACTCCTGCCACAACAGCATCAGCTTCTCCTCCAGTTTCTCAGACAGTGAGCTCAACATCAGTCACTCGTCCACAAACTCCTCCAGCAGCGTCTCTCTCTGTGCTTGTGATTGTACTGGGAGTTGTGCTCTTACTGCTCTTAGTGCCACTGCTTATACTGATTCAGCAGAACAGAGTGATGAGGAGAGGTAGGAGAGATCCAGAGACTGTCATATTGTGTCTTATTCAGTGTGTGATCAGTCATGTGTTGTGAACTGACAGCAGGTTTGTCTGTCTACACTCACAGCTCTCTCTAAGAGGAGACACAGGAGCACGACTGAGGCCGTTTATGAGGAGATTCATCACAGACACAATCACTTCACTCAGAGGGGTGAGACATGAGCCTTGAATCTTATTTAATATGATTAATTAATAAGAGAGTCTGTCAGACACTTGATGTTCATCTATTATTAGTCCTGTTAAACCTCCTGCAGAAAACCACAGAGCTGCAGGTGCATGTGTGTGTGTGTGTGTGTGTGTGTGTGTGTGTGTGTGTGTGTGTGTGTGTGTGTGTGTGTGTGTTTGTCTCTTCCTGTGTGTATTTTAGGATTAATAGGTTCTTATGTTTGTACATGTAGGTGCAGGTGTGTGTGTGTGTGTGTTTGTCTCTTCCTGTGTGTATTTCTGGAAGGCAGTGAGGAATGGGTTCATGTGAGGATACATGTGTGTTTGCTAATAGGCCTCTAAAACATGAGATTTCTGCCTCTAATGCTTTTAAAATGTAAGTAATTAATATTTGTGTTGTCAGTAACAAAATGCTTTATGATTCAAAAGAAATGAGGATTCAGTCTGTTTGTAATGATGAACATGTTTCTGACTGTTCTGCTCCTTTAACAGAGAGTCTCATCTCTGAAGAACTGCATTCTGGGTATGAAGATGCTGACAAGCTTCTCTCAGGTTAGAGAGCTGAAGTATATTCAAAACAACACCTAATCTCAATAATTTGATTTACAAACTCTAAAAAATGTATCAAATGTATTTCATATATTTTACTATTAAATGAAATATGTGCCAATAATTCAATTGTTCACAATACTAAAACTTTTGTCTTATTAGAAAAAGAGTTCAAGACTGTATATTATGATGATGTCACCAATGGCAGTGGCCTGAAAGGTCAGTAATTGATCACATGATTCATTACCAGATGATTAAAAAGGCTGAATGGTCTCAAGAACTGCAAAAGCATATTTTAAATTTTGCTTCCCAAAATATTAAAAACACTCAAAATAACATGTTTTGATGCAGAAGAGATGATGAAGGAAATCACACCGGGATACTATGATGATGTCATCACTGATGGACTGAAACCAGATCGTGAGACAGGTGTCGCTCTGTTATTCTATAATAGGATATGAAATATTTAAAATATATAAAATCTGTGTACATATATTAAAAATATATGAGTATATTTATATTTTGTATGGGTGTCTCATGTTTAATTTGTAGAAGACACACCGGAGAGTTATGATGATGTCATGACGAGTGGACAGAACTTTAATATTAAAAAAGGTGTTTTTACTTTTTATTATTTTTTTGTTTGTGAATGTTTAACATAATACCTCTGAATGAAATGATGTATCATTTGTTCTGTTTATATCTTCATGTTTATGTAGTGGACACACTGGAGCATTATGATGATGTCATCATTAATGGACAGAACATTCAAGGTGTAACAGGTGAGTCACACAGAACTGTATTTTATTATCCACTAATATTGAACATGTTTCTACCATTAATGAATCATCATGACTTCATCAGGAGTAAATCTAATAGTCTGACCCTGCGCTCCATTCGGAAGGGCTCATTCCTATGCCCTAATCCCTTCAAAGGGTTTACCCCCCAGGAGGGAGAGCTTCGAAGGCATGAAGGGTGTAGGGGTCAAAAAATAAATTTTTTTTGGAACGCACTTCAGCGTCATCTTAACGAGAAAATCAAGGAGGTGCCTTCGTCTATTCCCCCCTGGTTTACTCTTTGTATTAAATACGCATTCATTTACTGTAGTAACATTATAAGCTACTGCTGGTCTTTTACATTAAATATAATGTATATTGTGTCTATGAATTTGAAACATTTGAATGAACTGATAAAGGAAGCTGTAAAGTATTTTGTCATGTTGTACAATTACATGTTGACCATAATAATGCACCAAATCTAACTCGTATAAATATTACAGTAGTAGCTATAGAAAAATACTATACATACATTTATAGGTAAAATCGAACTCCGAGCCTCCACCCATTCTGTGACGTCAAACAACTTCCCTGTGCAAAGGATCACGGGGGCCCGAAGTGTCCATCAGTTGTCCCCCTCAAAATCCTTCATTCCGAAGGGCCCTTTGAAGTGACCAGTTTTGAGCACTTCGGTTTGGAACGACCCTTCAATGTGGCGGCCATGATTGTTTTCACGATATATCCCGTTTGGAACACACCGTCAGACAGTCATGAGGAGAAAGAGATCAATGACATCATCAATGACACAATTAAAATCATTAAATGTATTAAAATTACAATGTGAGGTTTTATTTCACATGTGTATCAGAGGGAGATCAGGAGGAGTATGATGATGTGAAGAACAGCAATGAAGATGAGAGAAACCTGTTGGGTCGGTTATTGTATCTATTTTTATTTATGATGTTGCTCTTTTAAACTAAATCTTGATACATTTATAACAATGAAACTATGAATTTGCTTTTGTTTTTAAAAACAGACTATGATGATGTGGGGGAGGAGTCAAATAAAGAGGGAGGGGCCATGTGACTCACTGACCACACCCACTGCCTCTGATCATCAAATCATATTACAGTTACTGGAGATACTGGGAGTTTCTTATGTTGCTACTAATGCATCAATGCCTTATGTTTTTATGTTATTTCAATTCTTTTTGTATGAAATGTGACATGCTTTACAAAATGTGCTAACAAAAAATAATCAGTTTTCAGTAGTTGATATCAATGCATACTCAAAAGCTGTTTTTTTTTTCAATCAATAAATGAATTTTCATTAACTTCATGAATTGATTAAATTTTTAAAAAGCATTCGGAGGAAAGTGGACAAAAGAAAATGTGAAAAAAAAATATTCTTAGGCGATTTTAGGCAGTATCTAATAATGACAAAATTTAAAATAAATGTAGTGCAACAATTCCCAATGCAATTTTAAACTTTAGTGATAACAACAAAAAGGTTTGCAAAGATAATTGTATGCATAATTTTGTTCATAAAAAAATCACACACATTTAAACACCTGCACAGTTTATTGTGTGATGGTCCAGTTTATATTTAAAACACATAAAATAACTTTTTTTTAAGTTTTATTCTGTAGTTGATACTGAATTATTTGCACTGGAATATTTTGCATTAGCTCCATCTGCAGGTTCAGGTTGGACTGATTATTCTTGGTTTTCCTTTTCAACAACTTTTCAACTATCAAGAATTCCTACACAGACTATAATAAAACATGCATCAAACATTTGCCAAAGAATTTAAAGGGTGCTGAATATGTTTACATGACATTAGGCTAAATATTGTACTTTCCTTAACAAGGTAAACTTATAAATATATTCAGTCTTTTCTTTTCTTCTTTTTAATCGTGCATGAAAGTAAACTAATTCAGTTAGCTCAACATGAAAGTAACATAATCTGATCATAATCAGTCAAACACATTAGAATGAGGTCTGCTATTGTCTTGCTTCCCAGGAAAGATGTGATCTTGATGGCAGTATATGTCTCTGTACAATCCCAATATACTCCTCCACAACAATGATTCCTTCACACATATGAAGTCACGCATGCCGTTTGCACTGATGCACCTCCACACCATGACAGATGTTTGATTTTGCACCTGTCTCTGATGAAAGTCTGGATGGGACTTTTGTCTTTGGGACTGAGAACTTGATATCCATTTGAAACATGGACTCATCTGACCACAGCACACATTTCCACTGTCTTTTAGATCCTCTGAAATGAACTCGGGCCCAGAGAACTCTGCATTGAACAGATGTATAGCTTTTTTCTTTGTGTAAAAGAGATTCAAGTTGCATTTTTTTTGAGGCAGCAGCAGACTGTATTAAGTGACAACAGTTTTCTAAAGTACTTCTGAGACCATGTGGCTACATTTAATACAGCAGCATGATGGTTTCTCATGTAATGCCATCTAAGGGGTCAAAGGTCACGCACATTCAACAGAAGTTTCCTGCCTTGCTATATGGTGGAAGACCTAAATACTTTGCAATCTTGCATTGAGAAATGTGATTATTGAATTGTTTGACAATTCTCTCATGAAATTTGGCAAAAGTGGAGAGCCATGACCCATCTTTGCTTTCAAAACTGAGTCTGTGGTGGATGTTCCTTTTATACCCAAACACGATACCTTCACTTATTACTAATTCACCTGCTCATTGTGGTCTGTTTAAAAACTGTTTAACTTGGATATTCTGTAATCTTTTCACTATTATTTCGCCTCTGTCACAACTATTTTGGAGTGTGTTGCAGCATCAAAATCAAAATGTGTTTATATTTACAAAATACAGTTAATTTTGCCATTGAAAACTTTTGTTTCCTTTTGTACTTTTGTCAGTTAATTAAAGGTTCAAGTGAATTAAGAAATCACAGATTCTTGATTTTGTTGCATTTTACAAAATGAACCAACTTTTCTTGATTTGGGGTTGTACAATAGCCTGTCTTACAACAGAAGACGAAGAGTAAAATGAATGAGCTGTGAAGAGAGCTATATGTTAAATAAATTACAATTGTAGCTATAAACAAAGTAGATGTAAACAAAGAAATGTACAATTTCTGCCCATAAATTGTATGAGAAGCTCCATCATGGACAAGACTCTCTTCTGCTTCTCTTTACAATAAGTGTTCTGCTGCCATCTGCTGGATGAGACGAATTGCGATATTAAACACATCTACAGCTACAAATGTCTTAGATATAATGCCAGATGAATATATGTGGAACAGAAACCAATGTTTATTTATTAATGTGGTCTGAAACTTGTGTGTTTTTTGTACACAACCCAATCCAGTTTATTTCATAATTTATTACTGTTAATTGTGCTACAAATATTATACATTTGTCCCAATTATTATTTCTATATTTAAAACAAAGATCAGCTATTTTTGTGTGTGAAATAAAGTAATATTTTAGCTTTATTCCTATTTTGCCCAAAGGAAGCTTTAAGGTGTAAATGCTCATAACTTGGAGGAAGCATTACAAATCCGTCTCTGATTGAAGCTTGGCCATTCCTCCGGGCTCCGGCCACCTCTGTTGGAGTCAAGCACCACATTAACAGCTTTTCTCCGTTTAAAGGACACACCGGCACAAAGGCCCTTTACACATTCCAGCTGAACTAAGGCCTTCGCCTATTAATATGGAAAATAATAAAAAATAATTAACAAGCCCAAAGATGCATACAAGTGGCCGTGGTAACACTGCAAGTGCGCGCTTGGCGAAGCAGCTTTAGGAGCCTAAACAAATAACACACAACAAAGACGTGCTCGACCGTCAAACATGTTTTTGTTTTTCAAGCGCATGTTTACTTAGAAAAATAATGTAAAAGTGCTGCAATGGCATAAAAAAAAAAAAAACCCTTAATGTTGTATTAATTATTAGTAGACTTATTTGTTCGTTCGTATGTGCTTGCATTCGATTTGTCTAATGCAATAAATTGAACTATTATATTTAAGCTTTAGTTATATTTGGTAAAACATGTCACTGAATACATTAGGCTATTTATTATTGTTACAGTATTACTGGTTATTAAGCACACGAACGAAGAGAGAGCTAATAGAGTCTTTACTAGAAAATCCGATAGGAGAATACAGGAACATACACCAGCATAAACACGAACATCCAAACGCAAACGATACCCAACAACATACTAAACAGAAACTGGAATTTAAATACACTGATGAATGAACTCAAATGAACAGCTGTGATGAATGTGATTAGTGTCCATGGTAACAGACTGTGGCGGGAAACTAGAACAAAGGAACAGGTGACAGATGAAAACAACAAACAGAAAGTCCATGTGACTGTAACATTACGCCCCCTCCCGGAAAGGTGCGTCCTCGCGCCGTAGAGAGAGGGGAAGATGAAGATAAGATGCTGAAGATGATGTAGGAGGCGGCTCAGGAGGCGGACGGCTAACCGGGAGGAGGTGGAGAACAGGAGTCCAGGGTGGTGCAGGAGGTGGTAAAGTCCGGGAGGTGGCCTTGAACAGGGGCTGAAGGATGTTGTGCCAGGCACCAGCCAGGGTAGTGCCCCACGGTGGCATTGATGGAGGGAGGAGCCATGGAAGGGAGTTGAAGACGACCGCCATGGGGAAGACCGTAGTCAACAATGGCGAGGATTGAGCCCACCGCGTAGTTGACGAGCTGAGGTGGTGGAGAGATGGTGACGATCCAAGCGGCCGCAACGGAGCCGCAGTGACGACCTCCTGAGATCGAGGAGGGGATCCAGAGGTCCCAAGACGCGCAGGAGCGACCGAGGGCGGAGACGGAGCCAGAGGGCAGCGGATGGTCCGTAGGTCCACACCGAAGGCGAAGCGATGTCTGACCCAGGTGGAGCCGACGTACCGAGGGAGTCCGGCGTGGTCGAAAGGCCGATGGTCAACTCTGAGGTTGAGGGTGGGAGGAGCGCAGGCGTCAGGGCGATGGATGGAGGCAGCTCGAGACCATCCGAAGCTGAAGGCGGAGCTTCGGGCTCCTTGTGCCCAGGAAGAGGCGGATCCCAGCAGGCCCGAGATGGTACCACGCTACTGAGAGGTGGTATCGAGGGACTGGAGGGGGACGGAGATGATTGGGTGGCACTGATGGCTGTGGACTGGGAAACAGGCTGAAGTTCCATGCAAACATCCAAGATCAGTGGTGAGTCACAGGAATGTTGGTGATATGGTGGGAGAGGAATGCTGGACGGGACCAGCTGGAGTGAAGACAGTACAGGGGCAAGACAGGTTTCCTCTCCACACCTTAAGTCTAGCAGTGTTTCAGCGAACTCACTCTCAGTTGCGGGGGGGTGGGCGGGGCTCATTTCTGGACCCTCGAGGTCCACCAACACTCCCTCGGCGATGGAAGACTCGGCCGGCTCACACACCTGGTCAGGTACACGCTGCTCGGGCTCCGTGGCAGTGTGACCCCCGATCACTCTTGTGGGCGTGGGTGGCTCAATCGCGGTGGTCTCCATCGCACTACCTGCGGTGGGCTCAGGTCGAAAATCCTCACCGTCTGGGTGGTTCTGGCTGGGGAGTGGGGCTGAGCACCCACTCCACGTAATCAGGGAAGCTCCCTCGAGGCCCTTCCCCGGACAGCTGTGCTTTGGTGGCGGTGTTGAGGCCAGCATACAGGAAGTTGCAGAGGCTGCTGTCTGGGAAATTTGTAGCTGGTACTAGAAACAAAAAATCATCCAAATGTGCCTCGAGGGAGCAGTCCTTCTGCTCAAGCATGATTAACAGAAATGTGGGTGTGAACATGGTGATGGGAAGAGTGAAACACGAAAAAATACTGACATGAGAAAACAAAAAAACACGCCACAATCTGTATAATTGTTTCGGTCGGGTATTCTGTTACAGTATTACTGGTTATTAAGCACATGAACGAGGAGATAGAGCTAATAGAGTCTTTACTAGAAAATCCGATCCAAACGCAAACGATACCCAACAACATACTAAACAGAAACTGGAACTTAAATACACTGATGAATGAACTCAAATTAACAGCTGTGATGAATGTGATTAGTGTCCATGGTAACAGATTGTGGCGGGAAACTAGAACAAGGGAACAGGTGACAGATGAAAACAACAAACAGAAAGTCCATGTGACTGTAACAATTTTTAGATGATGTTGCTGGGTAAGTGAATTAAGAACAGTGCTCAGTCATAAAAAACATAATTATGTTGTGTGTGTGTGTGAGGCGATGACTTGAATCTTCTTATAAAAGCGGAAAAAACTTAAAATACTCAAGACATTTATGGTCACATTTATGTAACACCATTAGAATCTATGAAGGGTTAAATAGGCCTATTATTTCTGTACACTCACAATAAAAACAAAACATCTCTTGTAAAATAAAGAAAACAAAAATTATTTTCTGCCGTCTCGGTTTCCTTTCTGTGAACTTATCAAAAATGAACAGAAACTCAGCATATAGATATAGCTTAGTCTATTACTTGTCGCATTTTGTTCCTTTCATTTTGTTAATACTTTCATTATTTAGGTGAAATAAATTTCGCGCATAGGCTATTTATTCCTTTTATAGGAATTAGTACGATTTGTTCATTGCATTTAAAACAACCTCATTTTAAAAACCTTGTCAAGGCGAATTGGTACTAATTCGCACAACTTAATTACGTGGTTAAATCTTACTGTATAGTACGATTTCTTGTTCGCGTTGAATAAGCGTGACCCAACTCTCGGTTGAAAAGCATGGCGATATTAAACAGCAGTTGCACGTGCCACATCTCGGTAAGTAGTCTGTCATAAGCTGTCATAAAGTCCTTATTTAATGTTCTATAAAGTCCATTATATGTTATTTATTAATCAGATCGGCTCCATAATGCTCGCTGGATTTTATCTGCCATCTCTTACTATGTTTTGTTCCAAAAAGTTGAACATATATCGCTAGCTAGGGTGATTAAACGCTAGAGTTGGCGTTAGCTACCTTAGATCAGTTTATGTTCATATTGGTGGAATTATAAAAGTATAGTGACCACCACTGTACTTCTATTACTATTTTGTAGTTTTAGCTCAATAATGGCAATGCTTACTATACTTTTACCATAGTTACTGTTATTCTACTGTGGTAATCTATAGCTAAAGCACAAGCATTTATTTATGTATAGTCCTTGTTATTTATGTTGTTAATTCCTTTCATTTAATATGCAATTGTAATTTAACATTGTAATTTAGCATTTCTTTTTCTGCCTTGCAGTTACTTCAGATCCCACACTACTCCTTCATATAGACTCTCTACAACATATTAACCCAAAAGCTCTCCCTCTCTCTTGGTCTCTCTCTCTCTCTCTCTCTCTCTCTCTCTCTCTCTCTCTCTCTCTCTCACACACACACACACACACGCACATTAATGCTGTCACCTTTTATTCCCACCCCATGCACACTTTTTACTTTAATTATACATTAATTATAGATTTTTATGGACATTCCATCATTTTCTCACACACAAAAACATGGCACCTGGAGCCACAACACGGCAGTGTAGTGTTTGCTACAAAGAGATCGGCAGTGCCTCCAAATCATGTAAACATTGTGGAATAACAGTTAAACAAAAGAAAAGTCTGGAACACCAAAAACTTAAATTTGATTACTTAGGAATTCTGTTGACTTGCTTGTAAGATTTATTTTAATATATGAATTTTTGTTTTTAATTGAGACAAAAAGCCTATTAGCACTAAAGTAAGTTTTTAACTTCAATGTATACTCTTGTTTAAAACATTTTGTTCTCTCTTCTCAGCTCCATAAGTAGGGATTACTGGGTGTCTCACCAATGCTTTTTACCACAACACAGAGAGGCCAGCACCGCTCTACAAAAGTTATAGTTAAAAGTGCATACATTCAGAGCCATCCCTCAGTTCCAGTTATGCAGAGGCTTTATGAGGCTGTTACAAGAGGTATTTATTTGTACATTTGCATTCATGATTTGAAAAGCTTTTCTCATTGTAATACCTACTCATGTACCCTCCAAAAGTCTCCAAAAGACTGTTATGATGTCACACAAAAATTTGTTTTATAGAGTGCATGTAGTGGCATAACTACTGTTAGTGTTTTATCAGTATTCATCTATAGATATGAATCATAACTTCCTCTAAAACTAATTTGAATTTCTCATTATACATTAATTAAGTAGTAAATAAATAAGTTTAAATAAATAAGCAAGTTTCACAGAACATTGTTTCAAAACTGCTTTAGAGAAAATGCTTGTTTTGATATTATAATTAGGAAGGATTGTTCTTATCAGCCGTAGATGAGTGTCAAAATAATGTCAATTGAAGAAAAGTTGCAACACTCGCCCTAGAAGAGAAAAAAAGTTTAAAATTAGCAACATTTTAGCCATTGTTAAGGCCTTTGTCAAGAACAACTACATCACACAATGCTTTACACCTCCTCACAATCAGCAACAGGTGTGGGAGTGGCTTTATAACTAGATTAAAAGGGAAAAAGCTAAACATCAGTATGACATACCATAGTCTATTTCCTGAATAAGCCCTTTGGGAAATGGTGTATCTAAAGGAACCCTGAACTCTTTGATCAGTACTTGAATTCTATAACAGATAAAGTTAGCTATGTTATTTGGTGAGGAACCTTTAGATATTTTGGATGTCCATGTCACCAAGTCGTTAAGTACAGACCATTACTGAAAGTCTGGACATGGTACCCAATGTCAATACACTAGGATGCTGAAATATTTTTCACCTGGCAAAAATAAATGTATTTATAAAAAGTATCGTCACCTGTAATTTATGCAATGTCATGTATGCTATATATTTCCCATGTGGGGATTGTTGTATGTTTGTAAAACATCAAGAGAACTGAGAATTTGTATATGCGAACATTGTAGTGCCATAAGACGTGAGGATGTTAGTAACCCTGTATCACAATATTTCAAATAGCATTCACATTCTATCTGAACATGTTCATTTATTAGGCCAGGGAGGAAATATTGATGTGAATTATAGGTCCAGGGAAAATTTTGGGATTTTTACTTTAGATACGTTGTTTCCCAAAGAGCCTATTCAGGTAATAGGTTATAGTATGTTTTATTGAAAGGCTTAATTAAAAAAAAGTAGAAACAGAAAAGTCACACACAACACTACAGTCAAAGTTCTGTTACTGAAAGGGTTAAAACAATAAGTACAGTGCTAAAGTAATCTAAAATATGCCTACCTGTATCAGGCCACTGCTGGATTTCACTGGTCCAGTCTTTAAGCGTGTCATCTGTTACTGCAAACTCTGTCTTTAGTGCATCAAGGTTTAAGGACTCCTCCTGAATTTGTGCTTTTGTCTAATGACCAATACCATAAAGTGCATTTGTTAAAAGATAAAAACTAATGACAGATGCATACATGATTAATGACCCTTTTCAATTAGAAAAACAGAATGTACATTTTTTTTATTAATACATAAACTCGGTCTTGGAATTCACAGTTTTGACTTTATAGTTGCCACTTGTCTACTGAACCACAGCAAATACTACATCAAAATTAAACACTAAAATACTACAGCTGTCACCTGTAAAAGAGAAGTTTATAAACATACCTTTATTTATCTTCGGGACAGCACGTTTGCAAGGTTGCCAATTTTGCGTTGATTCCATGCCATGGCCTGGATAGTAATCATGTCTGTCCTAGCTAAACAATATAAAATAATATAAATAATCGATAGCTCCCATTAATGTTGCATACTATTTTTTCCATTTTGGTTTGTTTAGAAGACTGATATGAAAATGATGTTGGACTTGCATTAACACCTCTAAGGATGATCAAGTGTCAGGTAAAAGTTTAATACGAATGCCATTCAAAAATGAATGGATTTTTTGAGTCCCATTTGGTAACTTTGCATTGTATATGTTTGTAGTTATGCATTTACCTTCTTTTGGTCATGTATTTACTGCATATAGCAGTACTCGACAAGAAGCTGTTTACTTGTTCCACCTCTTCACCCAAGGTGGTGCCTGCTCCTTCTTGGTTTCGACCACCCCACTTAATCTTGTGCATGGAGATCAAATATTTAACAAATAAAACAACCACATCTTTTAGAATATACACACAATTTCACAATTACTGATCATAAATACACAAGTCACAAATTGGTACCCTCATGTTCGGGAAAACAGTTTCCTCACATTTCCAAGAGTGGGCCTTTGCATGCATTACTGACAGGAATGGCTTCATGTGCAGGAGAGGAGAAAGCTCTGGACAATCATTAACTCTCTGCAGGTATGGCCAGTACTTGCATATTACATCAGTGCACATGAACTGAACATTCCTTGGAGTCAGCTCCTTTTGGAGAAACAAAGGATATGCAAATATTTCCCCCCTCATCATGTTCAGATTTCTCAGCAGCACACCATGCCGACAGACAGCCACCACCATCCCCTCCTCATCCAGCTTGTTAATTTTTTTTGGGATGGACTCCCGTACTGCAGTCCACTGACTCGATCCACAGACACCTCTCTCAAGAGGAGAAAGAATGATCCAACAACATTGTATTAAATGATGTTTGTGGATGAATGTCTAAGGAAATATGTGGGGTGAAAAATGCCAACAGACAGACATTTCAAATGACCACACGTTGAATTTTTGCTTTACTGCAAGCCATGCGAGATAGAAAGATATGACAGTTCAATTCATTGGTCTTAATTTTGCTACTGTGTTTACATGAATATGTCCATTGCTATTTTTTGTTCAGGGAACACAATTTTAGAAAGCACTATGACAAAACAATACAAACTATGTGCTTGGTCTTCTTATTAATGTAGTCCACGAACTTGGAAACATCTTCATCCTCACAGACAAAGACACCCTTGAACAGACCATGATATTCAGCCCTTGAATATAATTACATAATTATTTAATGAATAGCTAATTGGCATTAAATATTATTTTAATGCTTTTCACACTGATATAGAATTTCTCCTACCCTCTTTTGAAGCGATACAATTTCCTGTTACCATCTACTGACACAGCAAGCATAAATGGAGAACAGGCTGGACAGTCAAACATTTTTTAGTCCACAGAGCTGATCAGTTTCGAACTGGCCATTCAAAAAAACTTCTTTGAAAAGCATCTGTGCAGACCTTTCCATCCTGTAAAATAACACACACACACAAAAAACATAAACCTTGTAAGAAATAGCTCACTCCCAAACATGAAAAAAGGAGATGATTCAGTAGTTCATTCAATTAATACTCGGCCAAAGAACTGAACCGCTGTTCCAATAAACTGTTCCAAGGCCTGCCTAGAAAGTCCAGGAGCAGTCAATTTCATGTGGTCATATGACACAAACATATCAATTTTATACAGTGTTTCACAGCTTGCTGTGGCAGGCCAGTAACCAGACTTGATCAGTTGTGGGATGCTGGTCGTTCTGCTCATATGGCATGTTGAGCATGTGAAGGTTGGCAAGCTGACATTGTAGCGACCTATTGAAATAAATGTATAGTATAAAAACAAAATAATCAATAAAATAATGTTTTTTTGTTGTTGTTTTTTTTGGACTCACCATCAGTTCCAATGAGAATAGCCTTTTTACCTCCGGACACCACAATGGTATCAGTGGCACAGCTGCAAATTTGATCAGGTGTCTCTAGAGGCAAAAGGCAATCTGGAAAAAAAAAGTAAGGCTAGAAAATTCAACCTTTACCAAAAATACCATAGCTGCGTTATTATTATGATTACATGGAAATTCACATGATAGATTCACATGAAGGTATTATAAATTCTTAAACAACTAATTTACATGCCTTTTTCCTCAAAATGGAATTGAACTTCAATATCCACCTTCACCAAAGTTGACGGGGATATGGCCCGAAAGAATCCTTCTACATCTGTCTCTCGGTTGTGCAGTTTCCTTTTATGGGCCAAAATATCGCAGTCTGCACAGTACAGCTGTTTAGGAACACAGTCTTTACAGCGGATAACAGATCGCTTCAGTTAGCAGGGCTGGCACTGTCTGATCTCCGTGTACTCAACTGTTAATAAAGATTCAACCATCTCTGACCTCAAAGCTGCCCACTTCTTTTTAGTTTGGGCCATGCGAACTGACCATGTGTTTGAGGAAGTCGGATTTGAGCACTGAATGTCTCCAGTATCAGCCATATTTAAATGTCAGTTCATTGATTGGCTAATATGTTGCAGTGTAGGTCGTGTTTTCGTCAACATATTTAAACAAAATTAGGAAATGGAGAAATATTCTGCGATTTTAAGGTGCTAAAATGTTAACAATGTTTTAACAAAGCCTGTTTTGCTTTTCAGTATGTGCTTTTTTTTTTTTTTTTTTTTTTTTTGCCATGCTACAGAAGAAAGAAAATGTTTTAAATGATTAAAAAGAATATTATAAGAAGAAATGTTCAGTTATTGTGTTACTAGTTACTTCATCTCCTGAAAAACAATATCGCATATAGTCTGATATTGTGAGCTAATCTATTCACACATTGTATGGTCAGCTGTATTCATTAAAATTCTTACCACTATCAAAAGTAAAAGCTCAGAATGACATATCCCAGAATATTATGTTTATAGATTATAATTATAAATTTTACGTGCTTATATTTGAAGTTGGTAATAATCGTGAAAATAACTTAAAATTGCGACTTTGGTGGTGTATAATTTGCACAGTCATTAATATTAAAGAGAAAGTGAATTAATTTTTTTTTTAAACAGTAGGCTACAGAGATTACATACAACTTTGTATGCAATACACCATTTGTATCAAGGATATATCCAGTGTCATCAGAACACAAGAAAGTAAAAGAAAAAAAGTGATTGATAAAGAAAATACGAAAACATAGGAAAAAACATGAGGGTAAGATATTAATTTATTGTGGTGGCGAGGTGCCCCTTCTCCGGCGTTGGTCTCACGCGTCTGTGTTGCGACGTACCCCTTCTCACACGTAAAAAGAACACGACTGTTTCCTTTGGTTGGTAATCAATGGCACTTTCTGCCCGCCATATAAACCACACCTCATATACTATAACCTATTTCATTTGTGCGTCACTGCCTATGAAGAAAGCGTCAAGCCAGCTGCGGTTTAAAAATACACGGTCAAGCGAGCCGCCAAAAAGGTTTACAGCATATTTATTTGCAAAAGGCAGATAAAATACAGTTTACACTTTCTAAATACCTCTTTTGGTTTTACAGTATTAAAATGACAATTACTCTTGAATTGAATTGTGTTACTGTCTTACTGCATATGGATTACTGTCTCAGCTTCTCTTGAATTCAGTGTTCCAAACAGTATGCACACCTCACGTGAAAACATTTTATTGCTGTGTTTCGGAAATAAATCACATTTTACTACCTCTTAAGGCCTATATACACCTAATTTCAAATAAGTAGATAAAAACAATGATCTGTTTATATAGGGGACGTCCCATACAGTATGCATATCTCAAATGAAACTGTTTTACTGCAGCATTTTGGAGATATGCCACATTATTTGACTTCAGAGGCCTATAAACACCTACTTTCAAATAAGTAGAAAAAAAAACTATTGTTTCTATCTATAGGGGACGTACCACACAATATACATACCTCATATCTAATATACACCTCATTTCAAATAAGTAGAAAAAACCCAATGGTCTGTTTCTATAGGGGACATCCCAAACAGTATACACAACTCATTTCTAACCATTTTACTGCAGCATTTTTGAGAAATGTCACATTAATTGACTTCGGAGGCCTATAAAGTCCTCATTTTTAGCCTCGTATGTAACCATGGTTCCCTGAGAGGGAACAAGACACTGCATCAAGCGCTTTGGGAATGCCTCTGTGTGACGTTTTAATAAACACTTACCTTTAGATGCAATTATTATTTAAAACTTAACGAAAATACTCTGACTAAAGTGTGTATTTACATTAATCTGTCTCTCTGTGTATTAGAATATATTATAGCAGCAGACAAAGAGTAAAATTAATATGCTGTGAAATTAGCTTTACATTAAATAAATTAGAAATGTAGCTATAAAGAAGCTGTTAGAAAGAAATGAACAATTTCTGTACAGAAAACCATGAGAAGCTCCCTCATGTAGTGACACAAGGACAAGACTCTTGTCTGCTCTTCCTAACAATAAGAAGTGTTTTGCTGCCATCTGCTGGATTAATTATTTATTTCAGTATTGAACACATCTACAACTACAAATATTTCCGGGCAAGATGAACAGTCGTGGAAGTAAAATTATCCCAAATCTTGATTATCTGTTTATAAAGACGCCCCAAACAATTAAAAGGTTGTTTTTGACAGATAATTAAAGAGGGAGACAGTGGGAAAAAAGTAAGCTGCGATGAGCACTAAGATCCTCGAACAATCTGCCGACCATGACTACGGTATGGAGGTTAGCACAATCCGTAAAATAAGACTCCACGCCAACAACTCAGAGCAAAATTCCAGCTGTGAAAAAGAGCAAAACTACATTAAAGGAAAATAAGGTGTCTAACCTGACCATACTGGAAGCGATTCAGAGTTTGGAAAAGTGACGCAACTTAGAGAGCAAGCTAAGCAGAGTAGCAGAAATGATTGCTAGCCTATCGAAAGCCGTGCAGTTCAATGCCGAAGAAGTTAAGGAATGTAAGGGGACAGTCATCGAGCTAGAAAAGTGTAATAAACGTTTGTGCAAAGAAAATCAAGAGCTTAAAGATAGAATCAGGGACCAGGAGAGATACAAGATGCGATGGTGTCTGAAACTGAAAGGTTTATCGGAAAGAAAGGACGAGAACGTTAGAACAGACGTCATACAATGAGACAATGAGCCCCTGACACAGAACAGCGACAGATCGAAGAAGCAATTGATACTGTGTCGGGAAAAAAAGAAGACGACAGGAACAGACATGTAGTTGTGTTATTTGTCCGGAGACTTGTCAAGGAGGAGTTATGGCGTCGCTACAAGGACTCCCCGGTGTGCAAAGAGAAAGGCGTCCGCCTCGTCGAGATGCTACCGCTAGAGGATAGGGAGGCAAGGAAAAAAACTGTGGCCGCAGATTGAACAGGCTCGTCGGGATGGAAAGCGTGCCTACTACCGCGGACCGCACGGATACATAGGAGGTCGTCGAATTGGTTAAACGAAGGAAAGGTTTGATCTACTGACATTAGAGGTAGAAGGAGTGTGTTAAGAAGACATGGGACCACTTCTGTATTTGCCAATCAGCGTAAATAAGCTTTGAACTAAGTTCTTACTGTTTGTTTTTTCCTTTAGTTTCTTCGTTTTAAAATATCTCTTTTTCAGCAATGTTCAATCTCATTTGCTTCGTTAAACGAGAGGGGTCTAAAAGATTTCGTCAAAAGAAAAGCATTATTTTGTAAAGGGCGAAAACCACATGTGTCTGTTATTACAAGAAACTCATTCTTCCGAAGTGGATTTTAGGTTCTGGTCTAACCAATGGGGTGATCGAATACTGTTTAGTCACGGGACCAATAAGTCTGCTGGTGTTGCAGTTTGTTTTAATAGGTTTCCAGGTGATATAATCACATACAGGACAGATAGCCTAGGTCATTGGCTAAAGGTGGTTTTAAAAATTGATGGTTGTTTTTTCATACTAACTAATGTGTATGGTCACAGAACTGTTGCCCAAAATAAACAAATGCTTGAAGGAATTACAAACACATCAGGGCTCAAAATAGTTTATCCTACAGACTTTATTTTATTGGGAGGTGACTGGAATATGCCACTTGATGAATGGGAAGATAGATGGCCCACTAAATTTGACAGCTGCCACTTAAACCATACTATTATGGAGAATTGGGTAAGGACTGTATTTGTGCTGGAGGAGGTGGAGTTGTATCCGCACTGGTGTGTCGGCAAGAACACATAAGACTCAGTTGAACCAGAGTTTGAAGTTTACTGATGATTCAGTTCAAGTGGTAACAGTGAGTGGTATTCTGGTCATTAACTCGCTCACATAAATTAACTACTCAAAGAAAAGGAGATTATATATTCTGCATCAGAGCATTCACAGTTCGTCTCTTGCTGACTGCGAGGCACTGACTGACGTCATTCAGTAAACAGCGCTCTGATTGGATGAATACTTCTTATAACATACAATAGGGGAATTTATGAATAAAAATCAATTGATAGACATTTGGAGAAATCTAAATCCAGGTGTAAAACAATATTTCTGGTTTAAACCTAATAACACTTGTAAATCTCGGATTGACTACTGGCTTGTGGATTACTCATTTAGAGAATTTGCCTCAGATATCTTGATTTCTAAAGCCCGATTAACAGATCGTTGTATTGTAGAAATGAAATGAAATCCAGTTGACAGAATAAGGAAAAATAAAGGCTACTGGAAATTTAATTCTAGTCTGTTAAAAAATAAAGAATATTGTACAAAGATAAAGAAATAATAACTGAAATTGAAAATGAGACTAAAAATAGTTTTTGCAGTAAATGGCAATTTGTAAAATACAGAATTAGAGAACGTTCCATAAAGTTTAGTAAGAAGAGTGCCTTGAAAAAAAGAGAAGAATGCAACTTGTTCCCAGAAATTAGTAAATACTGTGATAAGGCAGATTTAAAGACAAACTATTAATATTGCAGTCCAAATTAGATGATATGTATTGCAAAAGAGCTCAAGGTGCGTTTGTGAGATTGCGAGCGAAGTGTATAGAGCAAGGAGAAAAGAACATCTCATACTTCAGCAATTTAGAGAAGAGAAGACAGGAAAATAAGGCAATATCAAGTTTACTGATAAATAGAGCAGAGTGTAAGGATAATAAAACCATTGAGAAGACGGTCTTTGCATTTTATAATAATCTCTACACTTCTGCATATTCCCAACTAGATTCCTCAAATTTTCTAAGTAAAATTAAAGACTTCATTCATACCCAAGATTGGATTCATTTAAAGAACTTTGTGAGATATCAGACATTTGTTATTTAAGGCAATTCAAGAATGCATAGCGAAGAACGAATTGATGACAACCATGAAGCAAGGCCTAATAATACTTATTCCCAAACAAGGCAAAGACAAAAGATTGCTATATAATCTAAGACCCATTACGCTTTTGAATACTGATTATAAATTATTATCGGGAACTATTGCAGCTAGAATGAAAAAAGGCCTGCCCCAGATAATAAATGAAACCCAATCGGGCTTCCTTGCTTGAAAGATCTATCCATAATAACATACGATTGGTATTAGATTTAATCGATTTAATCGACATTTGTAGATCAGGGTTTCATTGTATTTTTTAGATTTCTACAAAGCTTTCGATTCGGTAGAACATCCTTTTATTGTAGAAGCTTTAAATCTTTTTGGTTTTGGACAGAATTTTACAAATTTGATTAGTCTACTTTACAATGATATTAACAGCTGTGTATCTCTGGAGCATGGCACATGTTCACGATTCACAGTCAAGAGGGACATTAGACAAGGCTGCAACCGCTCGCCTTTATTATTTATATTGGTTGCTGAATTACTGTCTATCATGATTAAAATGAATAAATGGGATGGCCTTAACATCATGGGTAAACACATCGTCATAAGTCAGTTTGCAGACGATACGATTCTATTTCTAAAAGATGAAAGACAGATCTCCACAGCGTTAGATTCAATCAGTCAATTCTCTAAAGCATCAGGTGTTACTTTGAACATTAATAAATGTGAAATTCTTGCTTTGCACAATCAACCGGCTCGTTTAATTGAGAATATACAGGTTAAAACAGAAGTCAAATATTTGGGCATTACGGTCACTAGACATAAAGAAATAAGGGGAAAAGAAAACATTCTTAGAAATATTGATAAATGGAAAGCAATATTGAACTCCTGGCTACAAAGGGGTATAACAATTTTCGGTAGGGTTTTACTATCCAAGATGGAGAGTATATCAAGAGCTATTTACCCTGCCTTAACATTAGAAATTTCAGATAATATGATCAAATTATTAATCAAGATACATTTCAGTTTTATTTGGAAGGATAAATGCCATTACATCAGAAAAGCTGACATGATTAAGAGTATTGAAGAGGGTGGCATGAATGTCATAGATTTTTCTGTGATGAATGGTGTACTAAAACTGAAATGGTTGAAGTCCTTTGTTTGTCACAAAGATTATTTTTGCTTTAGCATCCCAAATGCAATTTTTCAGAAGGTGGGTGGAATTGATTTTCTATTGCGTTGTGACTATGATTTATACAAATTACCTGTAAAATTATCTGATTTCCACTAACAAGTTCTTCTGTACTGGAACCTAATGTTTAAACACAACTTTACACCACATAATACACCTTTGTGGAACAACAGATACAGCTGTGGTCAGAATTATTGGCACTCTTGGTAAATATGATCAAAGATGACTATAAAAATAAATCTGCATTGTTTATCCTTTTGATCTTTAATTCATAAAATTAGCAAAAATATAACCTTTCATTGAAGGAAAATAATTGAAAGTGGGGGGAAATCACATTATGAAATAAATGTTTTTCTCCAAAACACGTTGGCCACAATTATTGGCACCCTTTTATTCAATACTTTTTGCAACCTCCTTTTGCCAAGATAACAGCTCTGAGTCTTCACCTATAATGCCTGATGAGTTTGGAGAACACCTGACAAAAGATCAGAGATCATTCCTTCATACAGAATCTCTCCAGATCCTTCAGATTCCAGCTCCATGTTGGTGGTGCTTCTCTTCAGTTCACTCCACTCATTTTCTTTAGGGTTCAGGTCAGGGGACTGGGATGGCCATGGCAGAAGCTTCATTCTGTGCTCAGTGACACATTTTTGTGTTGGTTTTGATGTTTGTTTTGGATCATTGTCCAGATGGAAGATCCAACCACGGCCCGTTATTGGATTTCTAGCAGAACCGGTCAGATTTTGATTTTTTATCTGTTGGTATTTGATAGAATCCATAATACCATGTATCTGAACAAGATGCCCAGTACCTTCAGCAGAAAAATAGGCCCACAACATTAAAGATCCAGCAGTATATTTAACCGTGGCCATGGGGTACTTTTTATCCATGTGTGCACCTAACCCATCTGACGGGTTTGCTGCCTTTTTTTTGTTTCATCTGACCATAGAAGCCGGTTCTGTTTGAAGTTCCAGTTTTGTCTGACAACTGAATATGCTGGAGACTATTTCTAGATGAGAGCAGAGGATCTTTCTTGAAACCCTTCTGAACAACTTTGATCATTTTTTAAGCTTTCTGAGACTCAAGACTCTACTAATCTCTGCAATTCTCCTGCTGTGATCCTTGGAGAGTCTTTGGCCACTCAAACTCTCCTCCTCAATGTGCATTAGGGCGATTTAGACATGCGTCCTCTTCCAGGCAGATTTGTAACATCTTTAGTTGATTGGAACTTCTTAATTATTGCCCTGATGGTGGAAATGGGGATTTTCAATGCTTTAGCTATTTTCTTACAGCCATTTTCTATTTTGTGAAGCTCAACAATCTTTTGCTGCACATCAGAACTATATTCTTTGGTTTTACTCATTGTGATGAATGAATAAGGGAATTTGGCCTTTGTGTTTCTTCATGTTTATACTCCTGTGGAACAGGAAGTCATGGCTGGACAATTTTATGTTCATGACCACCCTGCTGTGCTAAAAAAAAAATGTAAATATGAATGGGAATATACTTCAAAGATATTTTACTCAAACAATTCTAGGGGTGCCAATAATGGTGGCCAACGTGTTTTGGAGAAAAACATTTATTTCATAATGTGAGTTTCCCCCCACTTTCAATTCTTTTCCTTCAATGAAAGATTCGATTTTTGCTAATTTTATGAATTAAAGATCAAAAAGATAAACAATGCAGATTTATTTTTATAGTCATCTTTGATCATATTTACCAAGGGTCCCAATAATTCTGACCACCACTGTATATTCTGAGTAATAGGAAATCATTGTTTTTCGATACTTGGAAAAAGGTATATGGACAGTAAGTCATTTGATGGACAATTTTGGTAGTTTGCTGTATTACAGTGACTTCTGTGTTAAATTTAGTTTCAAGTGCCCAATTAGAGAATACAATAGAGTGATAAAGGCTATCTCAGCACCACTGAAAACAATGATTCAACATTTTGTCAACAAGTTTCGATCAGAAATGAGATCACTTTGTATTGAAGGTATTAATTTAAATAGCAAACCGTTTACAAATAAGTTTATTAGAAATGTGTTATCTAAACAGTATTATCCTAATCAACTGAAAAAAAAAAAAAAAAAATGTTCTGCAAGATTTCAGTGGGGAAGAGGCAAAAAAAAATAAATAAATAAGGAAGCGATATTTGTCATACCCAATTCTTCCCAAGGCCAAAGAAGTGACATTTAAAATCTTAAACGACATCTATTCATCTAACTCCTTTTTACTTGAGAGATTTAATTGGTAAAACAATTCATGTGGATTTTGTGAGAAAGACATTGAAATGGTAGAACATTTTCTTTCAGTGTGAATTTGTAAATGAATTTTGGCTCTCATTTCAAAGTTGGATACAATCTAAAGATATATTGATACATCCTTTGAATATGACCTCAATTAAAGTTGGAGTGTTTATAAATGATAAAAATTTAGAATTTTTGATAAATAACCTGATTGTGTTAGGCAAACACTTTATCCACAGATGTAAGTATTTAAAGGTTAAACCCCATTTCACTGGATGGAAGAATGATTTGAAATTACCTGCAAAATCCCTTCAGTGGATGATGGACAGAAATGCCCTGAAACTTTTTTCTGATTTGGACTTGTATATGTTGTTAGATTAAGACCCTATTTTTTTCCTGTTTTGTTCAGTTTTTCTTTAAATGCTGTATCAACACGGAAAAAGCTTATCTATGATTGTTAAATATGCCTTAAAGTTGTATTTGAATAATGTCTATTTAAAAAAAAAAAGTTTCTGGAGTCCAGGAAGGCCGCTTCAGCGTGGGCCAGGGCCAGGCAGACCACACAGTATGGGTGGGTATCCGGCTGGTCGACAGGGCCCGGGCACATGCAGCAAAAATTCGCCATCGGATGCGACTAAGAAAGTAAATCCTCAGGTAAACTTTGACGATGAGCGTGAAGGAAGAGATTCTGAGGTAATTGCCGCTCTCTTCGCCTTTTATGCTGCCAGGTTACCCCACCAGTATTTGCATGCGATTTGCCGATCGCGCGGCAATTGGCCAGATTTTCTAACTGGCATTAGCCTATAATATGCATGAATTTGGAATGAAAGGGTTTCTTTAAGAGATGACGCCACTCAACAGCGCCAGCCAATTTTTATTTATTTATTTTTTATTGAACATGAACAAACAAAATATACACCTACAATGGCATTGTCAAAAATATTTAAATGAGTATCAAGCAAGGCACATATCAGTTAAATAAATATTAATAAAAGAAAAATACATATATTTAATAATAAAAATATAATAAAATAAAATAAGATGGGGTCTCTTCATTCCTCTTCTAAAAGATCAAGTTCTCTTATTATTCCGGCTAATTTCTGGGCCTTTTTCATTTTCATACATTCCAATGATGGAAAGTAATTACAAATAAAGTCTTTTTTGAATACAAAAAAATAAGGTTTCGTCTTCATACATTTGCATTTATGAATGAAAAATTTCCCCAGAATCAACATTACATTAATAATATATATATATATATATATATATATATATATAAATTTTTTTTTTTTTTTTTTTTTTAATCATCCAACAACATTCCAAACATAATGTTTCCTAGCAAAAGTGGGCAGTGAATGAATCTTTGTCTCCAACCAATAATACATATTTTCCCAGAAAATATTTGAAAACACACAAGAAAAAAAAAAGATGATTAGTTGTCTCTATATCAACTCGACAAAAAATACAGGATTTTTCTTCAAAATTAAACCGTTGTCTTAAAAATTCACTTGATGGATATATACCATTGATTATTTTAAAATGAGTTTCCTTAGCTTTAGGAGCCACTGGAAAGCTAATATACTGTGTTCGCAATTTTTTTGCAAATGATTTATCATAAACTTGCAAAACGCCGTTATGGTACAGAAGTGTCGGATATAATATGGAATTGAAACGAGCGAATAAGTTTGTTGGGAAGCATTGCCCTGAGGTCATTACCATTGAATAAAAGGGATGGGAGTTCACAAGTCCATCGGGCATGTTGACAAAAGTGTTATGTACCAAATTTATAAAACTTTTTGCAATGGCATTTAAAACACGCTCAAATTGTTTGCGTTCACACTGTAAATTATATTTAAAACAAAAATCTTTAAAAGATAACAATCTTCCATTTTCATCTATTAAATGAATAACTGACCAAATACCTTTTTCAAGCCAATCAAGAATGCATAGAGACTTGTACCGAGATAAAATAAATCTATTGTTCCATATGGGGATTCTATGTGGAGTAAAGTTGTGGTTATATAATAGCTTCCAATATAACAAAATCTGCTGGTGAAAGGACGATAGTTTGATTGGTAGTTTGGAAACAGTGAAATCACATCTCAGTAGGAAATCAGTTCCACCCAATTTTTTAAATAAACCTCTGGGAATACAAAACCAGAAACTAGTTTCATTTGTTATAACATTTTTTAGCCATTTGACCTTCAACATTCCATTTATACAATAAAGTCAAAGGCTTGTAAACCACCATTTTCGTAATCTTGTATAAGTTGTGCTCTCTTTATGTAGTGCAAGCGTTTTCTCCATATAAAATTGAAATTAATTTGATTAATGGTCTTAATAGCTCTATTAGAAATAGAGAGACAAGATGCAGGATAAATACACCTAGAAAGACTTTCCATTTTAGTTAAATAAATCCTTCCAAAAACAGACAAATCCCTTTGCATCCATGCATCAAGCCTGCCTTTGCATTCATTCCATCTATTCCAAATATTTAGCTTTTCCATCAAGACCTCGTCCTAAGAAATGTTTATGCCTAAATATTTGACACTCGACTTAATCGGAATATTATATACAGTTTTAAGAGGGCATTCATGTATGGTAATAATTTCACATTTGCCAATATTAAGCTTTAAACCTGAAAATTAATTATATCAGTTACTTTAGGAATTTGGTTAAGATCTTAAAAATAATGTTGTATCGTCAGCCAATTGACTAAGTATAATGTTCTGTCCAAACACATTTAAACTTTCAACATTTGAGTTTTTAATTAAGAGAGCCAACATCTCTGTAGCCAGAATAAATAATGAGGGTGAGATAGGGCGGCCTTGTTTAACTCCTCTCTTGACATCAAATCTGGGTGAAGTGCCTGTTGGTAAGGCAGCTGAGCTATTGGCATTTGTATAAAATAATTGAATAATATTACAGAAATTTTCACCAAACCCATACATTTCTAAACATTTAAAAATAAAAGAATGTTCTAACATGTCAAAGGCTTTATAGAAATCTAAAAATAAAATAAGCCCATCATCCTCTATTTCTTGATTATACTCCATTAAGTCCAGAACCAATCGAATATTATTATGTATAGATCGGCCTTTAATGAATCCAGTTTGTGTCTCCCCAATAATTTTGGATAAGTTGTGTTTCAAGCGGTTATTATATATGTGGGTTAGTCATTTATAATCGTTGTTTAGTAAAGTTATAGGTCGTAAATTGTCCAACAATCTACAATCTTTTCCTGGTTTGGGAATAACTGTGATAAGACCTTGTCTCACTGAACTAGGCAAAATTAAAGTTTTAGTCATTTCCTGAAAAGCTGCAAAAAGAAATTCCCTTAATAAGACCCAAAAATGGCGATAAAAATTAGACGTAATACCGTCTGGACCAGGTGATTTATCTAATGACAAACACATAACAGCAGAATCAAGTTCTTCAATTGTTAATTCTGCATTACATATCTTTTTAAATTGTTCATCTATGCGAGGGACAAATTGTCCAATTTTTTCAGAGAGAATTAGGGTCTAATATTGAAGAGGATGACGAATGTAAAAACTGATCTAATTTGGCGACTTCTTTAGCTATTAATTGTGTATTAGAACACTCTGCCCCATTAATAATTAAAGTTTTAATAGTTTCTTTCTTGACGCTTCTTTTCCAGTCTGCAGAAATAAGCTGAGTTTTTCTCCCCTTTTTCCATCCATTTAGCTCTTGATCTAATATATGCCCCCTTACCTTTTCTCATATAGATTTCATCCAACTGTGATTGCAAAAGTAACAATCCTGATCCATTATCCTTCGTCAAACTCAATTTGTTAGAATATTCATTTATTTCTTTAATAATAGAGGTCTCTTAAAATATAAGATTTGTTTAGCTGTTTACTATATGAAATAGATAACTGACGAAGTTTGTATTTAAAGAATTCCCATTTATTTATCCAGGAAACCAGGCTATTATCATTAATAATATTTGAAATAATATCTTTGACCAATTTCACATAACCTTCATTCCTGAGAAGGTTAGAGTTAAACTTCTAATAACCCTTGTTACGGAAAGGTTTTTTTTTTTAATGATTTATCATCAATTCAATTGAACAGTAATCTGTTAGTGGAGCTGCCGATATATTAGATATAGTTTGATAGGGTAAAAAGCTATGAGAAATTAACCAAAAGTCAATTCGGGACTTGCTAGAGGCATCAGATTTAAACCAAGAAAACTGTCTTAGACAGGGGTTTGATTCACGCCAGGGATCTATTAAACCTTGATTATTAAAAAAAAAGTGTAATAATAATGAATTGTAATGATTCTCATTATATTTAGTTGGTGACCTATCTAACCACTCATCGTACACCATATTAAAGTCACCACCCAATACAGTAAAATCAGTAGCATATTTTGTTTTCATTTCCTCTAATATCAGTGATATTTCTGAAATTAAAAGTTTGTTTTGGGACAAATTATTATAACCATACACATTTCCTAAGACAATATAACAAAGTTCATTTTTTTGAATGCAAAATAACCAATGTCCATCCAAACTAGATCTTGATTCAACAAGTTTCCCAGGGAAGTTGTTAAAAAGAAAAGCAACACCTCCTGATCGATTTGTGCCATGAGCAAATAAAATTGGTTCACCCCACTGATTAGACCAAAAAGTACAATCGCTGCCACTTGAACGAGTTTCCTGCAAAAGAACACATTGAGCTTTTTTTCCCTTACAAAACAAAAATGTAGCTTTTCTTTTTGTACTGTCTCGTAGACCCCTAACATTTAGTGAAAGAAAAGAAATGCAACTGTTAAGTTTAAACATAGAACAAAAATAACCTTATTAACAAAACAATAAACAATAGATAGAGTAACGCTGGATATTAGGATTTAACGGAAATCAAAATATAACATGAACTGATACTCTGGCAGATGAGTTTCATATTTAGTTCTCACAAGTCACAGCCTCTTCATTGTTTCATGGCAGATTTCAGCCCATGTTCTGATTTGTAGTTGAGATTAGACGGCCGTCGATGTACCCCAAAGGACCACGATAATACGCTTTCTTACCGGCGCTTCTGGCTTCCTGGATGAGTGGCCAAAGAGCTGCACGAGCACTCCGGTCCTCAGCTGACAGATCCTCCGCGAACCTGATTCCACGTTCAGCGCACAGCTGGGAGTTCTTTGTAATCTTCCAGAATTCGTCCCTGTATCGACGCATGGTAAACTGAACAATCATTTGACGGTGTCTTCCACTCTCCTTTTTTCCAATCCGGTGAACAGAGTCGACGACATCTTCCAGCTTCTTTGCCAGATGTGGAGCTATGCTACACAAAAGTTCAGTCACCTCTTTCCGTGCATCCTCGTCAGAATGCTCTTTCCTAAGATTCCATCTCCGTTTATATCGTTCGAGCTCTGACGTCTTCAACCTTAACTCCCCGTTGGATTTCACAAGAACTGACGTTTGCTTTTCCAAGATAACATATTTTTGCTTGTACTCCTTAATCTCTGCAGCATTAAACTCCACCGATTTGGAGATTGTCGTAATCATGATGCTGTTTTGTCTTATTTTGTCTGCGATGTCCTCCAACTTTCTATCTTGAGAATCAAATCTCGCCGTTAAGGAGTTAATTGCCTGCAGCAAGGCTGCACTGGAGATGTCACTGTCGTCTGATTTCACCTTTTTTTTTAGTTGGAGTAATGTGTGAAGCGTCCCGTCTATTTCCCTTTGGTGTTCTCATATCGTAAATATGATCCGTTTCCATGGGCTCTGTTTGTTAACTGCGTCATGTTCGAGTAAGAGTTAACTCGTTCAATGAGCTGATCTCAATCTTATCAGAAGAAGAAAAAAAGAATGCAAAAAAGCGTATTTAAAATGGCACTTTAATTTCTGAGGCTGGTTTATGAAAAGGCGTCAATAAAACATACAAATTGAAATAATTTTGCCAGAGCTCAGCAAAACATGTGCACCTAGCTCGCCATCTTGCCGGAAGTCCAGCGCCAGCCAATGTGCCTGAATGAACGAATGAATGAATATAGAGTGAAGCACCTAGTCACCAGAAGTTTGTCATCTATAGGGTGGTTCTCAATATCCCGCCTCGTTTCCTCGCTCCTCCGTCCTCCATCCTATGACCCGGAAACCGACTGAACTCAGCCATATCGAAGGACGTCTCAATTCTCTAATTGCACCGCGAGGAGGCGAGGAACGTGGAGTGAGGAAGCTTCCCGAAGAGTCATGAGCGAGGATACACAGGTGTATCCTTTGCGGAAGTCTTTCTCGTCGAGAAACGTATAAATTCTCCTCCCCCTTCATATTTGTCACAATAATTTAAATGTATGCTTTACTTTTGCAGTTTAAATACACTTTACATCTCATATATTTCAACGGAGCATCTTGCTTTATTAATATTTATTATAATTTTTGTAAATAACCAAACTTTAACAACATATGGGTAGATCCCTCGAGTGCAGCTGATGAGGCTTTGAACGATAAAGGGAGCGAGGATATCATTTCACTTGATTCAATTCCTCCGTCCTCGCGTCTTTTCCTTGCGTCCTTCCCTCCTATCCTGAAAGGGTGGAGCTAAGACGCGACGAAAGGAAACAAGGATGCACAAATAAGAACTGAGAAGCACCCATAGTCTTTCACTGACACCCACAGGAATAGATCGGTGTTGCAGTAATAAACAGTGCAGCTGCAAGCTTGTAGTATTTCTTTATCATGATGAACTGTGTATGTAGTCACAGGGATACTTTGCTGTCTCTAAATTTTAAAGAAAATGCTCTTTTCTGATACTCTTGTGTAGTAATGTTTAGGCCTGTGCAATTGGAGAAAGTGACAAGCACTGAATATATTACAGTAATTCAAATGAATATTTAAAACCTTACAATCTTTAAAACAGTACATTTGATTTATGTACTAATATTTCTAAACGTGAACTCAAAGCGTGAAACTTTAAGCCATGAAGCAGTCAGTTATCAGTGCTTGTATTTGTATATCTGCAGGTGCTGTGCTTTGATGCTGTAAATAAACTTGATTCCTGTCCCTGAAGTCAGCTTCCTGTATGACTTTGTCTCCCCTCTATCTTGTATGTTTCCCCGGTTAAGTGTCTCTATAAGGTAGAGGAGGAGTCCTGTTCATCAGTGTTGACGTGCTTTTAATAAATATGGTGAGAATCATAAATACGTCTTCTGATTTGTCACTGAAGCTTTTTGATGATTTCCTCTGTTCTGTCTAATAAGGTAAAAGTGACTTTGATTGGCTTGTTGTTTGGCGGTTGTGCAGCCTTCTGTCTCTGTCTGTCTTGAATCTTTCACTTCTGAGTTGATCAAACAGAGTGTATGATCGGTGAATATGGAGAGCTATCTAACACTCATTTTTTTGTCTTCTGTGCTCAGACTCGCCACAGCTGGTACGTACAGGATCATTGTGTGTGAGTTAATGTTGTAGTGATTGACTCTGTGTTAGTGTTATGAAATGGCCATAACGTCAGTTCCACTTTTGTATGTGTAATATTTGAATTAATATAAAAGTAAATTTCCTTCTCTCTTGGTCATTTTCTCTAATTTTAATCCTAAAATTTCACTGACTCAGTGGCTGTTGATGTCCGTCGTCTCACACATACATTTTATACACAACTTTCTATATCTTGTCTACAGGAAACGTGAGGCTGGTGGGTGGCAAAAGTCGCTGTGCTGGTAGAGTGGAGGTTTATTATAGTGGAGAATGGGGAACCGTGTGTGATGATTATTGGAGTTTGACAAACACTGCAGTGGTGTGTAGAGAGCTCGGCTGTGGCAATACTTCACATACAATGCGTACTCAGTTTGGACCAGGAGCAGGAAAAATCTGGCTGGATGATGTGAGATGTACTGGGTCAGAGTCCTCAATATTTAAATGCTTAAGTAGACAAATTGGTAAACATGATTGTAGACATACTGAAGATGTTGGAGTTATCTGCTCAGGTAGGTTGATTTTCTGTCTAGATTTCATCATTAAATGTATTTGATGTATTTATTTTATCATTGTACTAGAGTAGCATTTTAAAATTAATGTTCAAAGTTCATAAATAGTGCAGACCAACAAGTGTTTTAACACAGTTTAACCAATAAGAACTGAGCTATGGGCTCAGTGTTATATAAATCATGACCACTATCTATTCTATGACAGTAGAAGCTGTAAGTCTGTTTAAAAAAAGAAAAAAAGGATCTATATGATAATAACAAAATTTGAAGTAAAAAAAATGTGGTTTATGATTTGAATTTTGATCACCTGAATCAGCAGACTCTCAAATCCTCTTTAATTTCATATATAACTTAAAAATAAACCCCAGAAAATAAACTCATGTACAAAATTAAAGTTGATGTTCTCTTAGTTACAGTACACCAAACCCAGGGCCAGACAACCTGTGACAGTCAATAGGGGTGTAACAAAACACAGTGATGTCATGATTCAATTTGAAACACAATACTGATATCATGATATATTCTTATGATATTAAACAAAATGGAGTTAAAATAGTTTTTAAATGATCACTTCTGAGACTAAATGGTAAACAAACAGTAGGCTACTATTGATTAAAATGCTACATTTGGTATTAACTCAGGAATGGACTTGAACAGGCTTGTTCTTGGTCCTTCTCCCCTATTCACAGGGCAATGATGACACCAGAATAATACTAGAAATATTCAGGATTCTTCATAGCAAAAAATGCAGAATTATGTTAGGCACACATGCATGTACTCTGTTAGTGACTGTAGTTAGTAAATATTAAATATTGCATTTTATTAAATAATGTATTTTATTTTAATTTATTATTAATAATTAATAAACATAGGAGGTCAAACATTTGAGCTTCCAGGTTTACCATATTTGACGATAAATTAAGTATATCTAAACTTTCATTTTGGGTGAATTACTGTATATACAATACATATTGTTGCTATGCATGATACATATTGTTTCATTTTTGTATTACTATACATACATTGTGAAAATATATTGTTACATTCCGCCCTAATAGTCACCTAGGGTGCCAAATGGAGTAGGATCAGCACTGACCACAACTGTCACTCTAGACTGTAACAACGGCACTCTTTGACCTTGAAATTACTCTAAATAGTTTAGAATAAGTTGTAGATTTCAGAACAGCTTTCAATTGCAGCCAATTTTATTTTCAAAAATCTCTTACAAACATTAAAGCAAAACAACACTCCATGGTTTCCCCTTTAATATATAAACATAATCATATTTGTGAATTTTTTTCATAATCATTTCAGGCATCAGGCTGGTTGGAGGTTCTCACTGTTCTGGAAGACTAGAGGTTTCTCAGGGGAACACATGGATGTCAGTGTGTGCTGCTGCCTTTGACCAGCAGGATGCAGAGGTTGTGTGTAGAGAGCTGGACTGTGGGGCTCCTGTACAGGTGCTGGGAGAAGATGCTTTTGGCAAAGGAGACGCTCAGATGTGGACACAAGAGATTCAGTGCAGAGGAGACGAGTATCAGTTTGCTCTCTGTGCAACGTCACCTTCACACAATTGTTCCCATGACAACGATGTGAGCGTTGTATGTGCTGGTAGGAGAACGACGTGTGAACTATACAAGTATTGACATAAAATCATTGAATAATATTGTACAACTATTATTTTTCTTTTTTCCTCTATCTTTCTTGTGCCCTTTTTACCTTTAGAAACAGTGAGAATAATAGGTGGTGCCAGTTCGTGTGCTGGTAGAGTGGAGGTTCTTCATGATGGTCAGTGGGGAACAGTGCGTGATGTTGGCTGGGATATGAATGATGCTGCAGTGGTGTGTAGAGAGCTGGGATGTGGAGAGGCTTTAAGTGCACCAAAGAGTGCTCACTTTGGAGAAGGATCAGGATACATCTGGATTTTTTAATTTACAGTGTACTGGATCAGAGTCTACATTGATGAACTGTGGATTCAGTGGATGGGAAGTAGAAGCTAATCATACTGAAGATGCTGGAGTCATCTGCTCTGGTAAACTCATTTATGCTTATTCCATAATTATTATTAATCTTTTCTACCACAGAATTCTAGGATGAATACAATTTTTCTCTCCACGTTCAATATTTTAATAACACTTTGGATGCATTTAGTCTACAATTTAAAAAAAAAAAAAAAAATTATTATTAAATAAAAATGCATCCAATCTTATGTGCACAAAATGCAAGGAGCTTGTGTGAATTTTATGAATAAAACAAACTGCTGAAAATTGACAAAATGTAACTGGTCAGAAACTATTAACTAATAAACTGTTTAGATTTATAAAGTAATAGGGCAAGAAGCAAAGCAAATGTCATTAAAATTGTCCCTTATTTATTCAAGGAGTCCGGCTGGTTGGAGGTTCCCGCTGTTCTGGCAGAGTAGAAGTGCCTCATGATCGGTCATGGATGTCAGTGTGTGCTGCTGCCTTTGACCAGCAGGATGCAGAGGTTGTGTGTAGAGAGCTGGACTGTGGGGCTCCTGTACAGGTATAAAATACAACTGTACACATGAGAATGACATTGGACTGTTATGTTCTGGTAATGGAGCAAGAGTTTTAGTTTTAGTCTGTGTGTATGACGCAAAACACTGGATATTAAATTTACCATTTTTACATATTAAAAAAAAAAGCGGCGGTGCAACAATTAATGTAATCACCATACAGGCAAAACGTTTACTTCAAGAATAAAAAAAGTGGCGTTGTGTTTTACTGTAAATGTGCAAACTGAAACAGAAAGGACATCTCTACTACATAAACACAGACTTTATTAAATACAATAAAAACATTCTTCCAGCCTGTGGTGAAGTCTTATATGCTTATCTACACGAATGCTTTATTAATAAGGTGTGTACAGAATTTGATCTTTCAATATTAGCCTACTGTTAATGCATTAAGCCACGTTAAGCTTTTTAGTTATAATGGAGGAAAACGCTTAACGTGTGAAATTAAACGCGTTGCGTTCATATTCTGCGCTCATCTGCTTATCTGCACATAGTATTATTTGTAAAGTGTTTACTGAGTTTGCTCTTTTAATACCACTGTCTACATTAAACCATGTTAAGCGTTTTTTACATTAAGCGTTTTAGAATGTCCCGTTTATTTTTATTTTATTTTATTTAATTATTTTTGCGAGTAAGCTACATCTTCTAAAAAGACCCATCCGCTTGCATATTCTCTTTAAAGTTCGTATATTATTTGGTTATAAATAATTAGCTAAAGCTGATAGTATTTCTTACTTGGCCCTATTCCTCTTCAGTAATTTAAAGTATATTGACAAACTTGCAATATTTTAGTAAAACATGAGATATTCTCTCCAGATTCCTCTCTGGCTGTTCATGATGGTCTGGTGCGGTTGTCTGGAGAGAGACAGTGTGAGGGGGAGGTGGAAGTTTCCATCCATCAGGTCTGGAGGAGAGTTCTGCTGGACTCCTGGAGTCTCACTGAATCCTCTGTGGTCTGCAGACAGCTGGGCTGTGGCTCTGTGCTGAACTTCTCCGGCTCCTCTTCATCCAGTCCTGAACACAGTCATGAGTGTGTGATGGGCTTCCAGTGCTCTGGGAGTGAAGCTCATCTGGGGAACTGCAGCTCTCCACAAACTCTCAACTGCAGCTCCAGACAACAGCTGTCCATCACCTGCCTTGGTGAGAAGAGCAACATCTGGGCAGATTCTTCAGTTGTTAGTGATCACTAATGTGTTTTTCTTTCTCTGAATATCAGGTCGCGGGTCCATCAGGCTGGTGGGTTCTGGGGGAGACTGTGCAGGGAGGCTGGAGGTTTTTCACAGCGGCTCATGGGGGACAGTGTGTGATGACTCCTGGGATATTAAAGATGCCCATGTGGTGTGCAGACAGCTGCAGTGTGGAGTGGCCCTCAGTAACCAGCAGGTACCAGCCTGGTTTGGTCCTGGTTCTGGACCCATATGGCTGGATGAGGTGGAGTGTGAGGGGAATGAGTCGTTCCTGTGGAGCTGCTCTTCTCCAGGCTGGGGAAAACATGACTGTCAACACAAGGAGGATGTAGGAGTCGTGTGCTCAGGTAAACTGTAAACAATAAGTTAAATAATAACTTGACAATATTTTAAACATTTGAATAACCTATGTGACTGATGATATCATTGCATTGCACGTACAGTATACCTTCTCTAAAACACTTTGATGACATTAAAGAGTTTTTTTAAAAACACCTTTTGCAAGAATTGTTTTAAATGTTTTATTTATATCATTTCATCATTTGGCAATGGTATTGTATTATTTTTCTTTGTTTCCCCCAAATATTTATTCCTTAAAAAGCAGTAAAATAACCATTAATGAAACCATTAAGGAACCATAATTGTTAAGAGGAATTAGAACCAGAATTGTAAAATTCATTATGATTTCCTCTCCTTAATTAACAGACATAAGTTATATGTGAGAGTTGAGGATGATTCTCATGATTCTCAGTTTAAAGAGATCAGGTTAACTGAGGGCTGTGAAGGGAATGTGGAGGTTTTCTACAATGGATCCTGGGGAAATGTGTGTTACAATAAGATGGACAGAGACACAGTGAGTCTGATCTGTCAAGAGCTGAACTGTGGAAGATCTGGCAGTGAACCCATATATTCAGATGGACTGAAGTCTCATAATTGGCTTGATAAACTTAATTGTCGACGTCATGATTCCACTCTATGGCAGTGTCCATCTTCACCCTGGGGACTGAATGACTGTGATAATGAAGTGGCCAAGATCATATGCTCAGGTAAGATGATATTTAACTGACTTAAGATAGTTTGAAGTGGTCATGTTTGTTTCAATATGGTTTTTTTTTCTTATAATTTTTCTATTAAGTAATGAATAAACTTTTAACAATTTAATCTCAGAGGAGCAGATTCGTGAATCTCCTCAGAGTCGTCTGACATGTTCTGTCCCACCATCTCCTCACCAGAGACAGTGTTCAGGTAAGTTTATTTTTATAAAAAAAAGTTACATTTTTGTTCATTTAAGCCTGTTTTTTCCTAATAAGTTATTAAATTCCTGTTTAAATGCTCATATTTTATTTGCATTTAAATCATAATCAAATTCATAATTCTGATCATACATTTAAAGCCATCTTTGTTCAGTTTCAGCGTGTATTTTGCTGTCAATAAGCTGAAGCTGGTCAGTGATGTTGATGTGTGTGATTTAGATCATGTTCCTCTCAGACTGAGAGGAGGGGAGGGCCGGTGCTCTGGGAGGCTGGAGGTGTATCATAACGCTGTGTGGGGCTCAGTCTGTGGTGATCTGTGGGACATCAGAGATGCTCAGGTGGTCTGCAGGCAGCTGGGTTGTGGAGCAGCACTGAGGGCTGATGGGAATTCAGTCTTTGGTGCTGGTGAAGGTGTTGTGTGGCTGAACAGAGTCGAGTGCAGAGGGAATGAGATTCACCTGTGGGACTGTCCTCTCTCCCTGAAGAAACACACTGACTGCTCCCACAAAGAGCACGCTGGACTCACCTGTGCAGGTCACAGCAAAACACTGATAAATATTAGTCATTTTTTACATCATTTTAGTGCTAATAATATTTGTGTCTTTGCCTTATTTTGAATGTGTTTATGTCTGTTTTGACAGATTTGTCAGTGTCCACTACTCCTGCCACAACAACATCATCTTCTCCTCCAGTTTCTCAGACAGTGAGCTCAACATCAGTCACTCGTCCACAAACTCCTCCAGCAGCGTCTCTCTCTGTGTTTGTGATTGTACTGGGAGTTGTGCTCTTACTGCTCTTAGTGCCACTGCTTATACTGATTCAGCAGAACAGAGTGATGAGGAGAGGTAGGAGAGATCCAGAGACTGTCATATTGTGTCTTATTCAGTGTGTGATCAGTCATGTGTTGTGAACTGACAGCAGGTTTGTCTGTCTACACTCACAGCTCTCTCTAAGAGGAGACACAGGAGCACGACTGAGGCCGTTTATGAGGAGATTCATCACAGACACAATCACTTCACTCAGAGGGGTGAGACATGAGCCGTGAATCTTATTTAATATGATTAATTAATAAGAGAGTCTGTCAGACACTTGATGTTCATCTATTATTAGTCCTGTTAAACCTTCTGCAGAAAACCACAGAGCTGCGTGTGTGTGTGTGTGTGTGTGTGTTTGTCTCTTCCTGTGTGTATTTTAGGATTAATAGGTTCTTATGTTTGTACATGTAGGTGCAGGTGTGTGTGTGTGTGTGTGTGTGTGTGTCTCTTCCTGTGTGTATTTTAGGATTAATAGGTTCTTATGTTTGTACATGTAGGTGCAGGTGTGTGTGTGTGTGTGTGTGTGTGTGTCTCTTCCTGTGTGTATTTCTGGAAGGCAGTGAGGAATGGGTTCATGTGAGGATACATGTGTGTTTGCTAATAGGCCTCTGAAACATGAGATTTCTGCCTCTAATGCTTTTAAAATATAAGTAATTAATATTTGTGTTGTGTTGTCAGTAACAAAATGCTTTATGATCCAAAGGAAATGAGGATTCAGTCTGTTTGTAATGATGAACATGTTTCTGACTGTTCTGCTCCTTTAACAGAGAGTCTCATCTCTGAAGAACTGCATTCTGGGTATGAAGATCCTGATGAGCTTCTCTCAGGTTAGAGAGCTGAAGTATATTCAAAACAACACCTAAAATCAATAATTTGATTTACAAACTCTAAAAAATGTATCAAATGTATTTCACATATTTTACCACTAAATGAAATATGTACCAATAATTCAGTTGTTCACAATACTAAAACTTTTGTCTTATTAGAAAAAGAGTTCAAGACTGTATATTATGATGATGTCACCAATGGCAGTGGCCTGAAAGGTCAGTAATTGATCACATGATTCATTACCAGATGATTAAAAAAGCTGAATGGTCTCAAGAACTGCAAAAGCATATTTTAAATTTTGTTTCCCAAAATATTCAAAATATATAACATGTTTTGATGCAGAAGAGATGATGAAGGAAATCACACCGGGATACTATGATGATGTCATCACTGATGGACTGAAACCAGATCGTGAGACAGGTGTCGCTCTGTTATTAAATAATAGGATATGAAATATTTAAAATATATAAAATCTGTGTATATATATTAAAAATATATGAGTATATTTATATTTTGTATGGGTGTCTCATGTTTAATTTGTAGAAGACACACCTGAGAGTTATGATGATGTCATGACGAGTGGACAGAACTTTAATATTAAAAAAGGTGTTTTTACTTTTTATTATTTTTTTGTTTGTAAATGTTTAACATAATACCTCTGAATGAAATGATGTATCATTTGTTCTGTTTATATCTTCATGTTTATGTAGTGGACACACCGGAGCATTATGATGATGTCATCATTAATGGACAGAACATTCAAGGTGTAACAGGTGAGTCACACAGAACTGTATTTTATCATCCACTAATATTGAACATGTTTCTACCATTAATGAATCATCGTGACTTCATCAGGAGTAAATCTAATAGTCATGAGGAGAAAGAGATCAAGCTTTTTTTCTTTTTCTTCTTTTTTTTACTTATTTCAGTCACAGACAAGTACAATGCAAAAAGTGATCTCATGTTTGAAAGGGTTTCAAAGTATATTGCAAGATCAGTATTACAAAAGGTAATATATGAGGGTTTCTTTTGAGTTATTTTTGTCTTATGAATACAAACTTTGCCAAAATAATTAAAAGAATAATTGTGTAATTTTGTTTGTGAGAAAAATGAGGTTTGAAAACAAAGTAAAACGTAATGAGGTTCTAAATTAAGAGTTTTGTTAAATTTTTTAGTCATATCTATTTTAAAGTCAATCCCAAAAAAAAGGGCAATAAAAAAAATAAATGATCAAAATCTTCAAATGATGTATAAGTACATTTATCACAAACAGTATGAATATATCTACTAATGGAAGCATTTACAGGATAACATCTATGAATCATTTTTTTCTTTATTAGAAATAACATATTTATATGTTAATGTCCAAATGCTGTGAGAAGATATACAATTAGGGTTTAAGATGTTTTGATTCACATGGAGGATTGGATCCGACATTAAAGGAATTTCTTATAAAATTGTCATTAAAACATTTATCAAAAAAAGGGGGATTTACAAAGTTGAGGATTTTGTAAGGTTGTATTATTAATATTTACATCTGAGAATTCGGTTAAAGTTATTACGCCACTGAGGATAGCCTTAATTACTTTAAATTATTTTATTAATAAAATTAGGGTATGTGTAGGAAAGAGATAAGCGACATCAATGACACAAGCTGTATTAAAATCACAATATGAGGTTTTATTTCATATGTGTATCAGAGGGAGATCAGGAGGAGTATGATGATGTGAAGAACAGCAATGAAGATGAGAGAAACCTGTTGGGTCGGTTATTGTCACATTTTTACATAACTATATACTTTATTCATTATGTTGCTCATTTTTTTTAAACTAAATCTTGATGCATTTATTACATTGACTTTTGTTTTTAAAAACAGACTATGATGATGTGGGGGAGGAGTCAAATAAAGAGGGAGGGGCCGTGTGACTCACTGACCACACCCACTACCTCTGATCATCCAATCATATTACAGTTACTGGAGATACTGTTTTTTTTTCTTTTTAATGTTGCTACTAAAGATTCAGTGCCTTTTGTTTTTATGCTATTTTAAATATTTTTAAATGAAAGGTTACATGCTGTGCAAAATTCAGTAACAAATTTTAGTATTTATATTTTAGTATTTGGGCTATTTTTTATTTGATAACATGCTTTTCACCTAATAAAAAAAACTAACATTCATTCGTCATGTCACAAAAAATATTTTTTAGAAGAGCGGTTAGAGGAAAGGAGAAAATTATGCAAAATACTATAAATGTTAAATGATGAAAATAGATTTACCACTTAATAGATGTAAGTTTTCGTGTTTTCCATAAACTTACTACCAGCATTAGTTCTTGTGTATGTCAGCTTGAATTAACTTAAATAGAGCACAGTTTAATATTTCATTTACAAGAATGTAATGTTTCTGGGAAAGACAAATGTATGAAAAGGTGTAGACATCTATGAGAAGAAAGAAACATTTACCCAAACTGCAGTTTATTGTGTGATGTTCATTTGACTTTAAAATGCTTTAAACAACTTGAAACAGTTTAAGTCTGAATTATTTGCTCTGATCTTGAATCTTCTGCAGCAATAGCTCCATCTGCAGGTTGAGGTTTGTTTGACCCTTCTTGGTTTTTCTCTTCAACAGCTGATGTTGTCATTTTCTTTTCCTTAGTTAACTATAAGCTTCACTGGACATGGATAAAACAGCATCTAGAGAATTACATTACGTCTCTAAACAGGGATTATTCACAAGTAACATATGGGAAATTAAGAAAACAAAGCAGATTATTTTCTCTTAAACATCGGCGACTTTAGATGGCACTGCTCTATAAATTCATTCTCTTTTCAGGTTTCATACAGCAGTGTTTCCCGACCTTTTTTCAGTCACTGCACCCCTTGAAAATGTTCAATAATTTGTGGCGCCCTACACTAGTGTTGTCACGATACTGGAGTTTCTACCTTGTAAAGGATCGATATTCAATACCATTTTCGATATCATGGCAAAGAACCGTCGTATATTAATATTATCTTTATGTCTGTCTAAAACTGATTGAATTCTCGTCACCCACTATAGGCCTGTTTCACAGAATGTGAGTGGAAACTGATTAAAGTAACTAACTATCAATTAAAAAGAATAGCCTACAATATGAGAAAGTAAGAACGAAATAAGATGAATTTAAATTTTTTGTCACAAACTTTTAAGTTTAAATTAATAGAGTTTAGTTAGATCATAGAAGTGATTAAAAGTTGTCAATACACGTCATGCTCATCTTATCATCACTGCTGACGTCATCAGTAAGCAGACCTGTCACTCTGATGTCACACCAGCACAATGTCAAGAGGGAACAGGAAGAGGTTTCTGTGCTGAAATTTCCTGTTTGATCACAGGTTGAACTAAGGTTTGGATGAAGTATTTAATATTTTTATTCAAAATCAACTTTTACATGATTGACAGACAGATAAAGGTTGACACATCCTGCTATTATTTACCTCATCAATGTTTAACAATAAATAAGAGTTGAATGCCAGAGCTCTGTGTAATTTGTGACATTAAACTGAATACATGATGAAATACTTAAGTCTCAAACTAAACTTACATGCGAACTAAATTCTCACAGCCTAGAGAGAAATTGTTATAATTAAAATACAGAATTACAGCTCTTACCTGAACAATAAAACATTTTACTCTTCCAGGTCTATTCCTAAAAAAAAAGGTTTATACTTGTTTAATTAAATTCAGTAAAGGAGTGAGTTTGTGAAGAGCGACCGTTACTCTGCTGACCGTTTAAATGCTCTGCTGAGAGAGCGCGCGAGCAGAGTGCGCGTTCACGGAGGAGGAGGAACTTGTTCAGCTCGCAGTCAGAACATGATGTTTCTATGGTGACAGACGCTGCTCATCCTCGATTCTTGCAACACATTAAAACTGCTTCTTCTTTTTTTCTGTTCATTAGTGAAACTTTTTATGCTGAAAATATATTTTATTATTCAAGATTACAGGGCAAATTTAAAGTTTGTCAGTGCAAAACCTGATATTAAAATCACTCTTGCTAAAGATTACATTCTGTCCCTCTGTGCATAGATTATAGGCTGTTACAACAGAAGATAAAGTGTAAAATTAATGTGCAGTGAAAATGAGCTCTACATGAAACAAGTTACTAATAAATGTTGCTATAAGAGAAGAAAAAACATTGATTTCTGTCCTGAAACATGTTCACAGCTTCAATAAGAGGTGTTTTGCTGCCATCTGCTGGACAAATACAGCATTGCAGCGTTCAACATGTTTATTGCTGTTATTTATTATTCTCTAAGGTTTATTTATTTATTTATTTAGATAATATTTATTTTTTTAAATAAAAAACACATCTGAATTGCTTAGCAAAAATATAGTTTATACTATGGTGTAATCAAATGTTATTTTTAGAATAAAAGAACAAAGCAGTAAAATCCATGTATAGCAAATTTATCCATAAATAATAACAATTTTTTAAAAGATAATTCATAAAAATAGTTCTACTTCTACTAAGTTTTCTTCTAAGTTACAAGTGTTTGAAGTGATCAGACTTACAGAAATCAGTCATCAGTGTTGTATGTTGTGTGTGCAGATCCAGGCTTTGATGCTGAATATAACCTGCAGTGTTTCTCTATCAATCTCTTTAAGTTTAGTGTGACTTTATCTCCACGCTGACATATGACTGACACAAGTCTGTCCTCAGTGAAGTGTCTCTTCACGCTGGAGGAGGAGTCCCGCTCATCAGCGCTCACACTTTATTGATATATATGGAGAAAATAAAAATGCTGCTTTCTGATTTGTCAGTGATTGTGTTTGATGATTTCCTCTGTTGTGTCTAATAAGGTAACAGTGAGTGTCATTGGCAGCTGTGAGAGTCTCTCTCTCTCTCTTTAGGGGACTGACAGGAGCCAGTTTCTTCAGTGTGTTTGAGGGAGAAGAAGGAGAAACAGAGTCAAACAAACAGTGTGACGAGCAGAAGAAGATGGAGGGATGTCTGACACTCGTTTTACTCTCCTCTGTAGTCACTCTAACAACATCTGGTAAGTACAAAAATAACTGAAAAGGGAAAAGGATATATGTTGAATGAGCAGTTTATCTATGATGGCCTCATATCACTAGAAACTGAATAGAGACCTGCGTATAAATTGCG